>JAJJMB010013238.1:66643-175538 GCA_023531105.1 Papaver atlanticum | reverse complement strand
AAGGTGTGGAGCCACTCCACTCATTGCCAATTGGTTTTGAGTTGGAATCCCACACACTTCTATCAGAGGTAATAAGAAGGTAAGAGAGTTGAAATTACATTCATATAAAAGAGACTTTGAGAATCTAAAAATGAATGAGAATGAATGTTTGAATGAGTTTTCTTCAAGATTTGTTGAAATTGTTAATAATATGTTGATGTGTGGTGAGAAGATGGAAGAAAGAAGAATTTGTGAGAAGATATTGATTTGTTTGCCGGAGAAATTTGAACCCATTGTGGCGGTTTTGGAAGAGACTAAAGATTTCTCTACATTAAAGTCACAAGAATTATGGGATTCCTTGAAGGTGTATGAGCAAAGGTTGTCAAGACACTCCGAGAAATCGATTGAGAGTGCTTTTCAATCGAAAATGAACTTGAACTCAATGAAGAAAAATGAGTACAAGGGTGATGCTTCATCTAACTTCAAAGGAAAGGTGAAATGGAAGAAAGGAGGAGCAAGCTCCAACAACTACCAAAAGGGTGATTCTCAACAAGTACCAAAATGCAATTTTTGCAAGAAGAATGGTCATTTGGAGAAGAATTGTTGGAACAAAGGGAAACCTCAATGTCATCATTGCAAGAAGTATGGACATTTGGAGGAGGATTGTAAATACAAAGGAGATGAACATGCCGGTAGAGCGGAAGAGAAAGAAGAAAAAGGAAAACAAAACTTGTTTTATGCTTGTCAAAGTGCCGTAGAAACTTCCAAGAGTGAAGTGTGGTTTGTGGATAGTGGTTGTACTACTCATATGTCCGGTGTGAAGAGCTTGTTTGTTGATATGGATACATACATAAATTCTCTAGTGAAGATGGGGGATGGAAACATGGTTCAAGCTAACGGAAGAGGTACAATTTGCGTGCAAACTATCAATGGAGCAAAATACATTAGAGATGTGTTATATGTTCCGGATTTGGCACATAATTTTCTTAGTGTTGGGCAACTTGTGGAGCTTGGGTACGCGGTTCATTTTGAAGATGGATATTGCACCATTTATGACAAGAAACACAAGAACAAGAGACAAGTAATGAAGAGTATCAAGATGGAGAAGAATAGAAGCTTTCCAATTGTATTTGAAAAGGAGAAGAATGTTGCATTGAGGATGGAAACCATTGATGAAACATGGTTATGGCATAAAAGACTTGGGAATTTGAATTTCAATAGTCTCAAGGTGCTTTCCAACAAGAACATGGTGCAAGGACTTCCACAACATATCAACCACAAGGATGGAGTATGTGAAGGTTGTGCACTTGGGAAACAACATCGCCAACCATTCCCAAAAGGTGTAGCATGGAGAGCAAAAGAACTTCTTGGTTTGGTACATACCGATGTGTGTGGACCAATGAAGACACCAACTCATGGAGGTAATAGATACTTTATCTTATTCATTGATGATTTTAGTCGTATGACTTGGGTGTACTTCATGAGGCAAAAATCCGAAGTTTTTAGCATCTTCAAGAAGTTCAAGAGCCTTGTTGAAAACCAAAGTGGTCACTACATCAAAGTTTTGAGAAGTGATAGAGGCAAAGAATACAACAACAAAGAGTTTGATAAATTTTGTGAAGATGAAGGATTAGAAAGGAAACTAACCGTGGGTTATACTCGTCAACAAAATGGTGTTTCCGAGAGAAATAACCAAACCGTTATGGAGATGGCGAAGTCCATGCTTCATGAGAAGGGTATGCCTAAAGTGTTTTGGGTCGAAGACGTCAACACCGCCGTCTACTTGATGAATAGGTGTCCAACAAAAGCCGTATGGGATAAAACTCCAATTGAAGCATGGGGTGGAAGAAAACCATCGGTAAGGCATTTTAAAGTTTTTGATAGTGTGTATTATTCTCAAATTCCAAAGGTGAAGAGAACAAAGCTTGATGAATCAAGTGAGAAGTGTATATTCATTGGCTATAGCCTCCAATCAAAAGGTTATAGGTTGTTTAGCTTGAAGAACAACACAATGATCACAAGCCGTGATGTCTTGTTTGATGAAGGAGCTTCACGGAATTGGGAAGAAGGTAAAATTGAGAAGAGAACCATTATTGTTGATGAAGAGCAAGAAAATTCAGCAACAAATGAAGTTGAAGAAGGTGAAAAAAATGAGGAAGAACTACCTCAAACACCTCCAAATACAAGACAAGGAGCATCTCCAAGTATGTCTCCAAGTACTAGTGCATCAACATCACCACCATCGGCACCAAAGAAGATGCATAGGTTGAGTGAACTGTATGAAAGATGCAACTATTGTGTGGTCGAACCGGAAAATTTTGAAGAAGCATCAAAAGAACCGGTTTGGATAAAAGCTATGGAAGAAGAAGTTTTAGTCATTGATGAGAACAACACATGGGAGAAAGTAGCAAGGCCAAGTGACAAAGAAGTTATTGGTGTGAAGTGGATATACAAGGTCAAGTACAATGCGGATGGATCGGTTCAAAGGCACAAAGCAAGGTTGGTGGCAAAGGGATATTCACAACAACCGGGCATCGACTACAATGAGACTTTTGCACCGGTTGCTCGTCTTGACACCATTAGATCCGTGATTGCTATGGCTTCCCAAAAAGGTTGGTTACTTTATCAACTTGATGTCAAATCGGCATTTTTGAATGGAGAACTCCATGAAGAGGTCTATGTAGAACAACCACAAGGTTTTGTGATTGAAGGAGAAGAAGACAAAGTATACAAGTTGAAGAAAGCCTTGTATGAACTCAAGCAAGCACCAAGAGCTTGGTATAGTAAGATAGATGGATACTTCAAAAGGCAAAACTTCAACAAAAGCAAGAGTGAGCCTACACTATATGTGGAGACAAAAGGTACGTCTATTCTCATTGTTTCCTTGTATGTTGATGACCTTATCTTTACGGGAAATGATGTTCATATGATTGAACAATTCAAGAAAGAAATGATGATGAAATATGAGATGAGTGACATGGGTTTGCTCAAGTACTTCCTTGGTATTGAAGTTCACCAAAGTGAACATGGAGTGTTCATTTCTCAAAGAAAGTATGCCGAAAAGGTGTTGAAGAATTTGGTATGCTTGGTTGTAACCCCACATCAACACCACTTGTAGTGAATGAGAAACTCAAGAAAGATGATGGAGGAAGAAAGGTTGATGAGACTTACTATAGAGGTCTTATTGGAAACTTGTTGTATCTTACACATACAAGACCCGGCATCATGTTTGCTTCAAGTATGCTTTCTAGGTTCATGAGTTCACCTAGTCATCTACATCTTGGCGCGGAAAAGAGGTTGTTGAGGTACATACAAGGAACAATGAATTTTGGAATCATGTATTCAAGAAATTTGGATGTCAAATTAGTTGGCTATTGTGATAGCGACTGGGAGGATGTATTGATGACATGAAGAGTACATCGGGGTATGCTTTTTCTCTTGGTTCGGGTATATTTACATGGGCATCGAAGAAGCAAGAAACCATGGCTCAATCCACGGTGGAAGCGGAGTACATTTCGGCATCAATAGCTACATCTCATGTTGTATGGCTAAGAAGAATCATGGAAGACATTCAAGAGAAGCAAGAAGAAAGCACCGTAATTTTTTGTGACAACAAATCGCCAATTGCTATGTCCAAAAATTCGGTTGAGCATTGTAGAGCAAGGCACATCAAACTCAAGTATCACTTCATTCGAGAAGCGGTTGAAGATGGTGAGATATAACTCAAGTATTGCAAGATGGAAGACCAATTGGCGGACATATTCACCAAGGCACTTCCCAAAGGCAAGTTTCAAAATTTTCGAGAATTACTCAGAGTAGTAGAACATCACATTAAGGAGGAGATTGTTAGTTAATGTGAAGTTACTTAGCTAATTAAGATTAGTAGTAATTTAGTGAGTACACATGAGTGTTCCACATGCTTTGTATTAGGTCTTATGTATGCCTAGTATAAAAAGAAAGAGAGAAAGAAAGAGAATGTAATCCAAATGAAATAGAATTGTGTAGAGAGGTAGAGAGAAGCTAAGAGCCCTCACCTCCATTTAACAAATTTACTTCAATTTTTTTTATCAATTTAGTCATAAAACCAACAGATCATGTGCTTTAATAGAAGAAGTTAAAGCTGCTATACATGTCATGTCTATTCTGAAATACTAATTTTTTGAAACGTGGTAATGTACTCATATACTCAATTCAAATAATTCATAGGCTAATGTACGAGATTATCATTTGCTCCTGACAAAGAATAGCTCAAAACGCCTTCTAAGAAAAACTTGGTGGACAATGTCAAGCTCGATGAAAATTATAATGAAGTGAACGATGAAGTTGAAAACCCTAATAAGGTGACTGGCGAAGCTGGATAAATTTGTAGCAATGTCGTCATGCCTCCATTAGCCAAAATAGATGATGATTGAATTGGTACATATAATCATGGATAGAATGTTAGAGAACTCTAGGAATGTGCTTATAGTGGTGATAGTCACTGGAACCTATATGAAGGATATTTTGGGTAATAATATTTTCTCATGTTGCTTTTGTAAATAAAAATTGGTTTAGTACTGTAGTACGTATTTTGATTCGCTTTAACATTATGGGTATAATTAGCCTTTGTGTTGCTGCATCGAGGGCATCTGGGTATTCGTCGATCTGGATGTGTTACTATGTCACATCCAACACATCATAATTTCTTTTTCTTATCCATGCTTGATTGGAAGACTGCGGAGGTCTGTAAAGTCGAGCTGAAGTAAGAAGAAGATCCACACGAAAGAATGGTGTCTCTATTAGATCTGACTGAGATGTTACAACATGGGAGTAAAAAGGTATGTACACAGCGTTCTATAGAATTACAGTACTCAGCGTAGGCAATTATTTTTGCTTGGAAGGAAGGTACGAGAATATATTGACCAAATATGCAGACATCTGAACAAGAAATAATGGTATAGTTCAAAATAAGAATGTAGTCCATTTTAGCAACTACATTAGTTTTAGTAAGGATGTAGTAGTTCTGAAATCCTAACCAGCAGAAGTAAAAAATACCTTGATTTCGTCCGGTCTAATGGTCAGACAATTTAGTTCAGTCCAAGTTCAAACTTGATACCATTTAAACGATTTTTGTATAGCTTCACTATGCCGTATCTCAGCGTAGGCAATTAGTTAGACTGATAGGCTCATATTACCGAAATCTAGGATAAGAAATGCTACTGGGAGGTGAAGGTTGTTAGATGGCAGAGGGTTAAGATTGGTACGTAGATGAGTAGATGACCATAATTCTTACAGAAAAAGTGGTCATCGAGTATCTGCAAGATGTACCATAGCAAGGAAAGAATAACATGTCGTTCCATGCGGGTGGTAAAATGAAAATGATTAGATTTTTTACTATTTTTAATAGATATCTACTTCAGTAAAAAGTAACGGGTGGCAAAGAATAACATGTCGTTCCATAGTAATGTCATGTGTTTGTTCTCATTTTCCACCGTGGTCTACTACATATCGAGCTTCAACTTCTTTACATTATAAGATGGGCCTATTGTACTGACACTGAAAGAATGAAACAAGAAATTGACTGAAACTGCTACCGTTCGTCTTCACTATTCAGCTGAAAGCTGCAAAGGATCTTGGTATTAAGTTTTGCATCCATTATGAGTTGGCATCTTGAAAAACTTCTCTCTCTCTCTCTATTGAAAGTTTTTTTTTTCGGTATCAACTAATGTAGTGTATATATACACATGTAAAATTGTTCAATTGGATGTGTTTAGTTAACTGTTTATCGGTTTTGTATTATTCA
Source organism: Papaver atlanticum (assembly GCA_023531105.1). Lineage (NCBI taxonomy): Eukaryota > Viridiplantae > Streptophyta > Magnoliopsida > Ranunculales > Papaveraceae > Papaver > Papaver atlanticum. The sequence continues at coordinate 169,777 of JAJJMB010013238.1, read as the reverse complement.
GCTTGATAATTTTTCTCCAGATTAGCCGTATGGGCGTTTATGTCAACTCTAAGAATTAATATGTATTTTATTTTATTTTGGATCGATTTTTTTTTTTTTTTTTGATCAATATGATTAATATGTATCATGTTGGAGGAAGGATGCAAAAATGGTTAATTTGTAACAGCTATAAGAGCTAAACGTACATGGCAGGTTCAAAATGAAAGTGGCGTAAAATATGGATTATAGACGGAAGGATGTGTTTATTTTTTAAAGAATTATTTTCGAGAAGATTTCTTTCTCCAAGAATGTAGGTGTCAAACATTTTTTATAAACTGTTCACAAAAAAGATATAAATAAATAATTATTGATAAACTGGGTCGGTAACAATATTTAATTATGTAAGTTAGATTACTGTTAGTGTTAGATTAGATGGTAATTGGTGCATCCGTTGTCCAATGCAATCGGATCCCCTTTTGTGACGGGTGCATGGCATATTCAGCTGAATAACAAGATAGACTATATGCAGTGATTTTAGGGTGATTGTGATTTGAAACTCATATTCTATGATAAAATTAGCATTTTTTTTTTTGTTTTGCCATGAATGAGAAAATTTAAGGATGTCCCAATGCATCTTGGCCATGGGTGGGGACCCCGCCACACCAAATCCACGAATCCCCACCGGCCCCGGTGCGTAGCACGGGTTACATACTAGTGAGTCTAGTTATTAAACCAACTCTTTACTATCCATTTTTAATTACATGAAAGTAGGAGATACATTGTTATAAAGGTAGAGCAATGTTGTCCCGCACAGCCACGCGGGGCGGCTTAATAAGTTAGCGGCTAATGAGTCGTTAGATCATTTTCTCCACTGTTAGATTACATGTATATTAACTTTCTTTGTTCATTACAGCCGGCGAAGTTATAATATTAGAAATAGGTGTTTGTATTGTAATTTTATTACTTGTTTAGTCCACTATAATCTTTTTCTTCTATTATGTCCATTTGTCGACCATTTTCATTCTTCAAGTTAATGGAAAAATGAGTTAGAAATTACTGAAATCCTATTGGGCCAAGAATGTTTTTGTATTGATTAATGTTGAAATTGCTCTTATTTGTAAAGTGAATCTCTTTTAGCTTGTGTAACATTTGCCATAAAATTGTTTTTTTATGAATGAAATATGATTAAAGGTTATTATTTCACATATAAGTAGTAATACTAGTTGTTAGAGCACTGCTCAGTCGAACTCGCAAGTTTTGCTATCTCAGACTTGTTGTCAATGTTAGGTGCACAAAATTATATCTTGATTTCTTATCTACTAAAGTCAAGTTTCAGATTAATATTAGAGTATGGTAGTTGAGTATCATACATCATTGAATAATCCTCGAAGATTGAAGACTGAAGAACAAACGAAGACATTTGCGAGAACTTCATCAACAAAGAGGTATGTGAAGACTAACCATCCTATTTACTCACGGCATTTACCATTCTATCTTATGGCACCATGTCGTATGATTGTAGTATATTTAATATCGGAAAGAAGAAATTTTTGAGTCAAGCTTGTCTTGATAAATATCTCGAAATATGAAGCAATGGATATTCTAAGATCCTTAACAATCTTGGTTTAGAACAATTTGTTGTTCATCAACTATTTTTGTTTCAAGTTGATTATTTGGAAATTGTCCAAGCAATGATGTTTATTATTACGACTATTGGGAATGTTTCAAATCTTGAGAGTTTTCAGAACAATCTAAATTCTGCGAACATGACAGATACGCATACCTGGTCTGCGTACCATGTTGATCTGAGTTCGGGAATTGGGGGAGGTAGGCATGCCCATTACGCGTACTCGTGGGATCTGAATTCGGGAACTGGATAAGGTACACATACCTGGTACGCGTACCCCTGAAGCCTGAATTCGTGAATTGTCCATAGGTATGCGTACCCGTTCTTATTTATGCGGAAGCTCAGGAACTGTTTTACAACTATGTTCGGTTTTGTTACAACTCTCATAGATACTTCTAAGACAACTATTTTTCACAAAATCTCTTGAGCTTGTGGATCATGATTTAGGTCTTGAGTGTTATTGAACTCCACTTATGCAGCTATGGCTATAAGTTCAATACGCATACTTACCAACATGAACCATCATTGTGCACAGTTTCAGAACCCTAGACCATAGTACATATTCTTCTGTGTAATTTCAAGGAGGACATCTGACATGCTTACATGAAATCCTAATAATAATTTCATCTAAACTGAGAAAGTGTTTACTTGAATTCCAAGTAATCCTAGCTTGAACTAAAAACTACCGAGAGCCTTGAAAATCTATAAATAGAGAAATTCTTATGTCATAGTTTCTAAGCTACAGTAGTCCTCTATAACCTAGGTTCCCTCTGTGAAACATAATTAGGTTATGACTTTGAAGACTTCACTTAGGGATTTACGAAGCCCAGTCAGACTATCTTTTACCTGATAGTTCGTGTATCCATATCTTATTCTTATTGATCTTTGAGGTTTTAGTAATCTCATATCAGGAACGAGATAGATAGAAATCACAAAGTTATCTTCATCTCAGACTTCGTGATTTCTCAAAATAGACATCTAAACGCTTATTTGATTTGTTTTGATTGTTATTGAGAGGTGGTTAGTAATCTAGGCTTCTAAACTAACTGAGTGCAAGTGTTCCGGAATCGTGAGGTTTGCTAGCTTTGTCTATTACAAACAGATTCCAAACCTTGATCTTTGATCTAAAGGGAAATCTAATAGGTTTATCTGTCAGAGGCAGATTGGCATCAAAAGTCTTCACTCAGGTTGAAGAAACTCTTAGGATATAAAGGATGCCAGCTAAGGAAATAAATTGCGTAAAGCCTTGCGAGGTTCAAGAGATGTAAGGAGCGCAACTGTAACCGAGTTGCTTTGAGGATGAATTCGGTCTCAACTATATTCCAGTTCGAAGTATGATAGTAGGCTAGTGTCTGTAGCGGTTTAATACAGTTCGGTGTTCAAATCTGGACGAGGTCCCGAGGTTTTTCTACAGTTGCAGTTTCCTCGTTAACAAAACTTCTGGTGTCTTATGTTTTTCCCTTTCCGCATTATATTGTTTATCTTTATAATAGGAATAACACAAGTGGCACATATTCAACTCTAGTAGATACGTCCATATTAATTATGATCGATTATGAGACTCTTTCTTGTAGAATTCGTATCTTGAAAGATAAATAACAAGTGTCATACCTGGTAGAATTCCTATTTGATTATTTGGATACGAATAAATTGATCTTGGATATTGATTTTTGAGATCGTCCAAGTTCTCTTTTTAACAATAAGGTTCACGGACTCTTGAGTCTTAACTTTCTGATTGCGAAGAGATAAAGATATAAATTCTATGTACATATTGTCAAGGATTATTAAGTTGTTCTAATTGCAATTGTATTAGCTTTTTTCCATACAGGTTTCCGAACAAAAAAGTTGGTGATGTACTTGGCACCCTTTCCTTTTCACAAGGGATGCACACTCGCTCCAAATTAGGGATCTTCAAGAAGAAACTATTGGTTGCAAGTCGTTACCAGTTAGTTTTAGCCAGCGAAGTTCAAAACAACGATATTGTTCCGACGTGTGCTTCTCAAGCTTTCAAGCACCCGCAATGGAAAAACGTTATGAAAAATGAAGTTAATGCTCATCTTCAACAAGGTACCTAGGTTATGGGTCCTCACCTTCCGTTAACAAATGTGCTTGGAAATAAACGAGTATTTACTATCAAACGACATGCAAATGGAAATTTTGCTCGTTATAAAGCTAGATTCATTGTGAAGGGATTTAACTAATAATATGGGGTTAATAAACAACAACTTTCAGTCCTGTAGTGAAATTTGCTACTTTCCGTACATTTGTTGCTCTTGTTGTATCTCAAGGATGGGTTATTCGGTAACTTGATGTCAACAATGCGTTTTTTAAGAAGATCACGATGAAGAGGTTTATATGAGTCTGCCACCAGGTTTTGTCGATTTATTTCATCCTACACATGTGTAAACTAAGCAAGTTTATTTATGGGTCAAAACAGTCTTCGCGGACATGGTACACTCGATCGACTAAATAAGTTTTTATTCACCACTGGATTTCATGGATCTAAAAAATGATCATTCTCTATTCATCTATGTATAAGATAAGGTGGTTCTTTATCTACACTAGGAAATAATAATTCAGTAATCATTTCTCATATGATTTCGTTAATGGGGATAGAGCTTGTACTCAAAGATTTGGGTACTTTCAGTTATTTCTTGGACTTAGGTTACCACAAACCCGAAGGGATTAGTTTTATCTTGGCAAAAGTATATTGTCGACCTCCTTACGAGAACAAATATGCAGGACGCCAAGCTTATTTTTTTGCCAATTGCATCCAACACTTGTGTCTCTAGACATTTAGGGGAACCTTTTCAAGACACTTTTATGTATCGTAGCATGGTGGGAGATGCTCAATACTTGATGCTTACACGTCTAGATATTGCATCTGGTCAATAGATCATGTCAGAGCATGCTCCAACCGCGGAACATTAGGCTTTAGTAAATATAATTTTGCGGTATATAAAGCGTGCACTCACCTACGGGATGCAGTTTTATTATAGCGATCCTATAATGCTATCAATCTATGGGATGCATATTGGGTAGGTTCTTCGGTTGATCAAATATCGATACGCATTTATATCTACTATGATAAAAATCTTATCTCTTGGAGTTCAAAGAAGCATCCCACAGTCTCGATCGAGCATGAAATCTGGATAACGAGTTATTGCAAGTGCAACATCTGAGGTGGGGTGGCTCCGATCCTTGTTTCGCGAACTCAACATTCCTCCAATTTATCCTCCCACTCTATGGGCGATAACATAGATGTTACATATTTGACTGTCAATCCAGTGTTCCACACCTCGCAGTCGTCATGTTGAAATTGATTTTCATTTTGTTAGGGACATGGTTTCTAATAAAAAATTCACTGTACGAATCATCTTGTCGCAAGATCAGATTGCAGACATTCTAACCAAGAGTCTTCCTATTCCACGTTTTACACTATTACGAGACACGCTCAATCCCGTTGGCACAAACATTCGCTTGAGGGGGCGTGTCAAAGATATTTGGTCGGTTGTCAGGCAAACAAAAATTATTTTAAGTACTTTCACTTTACAATTATAAATAAAAGTACAGTAATAATAAGAGATTCGATCCACATGGAGATATGGGTTGTCAATTTATTTTGATTAACTATGGAAACATGGGGTTCTGATTATAATTATAACTAAATTATACCGAAACAAAAAATATAATAATAACATCAATGATAAATTGGTTAAGGAACTCGCCATCCATCACTACACATGTTACTCAATCAAGCAATAATATCATTATCACACTCTTATGGTACTAATAACCCTAAAGTATCCCCAGTCGATGTAATACTTTGTTACGCCTCCTTGTGTCAACAAGTATTGCAATCGTTAATACATGAATTATTTTTCACCAAATAACCTAGTGCTCTTTGCTAAAAGATTCAACTTAAAGAAATCATCAATGTCTGTGAGACGAGTTAATCATAGGCAATACAAACACAATCGTGACATATTCAACCTAGGCTAGTGAAAAGATGAGGGCACCCAAATACACCACAATCTTTTATTTATCAACCTATAAGTCCTTTACCAAGTGTGATCGTCTATGGACTTAGTCGAGATGATAAAACAACTTCGGTACACACTTCGTGTGATCGTCTATGGATACGAGATCGATACAATACAACAACAAGATCACTTGTGTGATTGACTATGGATTCAAGATCGATACGATACGACAACGAAGTGATCACTTGATAATAGGTTCGGTTATAACCGAAACTCTATATGATCAATATCAAGTGTTACGGATTAACATACAAGTGCAATTTACTTTAATTATTATAAAATAATTATAATGCCGAATAATAAAGTAAATGGCACAGTAAGATTTTGTTAACGAGGAAACCGCAAATGCATAAAAATACCGGTACCTAGTCCAGTTTTGAATACTCTCAGAATTAAGACGATATACAAAATCTAATACCAACTTCGTATAGTTGAGACCAAGTAGACTACCCCTAGCTACATAGTTTCCTCAGTATCCCTGCGCCTTCGATTTCTAGAGTCACGTACGTGAATCACCAATCCTTTAGATCGTATTCCAAACAGTAAAGGATAAATATGTTTGGTAATCACTCTATTCAATCTTGGTAATAAGATATTATAAGTCATTGGCAAAGTCTCTTCTGTTTAATCTAATAAACTCCTTTGTCTGGTTAGATCAATCTATCCTTTGATTACTGAAATAATCAAACTATAGATTTGCAATCAATCAATATAGATCTCAAAAAGAAACTATAAGGTGATGTCGATCTCACGCAACTAATCAATCAAGTCTATCAAAGATATACACGATTCTAGTTGGATCCCAGCTGATCAAGGTTTGTGCACACAATTCACAAGATACGAAAACTAATAAGAATTCTTTTTTGTCTTCAAATCTTCGTTTGTCTTCAATAACCCGCACAACACCACTTGAAACCTCTTGTGATCAATCACACACAGAACGTAATCTATTAATAATGGATTATCACAGATCCTAAAATGGTTCTAAAGATCCCGTCAATACTTTGATCTAGTTTGAGTGAACGTTATATCATAAGAGAAGATTCTCAAGAATAAACAAACTAGGTGCAATCAAAGTTTCAACAACCGTTAGTCAATCAAATCAATAATCGAAAACTACAATAATAGTGCAATTATCAAGTTTCCCACCAACGGTATTCGTAGAGCTTCTTGATCCCACAGAAGTCTTTAAACGAGCGGCCGTAAGAGATTTCGCCTAATTATGGTACTTTCCTCTCCAGATAGACGGCTCCACCAGAAACAACAAGAATGAAGTTTGCCTGACTCTTAGGATAGTTTGCATGAAGTATTTGCACACCAAGGTTGTTTGGACAACAAGGAAATTCCAAAGCCGGAAATATTCTCATTAAAGTACCTAATTTCGGTTTTTCTATTTCCACATAAATTCCAAACCATATTTCCGAAAACTCTCATAGAAAACTTCTATTATTAGTCTAACACATTAACTAATAATATTTTCCAGAAGATATGCTTTAATTGCTGGTAATTAAAACATATATGATGAAAATCATAATTAATGCTTTTCACTTTTTTGGACAAGGGATCACCTTGATCAAGGAATATCTTTGAACAATTAATGATAAGAGTTATGTACATGTTCAAATAATATCGACATCTAAAAGCTTTTCATCTTAGCAAACCCGAAACCCTAATTCACACACATCATGAAGAAATATGTGAATCATGGAAACTTGGTTTTGCTCATGGAAACAATTAAACCATCACTCCAAAATATGTTGTGACCGGTTATAACATGATTCCCAAGATAGGCTGTAATCGGTTACACCTTGCTCTACAAAGTAGCTTGTGACCGGTTACACCTTGCTTCCCAAATTAGCTTGTGATCGGTTACACCTTGCTTCCCAAAGGTAGCTTGTGACCGATTAAAAATAACTTCCCAATTCATCTTGTGACCAGTTATACCTTGGATCCTAAAGTAACTTGTGGCCGGTTACAACTTGCAATCCAATATAGCTTGTGATTGGTTACACCTTTATTTCCAATGTAACTTGTGACCGATTACAACTAGATATAATATATAGGCTATGACCGGTTATACCATAAATCTCAACAAGTTAAGATAGGTTCTACCTTGTCATCTTATATTGGTATTCAAAAGATATTCAATAAAGAACCTGACCAATCATGATTTCCTTTCGATTATGAAACAAGTTCATATATGTACTTCCTTTAAACAAATGTTATAAAACATTATTTCTTAGGGTGAAATCATACCTATATAATGTACACATAATCAAGCAACTATACACAAGTTATTAAGATATTTAATCGCGACTTAAATATACAGAACTACTAATCATATTATTCGAACACAATCAAATAATTATTATGCTTAGTAAAACTTGAACGATAGACAAAAGAGTGAATAACAATACTAGTAAATTAACTGAATAACATGTTCATCACTTTAGGTTACATCCTTAACCAATTGAAAGTGTATCTAATATTGGATTTCTTAAAACCCATGTAAAAATAACAAAAATAAAAGTAAAGCAAACCCTAGGTTGTAGAAAAATCTCCAACTCAAATGCTCCTTGTTCTTCTATTCTTGTGTGAAAGTAATGATAAAGACATTTAAAAGTGATAGGTATCCAAGTTATAGAAGTTCCTTGCATGAGGTTGCCAAAAACCATCTAAAAGTCCAGCCCCAACCAGATTTTAGCCTGTAAGTTGTAAATTGTCTTCTCTAAAATTTGGATTTTCCATACCAGAGAACCGACAACTTAAGCTTTTATTTATTTTATTTCTCGGAAAACAAGATCTTCCTCCATATGTTTACATTTGGTTGGGTAATACCACCGTAAGCTCACACGTATTTGTGTACGGTTATAAAACAACATCGTAAGTGAACCTGAACTTTTCTACGGTTAGGTTTCCAACCGTAATCTTTGCTGAGATATTTTACCGTAGACTTCCTTGTAACTTCTTCCAGTTTCTTTCGATGCCGAGTTCTTCTCCATCGTCCCAAATATCTCGTGAACTCCCCAAACTCTTCTAACTGATTTAGAATATCATGACCAATATCGAGAAGTCTTCATCACCAAACACTGCAGACTCAAGTTCTTTAATTATATCCAATCTTCCAGCGAAACAACATCATCACCAACATCTCTCTGCCAAAATCACCACCATTGTTCTCTTTCTTCCGAGTTTCATTCAAGATATCCATCTGCATTATAGCACCCCAATCTTAGGTTATTCTCCACCATCATCACGATCAACTCCATCCCCATCTTCAATCGAGACAATATCAGAAAATGGCAGTAACCTTCATGTTCTCGACCAGTACCAACAACATCAGTCCATCGCCGATGAAAATGTCATCAATAGAAGCGGCCAAAATATTTATAGCTTCACTAGTCATCACTGCCATCATGGCATCAACTTCATTAACAATACTTTATCGTCACTGCCAAATCAATTTTCAAGCCATGTGAAAAAGCGGGGGTACAACAACCTCACCCAATATTTCGCTTAGCAATCTGTATGGACTAACTCCAATATACTTTAAAGAGAATCAACTAGATAGTCAGATTCAATCTTAAGAAAAAGTATATCAAAGAGTTATATCTAAATTTCTCGATTCAATACGCAATCAAACAAATAGGAATTTACGAGCCTGATTGAATACAAGATAAATAACTTGAACGGTACCAAATACCAATATTCAATGATCAATCAATTTCAATCAACAACCAAAGGTTGGATTTACCAATTAATCGATTCAACGCACAACCTGTGATATTTCAATTATATAACAAAATATAATGCGGAAAATAAATAACACAGACACTAGAAGTTTTGTTAACGAGGAAACTGCAAATGCAGAAAAACCCCGGGACCTAGTCCAGATTTAAACACCACACTGTATTAAGCCGCTACAGACACTAGCCTACTACAAAGCTAACTTCAGTCTGGACTGTAATTGAACCCTAATCAATCTCACACTAATTCAAGGTACAGTTACACTCCTTACGTCTAAAATCCCAGCAGGATACTACGCACTTGATTCCCTTAGCGGATCTCACCCACAACTAAGAGTTGCTACGACCCAAAGTCGAAGACTTGATAAACAAATCTTTCTCACACATAAAAGTCTATTGGAATAGATAAATCTATCCCCACAAAAATACCTACGAGTTTTGTTCCGTCTTTTGATAAATCAAGGTGAACAGGAACCAATTGAAACCCCGGACTTATATTCCCGGGTACGCATACTTAAGTGACCGGATTGAGTTTGTTTTCACTTCCAAACTCCAGCAGAAATTCACGGACGTGAACTTTCCGCCAGTATGCGTACGCATACTTACCCGGATTTCCAACAACCGCCAGTACGCGTACAGGTACGCATACTTTAGGTTCTCAGTTTTGAACTTTTACACAAATGTGAGAACACACTATGTTTATATCCAAACATGGTTACTTGATCTATACTCTCATTTCAATCATTGAAACTTTCTTAGAGGATGTTATAATAGTTGTTATCCACAAACTATTTTCATCAAAGCGATTTTCAAGTTATTAAAATAATCAACATGACTTTCGTCACGAGTAAAGATGAACTTGGCTAAAACGAAAGCTTACCAACACATATTTAGAGAAATAGATAAGCGAGATAAACTCGGATCGAAATAGCAAATGTGTATAATTGAAGTCTATATAGCAATGCGACTTTTGTCTCAAAATAGGAGATAGAATAGATAGACTTTTGAGTGATAGATAAGTTCAAGTATCCACATACCTTTTGTTGATGAAGTTCCACAAGTTCCCTTGAGTAGTTATTCGTCTTCATTCGATGAACGTCGTGGAGTCTAGAGCTCAACTACACTTACTATCCTAGTCCGGGACTTAGCTATAAGTAGACTAGAAATCAATAATTATAGTTTTGGCAACTAAACTTGACAAACAAGCTTGCGATAGCAACGCTTGCGAGTTCGACCGAGCAATGCTCTAACAATCTCCCCCTTTATCAATTTTAGTGACAAAACTATCAATACATATGGAATACAAAATAAATAAACTTTGTAGCTTCTCTTCCAAATGCTTGATCTCCTTGGTTCTTCAACATTACTCGAAATCTTCATCACTTCCAAGTACTCCAATGATTCCAAATGTGTTCAACTCCGCATCATTGTTGTTGAATATCCGTAGCTATAACAATGAGAAAACAATAGCTCTCAATCATTGTTGTACAGTGTCATAGTATTATTACACAGCATCAAAGTTCAATTGTATCACAACTTTGACAACAATACTATGGTGATATGTATCACTCCCCCTTAGTCAATAATTCATCTCACATGAAAACCACTCCCCCTTACATAATGATCCGAAAACCATATGTATTTGTAGTGTGAACTACACATTAATTCTCCCCCTTTTTGTCAATAAAATTGGCAAAGGTACGAAAATTAGTGGGATCCTAATGAAATTTCCATAGAGATACTTCATGACCAAAAGAAAAGTACATATCAACTTTTTTAGATGCAATCATATAGCCGAAACTAAATGCATTCATCAAGGAGTTTATAAAGATACAAGATAACCCCTATAATATTCCACAGCCGCACTCCCCACAATGATTTGGCAATTCAGCACAAGTTCAATTAAGAACTCTCCCCCATAAAATGTCATTCCCGAAAGAACAACAAGAGCGACCTTACTTTTACAAGAAAAGAATGATTTCTTTGGACATTGACAATCACATGAAACATGAATTTGTATCCAAAAATCTCAATTAAATTAACCACAAGAGAACCCATGATTAATTTAATCGGAAATGCTCACATAATAAAACTTACGGAGCCTCACAGTATTTACATAAAGATATGGATCAGGGAAGATCAATACTGCGGAATAAACAAAGATTCATTCTATTTTTCATCACTATTTGCACAATGACATATAATAGACTTTAATCTTTGTAAACAAAAGTTTATCCTATCTTCTATCAATATTTGCATAATGACATAATAGGCTTAACTTTTGTTTTGTCAAAAGTTCATTCAATCTTTTATCAATACTTGCATACTGACATATGAAAGACTTAACTTTTGACCATTTATGGGACAATTAAAGTTCACGGACGCAAACACACATATCCCATAACAAGTTACAATATATAAAACCATAAAGATTAATATTACAAAATCATCTTCCAAATAAACTTTAGAATTTAAATAAATAAATCTAAAAACATTGCAAGATGAAAATCGTTGGAAATAGCTATGTGTACTCACAATAATATGGCTATTCCATACCCTAGTTATCCTTCTTAAAACATAAGAATAAATTCTCATAAGAAGTTTCCTAGACATTAAGACCTTTGAAAAACTCTTTATCGTCCCCAAACTCCTTGTCGTCAATAGCCATTGGGACAAAAGGTTCATGAATATAGGAGTTGATATCAATAAACCTTCTTGACTGATGCCGAACCAGGGCCTTCTGAATCTCAAGAGTCCTAAACACAAAAGCCTTTATTTGCTGCACTTCCTTTCTTAATTCCTTCAATTCTTCAAGAACACCATAAAATTTCTAAAGATTTGAAGGGACAGCTCTTGGTTTTCTCACATTCCTCCTTTTTCTTTTCAAATTTGAGTGAACAGGAGGAATGTATTTTTCCTTCATGATTGATGGCTTAACAATCATGTTAACATCTTTTCCATCAGAAGTTATGATGCTTGGAGTCTCCATAACAATATGGGTTTGTGAGAGAAATTTCTCAAAACAAGCTCTACAAGCAAACTTGTGATAAAAGAGTTTCTTAGTGAAGGAAAAAGGAATGTAGGGTTACGGAACCTTTATACACTTAAAGGATTCATGTACGCACAACTCTTACCCTAAAGAAGACAGAATTGTCTATTTTAACCCTCTTTTATTGATTAAACAGGGAAGTCCTTTCCAATATCAATTAAATATGAAAAGCGGCACGAATTCCAGACTTTACAATGCTCAAAGAGCAAAAACAAAAGAAAGAAAACCAAAAGAATTTAAAAGAATTTTCTTTTCCTAAAGCCTGAGGTGTGCAAAATCTTGTCTCTTTTGATCAGGCACATAAGACAAGATGCACTAACCAACACAATTTAAGTTGTGCTGGGGTGAACAATAATCTGTCCACCATATCCTTTTCGAAAGGAATTCATAGAGTCAAGTTTCTCATAGTGTTTAGACCATAAATTTTTGTTTAATGATCTAGTCTTTTCTTTGGAAACTAACTTCTTTGAAGAAGAGATGCGTTTACATACCTCTGATGATTTTTGAACAAGTTTTAGCTTGTTTGCTAATCGATTAGCTCTTCGTTGAAGTTTGTTGACATATCTCATTTTGTGTTTGTACTTGAAACACTTTGAAAGTTCATGACCTTTGAGAGAACAATAAGAGCATGTCAACCTGGAAAATGATTCATACGCCTGAGATGTGTACGCGGCTAGACACATAGTGGAACCTGAAAAATCAGAAAAAGAGTTTCCAGTAGAAACAGGTAGATCAATTTTTTCTTCCAGATCGGTTGAGATTTCTTCTGAAAGAATATCAAGATTGATGTATGTATTGCTACAATTATCAAAATCAATATTTTCACAAAGAAGTGCAACACTTGACTTTTCATCTTCATTAGAATCATAGTTGTCAGACATTTCATCAAGAGTTGCATCTAGACCTTTGTTCCCAGTGTATTTTTTACGATTTGGACACTAATTTGCAAAATGGCCAAAACCTTTACACTTAAAACACTGAGGCATATCCTCGTCATCAGTTTCATCATTATCCCTGTTTTTAGGAGGAACATGATTCTGAGGTTTTACTGATGACCTGGGTTTATCTCTGGAGAAACGTTTACTTCTCTTCAAAATAAGATCCCTAAACTGTCTTGTGATCAAGGAGACTGACTTGTCAAGATCTTCATCTGATGAATCAGCTCAGAAAGATCATCTTCAGAGATGCAAACACTTTTACTTTTGTCAAGTAATTTAGTGTTCTTTTGTGCTTTGAAAGCAACATCCTTTCCGTATTTGGATGTATGCTCATGATCAAAGATCTTTAACTTCCCAACCAGAGTATTTTTGGAAAGAGTTGCAAGGTTATTTCCTTCAACGATGGCATGCTTCTTAGAATCGTATCTAGATGGCAGTGATTTGAGAATTTTCATCACAATGTCTTTTTCAGGAATAGTCTTACCCAATGCAAAAGATGCATTAACAATTTCAGACACTTTGTGATTAAACTCATCAAATGACTCTTCATCTGCCATACGAAGGTTTTCCCAATTGGAACATAGGTTTTGAAGCCTAGCTTCTTTTTCAGAGGTATTCCCTTCAAATACAATTTCTAAGATATCCCAGGCTTATTTAGACTTTGTGCAAGTAGTCACATGATGCTGAAGATATGGGGTAATGGCATGTATGATAGCATTTAAGCCGTCATAATTTTTCTTCGCAACAAGGATTTCTTCTAGACTATATCTACCAATATCTTTAGGTATAGATACATCTCCTTCTATATTAACCAGAGAATCATAGCCATTAACAACACGTACCCATGTTTGAAAATCACGAGCTTGAAGAAAAGCACGCATAGCGATTTTCCACCATGAGTAGTTTGAGCCATCGAAGACTAGTGGTACGTTTATGGAGATAGAATTTCTGTCCATATAGTCAGATCGCTTACAAACAAAGATTTATGAGGTCTTAAATGCGTTTGCCTGCTCTGATACCAATTGAAAAAGCGGGGGTACAACAACCTCACCCAATATTTCTCTTAGCAATCTGTATGGACTAACTCCAATATACTTTCTAGAGAATCAACTTGACAGTCAGATTCAATCTTAAGAAAAAGTATATCAAATAGTTATATCTCAATTTCTCGATTCAATCCGCAATCAAACAAATAGGAATTTGCGAGCCTGATTGAATACAAGAGAAATAACTTGAACGGTACCAAATACCAATGTTCAATGATCAATCAATTTCAATCAACAACCAAAGGTTGGATTTACAAATTGATCGATTCAACGCACAACCTGTGATATTTCAATTATATAACAAAATATAATGCGGAAAAGAAATAACACAGACACTAGAAGTTTTGTTAACGAGGAAACTGCAAATGCAGAAAAACCCCGGGACCTAGTCCAGATTTAAACACCACACTGTATTAAGCCGCTACAGACACTAGCCTACTACAAAGCTAACTTCGGTCTGCACTGTAGTTGAACCCTAATCAATCTCACGCTGATTCAAGGTACAGTTGCGCTCCTTACGTCTAAAATCCCAGCAGGATACTATGCACTTGATTCCCTTAGCCGATCTCACCCACAACTAAGAGTTTCTACGACCCAAAGTCGAAGACTTGATAGACAAATCTTTCTCACACAGAAAAGTCTATTGGAATAGATAAATCTGTCTCCCACAGAAATACCTACGAGTTTTGTTCCGTCTTTTGATAAATCAAGGTGAACGGGAACCAATTGATAACCTGGACTTATATTCCCGAAGAACAGCCTAGAATTATCAATCACCTCACAATAATCTCAATCGATTAACGAAACAAGATATTGTGGAATCACAAACGATGAGACAAAGGTGTTTGTGACTAATTTTCTATCTTGCCTATCGGAGATATAAATATCAAGCCAATCTTACGATTGTACTCAATCATGATAGAAAACAGCAAGATCAGATCATACAACTACAGAAAAAATAGGTTGGTCTGGCTTCACAATCCCAATGAAGTCTTTAAGTCGTTAACCTACAGAGTTTCATGAAAAACCTAAGGTTAAAGGAGAATCGACTCTAGATTATGTAACTAGTATCACACAGGATATGTGGGGTTTAGATTTTCAAGTTGCTAGGGTTTGCAATATAATTACCTTGGTAACAAAGCATTCAATATTCACCGTTAGATTAAAACCTAAGTAGATTCAAGCTAATATCTTTCAACCGTTAGATCGAACTTAGCTTGTTATACACAAATGAAATGTACCTTCATTTAGGTTTTGGGTAACCGTACCTAAACGTGTACACCTAGTTGGTTCAACAATAGTTAACCAATGGTTAACCATATGAGCACTTTCATATCAATCTTATTCATCTTCACCATAACTAGTTCAAGTGACTCAAATGAACTAGTTAGAGTGTTTTTCAATTGCTTAGATCTCATAGAAGTATACAAGACACAATCGAAGCAAAATCGATTTTGATTCACTCGAATCAATTCATGAACATTATATCCACGGTTTGCAAAGATTGCATTCCTTATTACATAAATGTTTTAGTTCATGAACAAACCGATTTTAGAAAGTAACCTTCTTAGGTATGCAAAAGGGTACGCATACTTAAGTGACCGGATTGAGTTTGTTTTCACTTCCAAACTCCAGCAGAAATTCACGGACGTGAAACTTACCCGGATTTCCAACAACCGCCAGTACGCGTACGGGTACGCATACTTTAGGTTCTTAGTTTTGGAGTTTTACACAAATGTGAGAACACACTATGTTTATATCCAAACATTGTTACTTGATGTAAACTCTCATTTCAATCATTGAAACTTTCTTAGAGGATGTTATAATAGTTGTTATCCACAAACTATTTTCATCAAAGCGATTTTCAAGTTATTGAAATAATCAGCATGACTTTCGGGACGAGTAAAGATGAACTTGGCTAAAGCGAAAGCTTACCAACACATATTTCGATAAATAGATAAACGAGATAAACTCGGCTCGAAATAGCAAATGTGTATAATTGAAGTCTATATAGCAGTACGACTTTTGTCTAAAAATAGGAGATAGAATAGATAGACTTTTGAGTGATAGATAAGTTCAAGTCTCCACATACTTTTTGTTGATGAAGTTCCACAAGTTCCCTTGAGTAGTTCTTCGTCTTCATTCGATGAACGTTGTGGAGTCTATAGCTCAACTACACTTACTATCCTAGTCCGAGACTTAGCTATAAGTAGACAAGAAATCAAGACTTATAGTTTTGGCAACAAAACTTGACAAACAAGCTTGAGATAGCAACGCTTGCGAGTTCGACCGAGCAATGCTCTAACACCATGATCTCTGCCATAAATCACAGCGAACTCAAGCCATCACAACATTAGAAGCAACAACCCAATATGTTCGTTCTTTGCAGCGTCATTAACATTTGGAAACACCCATCGATCGTTTTTTCTCATCGAAATCCACTTGTTCATGTTAATTCAATTGTCATTAATAATGGTAGACGCGCACATATTCCCTGAATCCCTGAAACTTTCTTTCTACTCGAACCAGAATCACGGAGGAAGATGATGGTTCCCCGAGTAAAACTGCAATTGGTGTTATCACCAGTGGCTTCCCTGAGTACTTATGTAGGCGCCTTTAACACTTTTTTGCATTCCTAAATTAAGCAATTTTGACTTGCTTCACAAGATCGTAACTTCTTCATACGACATCGGAATGGCATCATTATTTCGTTATTTGCTTCATCCTTTCGCTCTTTTCAAGATGATGAGAAGAAATCCTAGTTTGAAAGAACTCCACTTATTTTTGTATGATTCACCTAATGAAAGACATAAAATAGAAAAGTAACAATAATACTAGGTAAGTCACATAAAAAAACTAGCAAGTAAGTGCAATAACACAATAACTAAGATATGTAAATTATGCACTTATCAATATTGTGTCGACACCAACAGCTAGAAGAATCTCAGGAAAAAAGGAAAGCTAAACAAGATAAGGAAAAAAGAATTACATCATAATCAATTACGATCATGTTTTTCTACTTATGTAAATTGTATAGATAATATATATTCTTGTGTATGTGTATGTGTATCACATGAATATAAATTGAGAAGTTATTTTTTACATGTTCATCCAAGGGAGAATAATGAAATCTATTTATTTATTTTTACCTTGATAGAGGACACCCTGAATTGCAGTTGCAGGTTTCATATGCAGGGATTCGGCAGTAAGATCTGTGGTAGCGGAGGTACAACCTAGGCATCACCATCGTGCTGATAGAGGAGACATCGGTTAAGCTAACGGCGTCGAGAATGTTAGAGCATTGCTTGGTCGAACTCACAAGTGTTGTTATCTCAAGCTTTTTGTCAAATTTAGTTGTCCAAAATATATCTTGATTTCTATTATACAATTAGTTAAGTCTCGGATTAGGATAAAAGATGTAGTTGAGAAACGGACATCACGGCAGTCATCATTGCGTTCTACCATTTGAAGACAAAGATCAACCGAAGATTTTGGAGAACTTCATCAACAAAAGGTAAGTGAAGACTTAACCACCCATTTCTCAAGTTATATTCACTTTTCTATCTTTGAGACGTTGTCGCGTAACTAATTAGACTATCGTAAGCATATCAAGAATTGCGAGTCAAGATTCTTCTTGTAATTAGTCCTCGAAATATGACTAAGCTTAATGAACATTTCATACTTGATGAATTTCGGTTAAGAAAAATTTATTGGTCGCAATCAAATCATGATTCAAGATTATTATTCGAAAATAGTCTGGAACAGTGATATGTGTCATTGATGTTATGCGGGAATGTTTCGAATCGATTTAGAGAAATATATAACTAATATAAATTCAGATATAAGACAGTGTACATGTCAGTCTTATAAACTGGGAAAACTGTTATAAGTATGAAGTCGTAATACATGTACTCAGTACACGTAGCAGAGTAGCTATATGTCGACAAACAGATTTTTAGTACGCATTTTAGTATGCACACCTTTAAAAGTCTGTGAACTCGTGAATCCGGATCGGTACGCAAACCAGTACTCAAAAGGAACTGTTGGTTATGGAACCGGTTTGGTATCCATACTGGTACACGTACCAGAAAAGTTTTGTGGACTCCAGAACTTGGTTATGTTTAAATGGTGTCCATACCAGTACGCATACCAAAATAGTTTTGTGTTAACTCCGAAACTCGGTTATGTTTAAATGGTTTAAATACCGGTACACGTACTGAAAAAGTTCTGTGAACTCCGGAACTCGGTTATAAATTATACATACCGGTACACGTACCATGACATAACTGTTTACGAACAAGTTAAGTACTTTTACTTTGTACGCCTACTTACCATGTCGATTAAATTCTTATGCACATAAAATTATTTCTCCGAGAGATTAGCATTTGAATAATCTTTATTCATGTTTATAAAACACCATTGACATATTTGATCACTTGATTATGTTTCGATTTAAGTCTTAAGTGTTTATGTAAATGCTCAAGCTTATAGTTCAGTTGGCTAGCTTCGGCTAACCATTCATGAGCGTGGTCTTATACACGGTTCGGTTGCGGTTCGTCCTAACCAGAGTGTATATCTTGATTATGTAAATCAGATTCAAAGATTCATCTAACGTTGGATATTGTTTGCTTGGTTCCAAAGCTTTCTTAGCTTAAACCTAAAGTAACCTATGCTTTGAATGTCTATATAAGGGGAACCTCAAACAACTGGGATCTTTGAATCCCGGCACTACTTTTTGGTGTGTCCTAGTAGTTACTAGAGTCATCCTTTCCAGAAAATATTTTAGGGTTTAGCGACTACAAAGACTTCATAGGGATTCGTGAAGCCAGGTCCAACTATTGTTTATTTGATAGCTCGAGTATCCTGATCTTGGTCGATTGTTGAGATGCTCACTTGATCAAGATAGATAGTAATCATAAAAGTTCTCTTCGTCTCAAGCTTTGTTGATTCCACAGGTTTTATACTTGTGAGGTGAATAATAATCTAGGATGCACTTCGGGTTGTATAAGTCAGGATTTTGAGGTTATCTAGACTTTGTCTATTGCTATCGATTTCCATTACCTTGATCTACGATAAAAAAGAAGATCACATATATAGGCTTATCTGTGGGAGGAAGATTGGTTTAAAGTCTTCAATTGAGTTGAAGCAACTCTTAGTTGGTGTGACGTCAGCTAAGGGAATCAATTGCACGGAGTCCTTCTGGGATTCAAGAGGCGTAAGGAACGCGACTTTAACTGAATTGTTGCGAGGGTTTAATTCGTTCTCAATTACATTCCAGTCCGAAGTTGATTGGTGGTAGGATGGTGTCTATAGCGGCTTAATACAGTTTGGTGTTCAATCTGGACTAGGTCCCGGGGGTTTTCTGCATTTGCGGTTTCCTCGTCAACAAAATTTCTGGTGTCTTTGTTATTTCTTTTCCACATTATATTGTTTATCTTTATAATTGAAATATCACTGGTTGTACGTAAATCAATCATAGTAGATACGTCCGACATTGTTTGTTGGATACGACTTGATTGATTACTTGGGAAATTGATCTTTGGAATCACCCAAGTACTCTCACACGCAAATCAGGTTCACGAACTAGTCTTTGTAAACTTTCTGATTGTGAGAGATAGAGATATAACTCTAGATACTATTCCTTGATTGAGATTCATTAAGTTGAACTCTCGGAATTGTGTTAAGCTTTTCCATACAGATTGCCTAAGAAAAAGTTGGTGGTGTATTTTGGTACCCCGCGTTTTCAGAGAACGTTGAGAGAAAAAATTGGGCAAAAGTACAATTCGAAACAGAGTCGGAAAATACGGTTCATAAATTCTGATACCGAACCACCATGGTATATAGCTAGAATGATTATTAAAATTAAGCAGAGAATGCTCAAATTCCGTAATGTACTATCGAAAACAACTATGAGAAAGGAAACCAAGCAGCAGATGATCTGTCGAATTATGCGACTGATCGCAATCAATCTGGAAACCTCTCCATAACAATTTGGAACCATATGACCCCGACTTTTTAAAGTCAAATTATATTAAATGACTCTATGGATATGACATATTGTCCTGTAATCGCTATCTAGTAGAATAAATAAAGTTCATGCTTTAAAAAAAATGTACGTTCGAGTAACAATTAAGCAAACCTCATCATATAAGCATCGCCAATTTTTACACATAAGAAACTGGTTCGCAAAATTGGAAAGCATCTACTTAAAGACTTGTAAGTCAGGAATTTACAGAAGTATCCATTAGGGGAAGAATCACCGTAAAAGGTAGTTTACCAAACTTGTCGAGTTATATTCTTTTTCTTTCATCAAGGTTTTGTCCCATTGGATTTTTCTTGTAAATATTTTAACAAGGAAGCATACGCATGTTCTAAGTTTTACACATTTTAGGTTTTACTCTCTTGAACTTTCCTATTAGATTGTAATTGTCATCAGGATGAGTGTTATTAACGTATTTTACCTATGTATATAAAATAATACTTATGTTTCATCGTTTATTTGCTAAGATATCTTCGTGTCTAACTTTATAAATACTACTTAATTTTATATCTATTCAACATATCAATAATATATTGATCTCCTTTTATCTACTTCGGGCTATCTTCACAACATTTGTTGAGTCCGATTTTGTGCACACTCACTAATAAGTGTGCACGTGACATTTTAATCTCCACCACTTATTTATTTAGAGACTTATATAACGAGGGTAGAGATTCTAAACATGGATAATAATGGGGCCATCAGTTAACTCAACCAATCAAATTAAATATCCAATTTACACTCTTTAGAGGAATGTGCACATAATTAGACTCACATTTGAGGATTCTAAGCCTTAATTTATATAGTTTTCTTTTGTTCTTAATAAAAAAAAATATTTATTTATTGGTTAGAAAAAGGCTCCATTTTAGAATCAATTCATTCTGGCTCAGAGGCTCTGATTTAGGAAATCTTTTGACATTAAAAATCCTCAATTTCTATAAAAAAAAAAATTTCATAGAGCAAGGGCTATGGAATGAGTGGAAAAAAACATTTATTCACTATTAAATTGAGTGAGGTACCATGAGAAATAGCGATTTTATAACCGTGGGATAACAAAATAAGAGACTGGGAGGCACATAATCAGCCATTTGGAATGCATATATATATACAGTAAAAACTCCATTTATTAATAAACTCTATATATTAATAAAAAATCGTAATCCCAACTTGGGCCAGTTTTGAATAGTAATAACCTCCACATTTTAATATTAATAGATCTTTCTAGTCCCGCCATAAGGAATTTGCCTCCATATATTAATATAATCGTCATTATTGGAAACTTATAGATCTTGTTATATCGAAATTTAAGATGAAATATAATACTTATTTGTAGTTGTTTGAGAAAATGATGTACCTTTTTGGATTGTTATGGCATCTTTTGATTTGTGGATGCGTAAGACCTCATTACTATGGGCACCTTCTTGTTGAAGCCAAAACATTTCCAACTTGTCGAGCATGTTTAAAGCTTCTAAGCATGAAACTTTGGGTATTTTCATACTATCATCATCATGATTATCTCCTTTTGCTTCTTCTTGTCTAATTCCATGGATGATTTCTTCTTTGGTTAAAGCATATACGACTTGTTGCTCATTTGAATGATCAAGGAAGACATCCATATCCATTATCATTTACATACTTTGAATTAGCAATAAAATCATTTCCTTTGGTATACCTCCCTATATTAATAAACTCCATATATTAATAATTTTGTGAAGTCCCAAGGCTATTAATATATAGAATTTTAAATATATATATATATATATATATATATATATTTAAAATTAATACGGGACCCTCATGTTAAAATAAACAAAAAAATCAAGTTAAAAATAAACAAAATAACTAACAAAGTGTTTAATAATAAAATTAATATGGGACCTACATCAAACAATTTAAAAAAAATAAGAGCGGCTAAACACCAGCAGCTTCAGGGGTTTTTTTTTCAAGCGGCTGGAGATCAACCTCTTAGCCTTGCCTGTTGGACACTCTTTCACTTGAATGGGTGTATGAATGAGTTTTGGTGAAAGTGGACCTCTCCACTATCCATAGTAGCACCTAATGGTCCCCGAAGAAAACTCTCCACTATCTAGCAATACTACAGCAGTTGAGCTAGTGGTTCTTGTTCCCGACGAAAACCGTAACCCTCTAAGCATCGCTCTAGGAGATGATCTGAGAAGATCAATCTTCTTAATCTTGCTATGCTAGTTTGATGTATTAATCTGCATTTGGTTCACTTTTTAGGGGTTTTATGGTACTGTTTTCTTTGCTGTTTTATGGTTTTGCCTCTTGGATGGTTGAATGATTCTACAGGGTTGGCATCTGATAATGTGAGCAGAAGAAATCAACTTTTATCCCCATTCTCAACGTTGTTCTGTGAACAAAATGAAGCACCAGAAACTTTACTCTCAAGATCATCACCATCATCTTCGATTTGTTGTTTGGGGTTCATTCGTGATGATTGTGTTGATCAGTATTTATTATGTACTGTTTTATATTTATGTAAACCTATGTTCTAGGTGGGATTACAGATCGATTTATTTGTAGATCTCGTTATGTCTCTGCTTTTAGGTATAGTTTCAGGATGTTTAGGATTGTTTTGTTACTTTTGAACTTGGGTCTTGTAATCTCTGTAATGGTATGCTTAAGTTCGGGTCATTATCTGTTCAACGACACCACGGTTGGTGGTGAGTTTTTCCGGCTCCGACGAGTTCTAAGGATTTCAGTATATTTTGCTTTAGTTTTAGTATGTAATATTAGTTGGTTAGTATTTCAGGCTTAATCATGAAATCACATACAACATCTACTCGTTCAAGATCACCATCAAGTTCATCCATTACAACGACATTGAAAGACCGATTCAAATTACTTTTTTTTTTTTTTTTTTTTGGACATGATCCGCGCGGGATTCGAACCTCTAACCTAACAACTTAAGAGTTTGACCCTAGCCAACTGGGCTATCCCCAGTTGGTTGATTACCTCTGTTACTTGAGACACTTTGGTTATTTTTTGGCACTGTTATAACTAGTTGGGTCACTTGTACCTTCATTGCATTAGGCAATCTAAAGTTAAAAAACTTCAGTCCATGGTTCATGTTATTTGCATGCTCTGATGAACATTATGTTGGATTTGATCCGGTCATGGAAAAAAAATTGCTCTCGCACTGTTAGATCATATTTGATCTGGCAGCACCATATCTGAGCATGTGGCATTTTGTAACGTCATCTAACCCAAGGTTTAACTCCAAGTATAACTTACCGATTTTTTAGGAGCTAAATATATTCAGCCGTAAACAAAAATCCCGGGAAGTTGATTTTTTGAGCCGTATTTTAGGGGAGTTGGATGATTTTTTGAAATCTAGCCAAGACGACATCAAACAGAGAAAAAAATTAACAATTCTACTAAACGGTGAAAATAGCGTGGGAACAAGTATCCAACTTCCGATGGGTGTTAAGTGCTAACATAACAAGGTTAAGAGTCAGATGGCTTATAGGTATCTGTCAAGGTTTTGACCAAAATCTGCATACCTCCCCCAGACGAAGAACCAAGTGCAGGGTGGATTCAAGCTAACATTTTCTGTAATCAGCTAAAGTTTGACCATCTTCAAGCTGGTTACCAGCAAAAATCAACCTATGTTGTCTAGAAGAATTCCTTTCTTGTCTTGAATTTTTGCTTTAACATTATCAATGGTGTCAGAACTCTCAACCGACGTTTATGTATAAAATGGCCAAAGCAAGATAATTTGCAGCTAGACGTCAATGTTTAAACTTTCAAAAGTATGAATTCAATAGTTTTCTTTTTGAAACTTGCAATATCCGGCTAGAACTGATAAAAACACTTGATGTTACTTGGGAAAAAATGGTGTATGACATATGATTTGTTAATTGCGAGCAAGCTAAAGTCTTCATATGGTTTTAATATGGGAAAATTCATAAACTAACCAGCTTCCATCCATATAATTAATAAACCGGCCAGAGAAACAAAAATCTTTTATAAAGTGGCCATACCGTTAGATATAACAGATGGACCCACCGATTTGGTCAGCTGCTTTGACAAAGTCAAACTCGGTCCGTGATATTACTATCAAACCCTTACCCACTTCCAAAAGACGCGTGGGGTGTAATAGATTTTCTTTTTTCTAGTTTCAGTCTCTCTCTTTCAGTTTCTCGTTCTGGTCGCTCTTCCTTCTGTAGAAACTAGGGTTAGGTATTTGAAACGATTAGGGAACTGATTATTAGAGAAGAATCTGGCTTTGTTGAAGACGAAGATGTTAGTGAAGAACCAAAGTTAATTTGGAAGACAAAATCTGCTTATTTAGGGTTTCAGAGACGGTGTTGATAAAGTGAAGATGAGGTACAAACCGGGATTGAAATACTCTGAATCAAGGTGAGATTAACGAAACCCGTGACTTAATATATGATGAAAATCAATGTTCTGATAGTTAATTGATCGATTTTTAGGGTTTCTGTTTTTTTATCTTCTTTGTAATTAGGGTTTATTTGAAACCCAATTTTTTATGGTATTAATTTTGTGATTGTTGGTTTGATTTTATGAATTATTGCTTAATTAGGTTTTGAAATTAGGGTTTCTGTTTTTCCTCTTTTGAAATTAGGGTTTCTGTTTTTCCCCTTTTGTAATTAGGGTTTAATTGAAATTCAGATGTTATTTGTTTAATTAGGGTGTAATTTTCGTGATTGATTGATTGATTGTTTAGAGTTTATTTGGGAGATTTTAGGATTTATATTTGATTTCTTTTCATTTGTGTTGCAGTAAGTTTATATTGAGGAATATCAGTGTATATGTGGAGCCAAAGAATGAGACTTTGGTATTTCCTGATTGCCATCGAGATGAAACAGAGTTGAGGATGCTTGAGTATATGGTATATAAGCGTTTGTCTATGGATGTTAAAGAGAAGTTTAAGTTATATTGGTTTAAGGATCCATGTATGCCAGAGCCATTGTTAAACAATGATGATTTTGATAATTTTTGGGAGGATTCTTATGTGAATGAGGAGGGGTGTATATGTTTGTGGATGGGGATGAAGGATACACAGTTTGGGACTCCAAAGACTACACCAAAGAAGAGAGTTAGTAAGAAAATCACTCCTAGAAGATCTCCAAGGCTAAATAGTGTGGATAAATCAGCAGAAGGTGTATCAAGAAAGCTGAGTTTCACAGATTTGGGGACTCCAAAGACTACACCAAAGAAGAGAGTTAGTAAAAATTCTCATGTTAGTTGCAGTCAGTCAAAACCAGCCCAAGCCACTGAATTTGATGATGATGTAGAGAATATTCAGTTAGAAAACATTAAATTAGATGAATGTCACCCAATTGAGGATCCAGATGCTACTCCATTATATGACAGTGATGAAGACATTGAGTATGGGTCAGATGAAGAAGAGCAAGAAGAAAAAGAAGACAGTGAAGAAGACAATGAAGAAGGAGAAGAAGAAGAAGAAGACAAAGAAAAAGGTATATTTCATTTATAAATTATTTCAGCTATTTTAATTTGTAACTTATTATATGGTACTGATGTCGATCTTGAATGTGCAGGTAAGGATGTGGATGAAAGACCTACTTACATGGATGACTTTGATGATGATTTTGGTGAGTACATGAAGGGTGAACATGATGGAGATCTATTCCCTGAAGAAGAGGTATTTACTCTTGTAGATCCTACCAAAATGGAGGTAAAAACTAGATTTGAAAGTAAGCAAGCATTTAAGAAACATCTCAGAGGTTTTTGTATTCTTAATAAGTGTCAATTTAGGTTGGATAGAAGTGCTCCCTCTAGAATTAAGGCTGAGTGTAGGTTTAAGAAAGAACATGATTGTCCTTGGTTTGTGTATGCTAGCAAGAAGGAGGGTGAGAATACTTTTGTTCTTAGGAAAATAAATTTGGAACACAAGTGTGAAGGGGATCACAAAAATAGGAATAGATCTGCTGATCCTCATTTTGTAAAGGACTTTGTTCTTGATCAGATGAAGAATAAGCCTAAAAAAGTTGTTCCAGACCCTAATAAAATCAATGAAGACTTCTTAGCTGAAAAGCGTGTTAATATACCATATATGTGTGCATGGAAGGCTAGGAATCTAGTTTTAGAATCATTATATGGTAATTATAAAGAGAGCTACAATGAAGTACCAGCCTTTTGCAGGATGTTTACCAAGTGTAATGAAGGGTTTATTGCTAAGTTCACATTTGACACTAAGGAAAACACATTTGAAAGTATGACACTCTCATTTGAACCTGCAATGAGAGGTTTTTGCAAAGCATGCAGGGGAGTTATAGGGCTTGATGCCTGCCATCTAACAGGAGAGTTTGGAGGAGTATTGATGGTTGCAACTGCACTTGATGGACAGAATGGGTTAGGAATGTTAGGAATTATGGTATGCAGAGCTGAAACAAAGGAGAATTGGATCACTTTTTTGAAGCACATGAAGTCTGCAATATTATCACATCCAGTGAAAGTGGCTTTCATTTCAGATAGGCAAAAAGGTTTATTAGAAGCTGTTGCTATAGTCTTCCCTGGCCATCACCACAGATACTGTTGGAGGTAATTTTTTTATGTAACTTTAACTTTTGTATACTTGATCAGTTAAAGGCATTACTTTAATTACAATGTGTTAAAATGCAGACATTTATACAAAAATTTCAAGAAGTATTATAAGGGTATGGATTTATACTGTTCTTTGTGGAATGCAGCAAAAGCATACAAAGAAAAACATTTTCAGGTAATTGTTATTGTTTTATGCACTGTTTCACATGGAAGTTAAGCTATTTTTTGATTTGGTTATGCACTGACTGATATTTGTTATCAATATATTGGCTGGGCAGGAACATTTAGACAATATAGTGAAAGAGAATGCTGCAGCTGGTGATTATCTTAGGAGAGAAGATCATGCTACATGGTCCAGGGCCTTTTTTAACCCTATTCACTGTTGTGAACATATGAACAACAATTTTTCAGAGTCTTTTAACAGTATGATCTGCAAGATGAGAAACAAACCAATTATAATGATAGGCATAATGTATGCTAACCTAGTGATGGGTACATGGTACAATAGGAGGACTGAATCTGCATCATGGGTAAATGGAAATTTGGTTCCTAGTGCTCTTAAGTTGATTAAGAAAATATTGGATTTTGTGACTGATTATGGTGTTGACCCTTGTGTGGCTGGAGAGTTATATATGGTGACTAGTCCAAAGAACTCTGTGTTCACAGTAAACATCCTTGCCAAGACTTGCTCTTGTTTGCAGTGGCAGTTGAGGGGGTTCCCCTGTATGCATGCAGTGAGTGCATTGCATACCATAAGGCCACAATGGAGAAAGTAAGATTTTTATTTTTTAAATTTGTACCTTTAGGGTTTTTTTTTATGCTCCACCCTAGTTTGTTGTTTCTTTTCTAGTTAAATGTATATGGCACTAACCTTTAAATACTCTGCTTGAGCAGGTACTGCAGTGATTACTATTCAGTAGAGAACTATAAGGCCACATATGCACCAACTTTTGCACCACTAGATGATAAAAGTGAATGGGTCCAGGTACTTTACTTTTACTTTCTTTACTTTTACTTTTGTAGATTCCCTTCTATGTATTTAGGGTTTCTATAACCATCAACTATCTGCCATATCTTATCTTATCTCACCCCTCTTTCTTCTTGCAGCCAAAAATGAACAGGAAGATCTTGAACCCTCCTCACTGTAGGAAACCAGGAAGACCCAAAAGCAAGAGGGTAACAAGTTATGATGAACCTCGTGTTGAGAAGAGAAAAAGGAGGTGTGGAAAATGTGGAGAGATTACTAATCACAACAAAAGAACATGTGCTGGTGGTCAAGTGGGATCTAATCCAACTGCAAAGAGGCAAAGGACGGAATGTGATGCAGAAAATTTCACCTTCACCAACATAGAGACAAGTCAAACCACCAAAGTTAGGGGTGCAGCTAAGTCAAACAAGAAGAAGGGAACTGCATCATTTGTTGGTGAATGTTCTACGGGATCTGGTAGTCATCCCTTGGCAGCACCATCTTCCAATCCAGCTTCTACAGCACCTATGAGTCTGCCATCTATAGCACCATCTTCTACTCCAGTATATATAGGAAATAACCTTTCTCAGATGTTTTTTGGCATTGGATCTGTATCTCAGAATATAAAACAAGGAAAGGGAAGGCGAAATGTAAAGGCCAAGAAAAAATGACTTGAGATATGTATTTTTTTCTTCTCTTTTTTGTGTTTGCAGTCTTTTTCAGACAGTGTTTGTGATGAATGAAAAGTGCAACGAGTCACTGAGTACATTTTCTTCTCTTGTTTACAAATGAAGTACATTTTCTT
The DNA here is from genome assembly GCA_023531105.1 of Papaver atlanticum. Classification (NCBI taxonomy): domain Eukaryota; kingdom Viridiplantae; phylum Streptophyta; class Magnoliopsida; order Ranunculales; family Papaveraceae; genus Papaver; species Papaver atlanticum. The sequence goes on along the minus strand of JAJJMB010013238.1, from coordinate 140,982 downwards.
CACGTGCAACGAGTCACTGAGTTGACTCGTTCCCGATTTGGTTATGAACTCAGACGAGGGCTAAGTTGTCTTTTACCTAGCAGGTTAACTGCCACGTAGACATTTAACTACCTAAAACCGTTTTTTTCAAAAAACGGGATGGAAAATGTCAATATCGGCCAGTTTATATAAAGATTCAAAAAAACGGCCAGTTTCTTAAATATAATTCAAAAAGGTGGTCACTTTATTAAAAGCCCAATATTTGTGGTGTTTCAGTAATTTAATACTGTTTTGATTTGCAAAGAAGAATCGGACGTGAACACTCTTTCTTTGCTTTAGATATACAATACAGTAGAATTAGGGTTACTCCAGATTTGTTTTATACAGCATCAAGAACTACTGAGATTCATTTTCATCTTTGCCCAACTTGTCACCCATACATTTATTGCTCTAGTATGTTGAGACGTTCACACATACATGAAGTTGATTCACTGGTACTTGTTGGATTGTATACACAGCAATAGCCAATGAACCCTGAACCAAACTTATTGGATTCACTGGGTACTTCTCAGTTTGAGAAGTTGATAAAAAAAATGGCTATTTCGCTTTCATTGTGTTATGAATGGAGGATTTTACCGACTCTACGAACAATTTACTTGTGGATTATTAAAACAATTAGTAGCTATGACAAAACAGTTGTGAGAGCTTAAGCAACGATTTCTACATGTTTCCGATCAAGTGCTGTCTAGATCAAATCTATTCATCTTGATTAAGGAACTTCAACGTCTACATATCCATTTCAAGAACGAGGGAAGCTAAGAAAAACCGAGGGAAAAGAATGGGTTGTGTCGAAAAAGAAAAACAGTTGGCCGGAAGAAATATACGACAGCTAAAATGTCAGAGCTTACTTATTATACAGCTGTATATGATTGCATCTAACTGCGGTTAAACAAGGGGTTAAATGACATCATAAAATGCCACATGCTCTTATACGGTGATGCTAGATCAAATATGATCTAACAGTGCTTCCTCCGGTCATTACCTTATGCTTTGGCACATATTAATTTTGTTTTCAGAACCAGTTTAGCCCTAGGTGTTTGATCTTCTACGTTGTTGCGAGAGAAGAAGGGAGAGAAAATGAGAAACAAATCTGGTTCCCAGGCTCCGCTATTTACCTCGTCTAGTATTCAGTGTCCAAGTGAGTTTTTCGTTTTTTTAAAGCATGTTGATCTTTACTTAACCCCTCTCATTCAGCAAGAACTTGTACAAATATAGACCATTTAGATGAAATCTTGGACCTTTTTTGCTGAGGCCTCTCTTCAGCCCTCGGATCATTATTCTGACAATCATTCTCGAATGAACAAAACTGTGGGGTAAAAAACTTCACCTTGAGCGTATTAACAATTAACAATGAACAAAATTGAAAACAAAAAAAATGTTAAAACTTGTGCGTCTTGTTGTATGAATTGCTCAGCGTCTGCTAAGAACATTCCAACACCAAGACATTTCATCACAATTATAAGGTGATAAATAAAATCACATTTATATTAAAAAATAAAAATCACTATGGGATTCCCAATCCAAGACGAACAAAATCTCTAGAATTGCGATTTTCCTCCACTGATGATAAGGGGATAAAAATATAAACACCAACAGCAGACGGAAAAGGCAAACAATAATAAAAATAAATTAAAAACAAAACCCAAAAATAAAAATAAAACGAATTGGATCATTTTCTGATACACATTGGTTCAATTGTCCGATTCCGTTGGTGGAGAATCAGATTCCAATTTTGGTACGATTGCCGATTTTAGCTCAACATGTGATACACGGACCGCACCAATTAGCCGTTCAGGCAACTCATCAGTAGTGTTTCCCTGTTGAAATATGCTACCACAACTTAATAATACCCACCATATATATAGATAAGATATCTGTTCAAGATTGAGCAGCTATCAACTATCAAGTATCCTCTTAGACTCTTAGTCCTATATTTATATTTAAGTTCATAACATTCAAAAATGTCTTATTAGATGGAGATTATAATCATTTCTGTAGGTTGGTGCCTTGTGCCTTTTAAACCATATATTCGTGTGAATTCCTAAATGACCTAGAGCTAAACGATGTTATGACATTTGTTTGGCCCATCATCAGTGTATAAAAGAACATACCTGTACAAGAAAAGCCATGTCGACAACTAATGTTGTAATTACTCCACAAACAAGACCCAATACACCATTAGCAACAGTTGAAGAACCGATGTCAACATCTATCTGCACCAAAAATAGATACAGTTACTGTTAGATTGTGCACATTGTCCAAACCCAGATGCCAGACATCTCTATCTACATCATAAAATGTAGGTCACCCCCAGTGGGATGCTCAGTTCATACTTCTAAGTACTTTGGACCGCGGATGTAGTTGCAATCAACTGCTTTCCCCAATAAACAAGGAGTACTTCCAACACTCTGCCGCACAATCCAACTACCCTGCAAGATAAAATACACGTAAATTTAGAATAATAAATTCACAAGTAGAATTAAAGTTGTTTATTTAGACTTATGGATAAGTACTTGAAGAGTGGTGATGAATTAGATGGATGGAGAAGACCTTGGGAACCGACGGAATGAGCTTCATCCGACTGTTGCGGAACTCATCATCTCCATCAACGAAACGTTGCAAGAGGGATCCTGGTACTAATTCCTTCGTTACGAAGTAAAACACCATACTGTAGTGTGTTGATCCAGGAACCTAAAATGAAATAATCCACCAATTCTTACTGACTCAGATGCATCATATGATGTCATAAATTGAATGATAAAACATAAATTAACTTACTTGTAAATTGACGGCCAGTGAGAATAGCCCTTTTTCTGAAGCTACCTATACAAGTAGCACATCAAAAATTTGTTGCAGATAATCCTTCATGGAAAAGTTCAAGTTCGCCATAACAAGAAAATAATTTATTTGGTGCAAAACAAACAATAATCAGGAATGATGTTTGTAAACCATCGATCATTGTCATTAGACTTCGATAAAAGAGATAAATAGAGCAAATGATTCAAAGAACCATCTTCCACTCAAGATACTCAAAGCGGGATGGAGAAATTTGTTCTGACCAAACAGCCGCAAAATACAGCCAGATGGTGTGTCTAACGCACTTTCTTCTGTTAACCTTGAATGAAACACGAATTCATAATCCATGTAATCTCATTCCCAATCAATATCCACCCCACGTAGTTGTTGCAACCACATTGTTGAATGATTTAAAAGCACGTATCACAGGTTTTTCGCTATTTTATTTGACACTGGCAGACTTTAAAAATTCTGATAGGTTTTAAGACATTTTATCATGTGACAGGAGTTTCTCTTGATTAGCTGCTCATAACTCAGGTAAATGGCTAGGTCTGATCATTGGGCACGCACATCATGTGCACTATGCACTAATGGCCCGTCTGATGGTATTTCATAAATGCAAACTACAAAGTAGCAAACAGAGCAATTTATGATACTTATCATGCGACAGGAGTTTGTCTTGATTAGCTGCTCATTACTCAGGTAAATGGCTAGGTCTGATCATTGGGCACGCACATCATGTGCACTAGCACTAATGGCCCGTCTGATGGTATTTCCTAAATGCAAACTACAAAGTAGCAAACAGAGCGATTTATGATGCTTACTTGTACCGCACAGCCTTGACGCCGTGCCACATGATCCATACGTTTTGTGTCCTTAAACCAATCAACTGCCACGAGATCCATCATATGCTTCCCTGCAGGAATCTGACATATATATGGCAATTTCTTTAAAAACACCGCCATCTCAGCCGCCTTTAATAACTACCAGAATCTCTATGCAGTAGGAAAAAAGAAACTATCACAATCACCTTAGATTTGTCAAAACAAAAGTTTCTGCTACGGACTCTGAAGTTGTTCCCGTCTGATATCCTCCAACAGTCGCGTGCATTATCATTGTCATTCCGTCGAAGATTGCCAGAGAAGCAAGACAAATCAATTTCATTATCCGGTTCTTCTTCCACGGCTTCAAGTAATGAAAATTGTAATACAGCGTGAATAAACTTGATTTCAGATGTAAAAATCAAAATCCCAGATTAAATGAACAGATATCTTCCTACCTATACGTTTGTTTTCATTCTCAAATGCATCTGAACCTGCCTGAATTATTAAATACATAATGAGATAAGGAAAAAGTTCCAAGCAATAACAACTAGAAAACCTATCCAAACAATAACAACTAGGAACATAAGAGAAGCCCATTATAACATATTGTGAGCTCTGAAGAGTGGAAGTGCAAACCTCTTGTTCAGCCTCTGCCAATTGAAACTCTTCATCATCATCTGAGTACTCATCCAACATAACAGAGTTTCTGCCTACGGAATTTATTTGATCCAGTGACGAAGGCTGGGATGAATGCCCTTGTTTTTTCTGATTTTTCTTTGAAATTGTATCTGAGGTCATGTTGACCATGACTGGTATCCTTGGAACAGAGAGCTTTTCATCTGTTTGAGCAAACCACTCACGCAAGCCTGTCAAAGTAGACAAGCAAGAAACCAGGAACTGAAATAAGCATCGATTGAGAATGGGTCTGGTGTGAAACCCATTAAACCCCTAGGATCAACAAAGTTGATAGGAATATCCGAGTAGCCTTCTCTTCTCATATTGCTTTAGATAGAAAAATAACAGTTCATACAATCTAAAGATGACGATCACACTGCAACTGTAACAACTACAGAGCAGCAAGGGTGTGAAACCCATTAAACACCTAAAGATCAACAAAGTTTTTAGGAATATAAGTAGCCTTCTCTTATTCTATTGCTTTTCATGGAAAAAAAAAGTTAAGAGTTCATCCGATTTAAAGATGGCAAGAAACCACACTGCAACTATGAGGACTAAAGAGCAGCAGGAGAATACCTCCAAGGCTAAAACCAAAATAAATTAAAGTATCCACACTGATTTGTTCAAAGATAAAAAAACATCACTTATCTTCTCTGCCTAAAGAGTCTCAGCTGAAACAAATGAGAGATATGGCTCATTAATCCGAAAGCTAACGATTTAAATGATGCAAATAGCACATATAACACGAATCCAGAAGTTACGCAATTCAATAGTGGTAGTGGATTGTGGTCCTCAAAAGTTCAAAGGAACTCTTTTATAGACAACTGTGGAATGAGATATCACAGCCCTACGTGCCAAGATTACTAAGGATGATGTCGCGATAAATAAATTCATACAAATCATACCATGTGGGAGCATGGTGTACTTAAGTGCATTGTGAGGCTCCTCGGTATGATAGGGGAATCAGATGTAAGAACTTACCAGCAACGCTATTCAACATCTGAAGTAAACAATGTTGCTGAAATGATGGAAAATAACCAACACCCCACCCTTTCAGATCGATTTGCATTAGATGCTGAACCTGTGTTCGAGGCCTCCCATTTCGAGGTTTAAGAGGGGAAATATTGAATCCTCCACCTGCAAACAGTGGTACCCATCATTACACCAGAATTATGGCTGAGTAAATTAACATGCAAAGAAAATTCTAATAGTTCCCAATATAAATTTAATAACCACTTAACAAAAAAACAAAAAAAATTACTTTCAACATGGGCACGAACAAATCCTGGCTGTGAACCACAGTTCTCATGCTCCCTAGATCGAAACAATACAACTGCACAAGTAGCAACCATGTGAAATTGGTATTTCGAAAATTCAACTAAACAATATGAGGTTTGTTTCTTTTTGAAGGCAGCAGTGGTCAAGAAAAATGCTGACCATAACTTCCATCATCATTTCGACGCCAATAACGCACGTAGCATAGATCACGAGGCCACACAACCCTGTGGTAGGAAGTATTAGAGAAAAAAGATCCCTGCATAAGAATTTGAAGGGTGGAATGAATGATAATACTTAGTTTTTAAAACCATATGACCGAAGTATTACATAGGGAACCAATCCAGCTGCAGTCTATGGTAAAGTATTGCAGTATGTCCATCCACCTCCTCAACTAAGCTGCCATACTGAAAGCTGCAATCCCACCTACAAACAGGGTATCCGAACATAACATTAAGATGATGTAATTGGTAGTTAGTCTCCAACTACAACATTGCAGTTGATTAACAATCCTTAATTGAGATGATGTAATGTTAACTGACAAGCCACTGAGAGCTTTTGTGGTAAAATTCATACTGAATCAGTACTTTTCTTTTAATCTGCTGCCTTAAGGCCTATATAATATAAATAATTAATTAAAAAGTCCTATGTAACTTTCTGAAATATGTAGCACTCAGTCAATGATCAGCAAAAGTTAGGACTGAATATGATTATTGACGCAATATGTTTACGCAGAATACCCAGTTACTTACTCAAACCGTGTTGCATCCATGCTCATTACAAGCTCAAATATTTCTTCGCATGTAGCCTCCACTACACCAACAGCCTTCATTGCTCGACTATAGCTCCTTGGCTGCATATAATGCAATTCACATTTGCACATTTGAGTTAATAAGTACAATACAATACATTTTCTTTAAACAAGACAGACTAAAAATAATAATGAGTACATAAGTACGTACAAGGTAATCAACTTCAAGAAGCTCTTCAAAAATGCGAAGCCCTGCAATGCTCAGGACCAACTTAGATTAGATATTTCACCAACTCAACATAAACACAGAAAGATTTGGCACGACTTAAATCTTCAAAAAAAAAACAAAAAAAAAAATATTGACAATAACCAAGGACACCCTGAATTTAAAACTTGCCATTCTGGCAGTTGACAAGGCGCCAATGCTTTCTAGAGAAGACTTGATCACTATTATTCTGGTTCGATAAATCTGAGTCGATCTCCCGGGTCCAATCAAGCACTGACTCAGGGGGGCCTGCCATTAGGTAATGAACAATTACACTTTTGAAGTAACACCTTAAACTAACTCTGCAAACCATATAATAGTGGATGAATCTGAACCCACCATTTCCTATAGTTGTTCTCCTTAGTAAACTATGACTATTCTCCAAACTATGACTGTTCTCCTCCTCTTCATCACCTTGTGCACTTCCCCTGAACAAAGTATTATTACAAGAGAAATTTGCAGGAAATGAGCATGACATAAGCAAATGATTAGCAAGCAAAATCAGGTGATCCATTCAAAGAGTACTGGAGACTGGAAATGAGAACAGGATATGTGATTCAATGCAAACATGCTGACGATGATAATAATGAGAGCCAAAAGAAAGAAAAAAAAAGTTGGAATATACCTGTATGTGAAAAACAGAAGGATCATTTTCAGGGCAAACTCCAAATTACCATGTTAAGTTACAGCAAATTTCCCTAAACTAATAAGCTGGACCCAAAGCAAAAAGGCAGGGATATGCCATATGTTTTTGCGATGCATATAAAAGGTACCACACTAAGACAGTATCCCAATCTAGAATGTGACTAAGACAGTAAAAGATTCTTATCAAGGAAACAAACCTTTTTTCTTGTTGAATAAAAATTTATGGATGGAAAATGATAAAGTTACTACTTACTGGCTCTCACGGTCTGATGATGAGGCAGTCCTTCCATTATCTGTTCCATATTTATTTCCAAATGACACATAAGCCCTGTTACCATTTGGAAGTGGTGACTCCTGATGCTGCAGTAGAGAACTATGTCATCTCCCCGTATATGCTTTTATCAAATTTAAAAATAAAAATGAAGCAAAAGATAGAAAGATTTGAAGCTGTAAAGCATGGAAGAACAGAAATAACAGATACAGTATTTATAAGAAATTTATAAAAAAAAAAAAAAAAGACGGGTTCCATCATTTCTTCCTGTGGCTATACTGTCCTTTGGAAAAGACACTTACAGCTTGGACATTCCAAATGGATTACCTTATGGTACAAAAAATAAAATGATAGAGATATCACCCAAAAAGAAACTCTACTTTTCTTAAATGGCAGTGTGATTTTACAATTCTTCAAAAAGAAACTCTACTTTTCTTTATTAAGATATAGAGTTCATTTTAAGATAAACAATTTAAGTAGGGTGACAGTTCAAACATCACCCACCAGGTCAGTGCTCAATTATTCAGATATAAATATATATCAAGGAGAGTAGGGAACCTGATCGATGACTAGTTCTATCTTTTCTTTCCAGACTAGTGCCTCTTGGATGTTGAATGCCGCCATCTAAAAACAACAACAAAACCACTATGAAGATCTCTCCAAGGAAGATACACAAAATAATGTGTTCTACAGGATGGCCAAACCCAAAGAATGGAAAATTGATGCCTATTATAAGTATGTATTTACTGGAAACAAACGTAACCCACTAGCACTTCCATGGACAGCAATTTATTGAAGTAAAAGTATGGGACAAACAACATACGCTTGTTTCATTCTCCAATTTACTTAAGCCGTGCAATGATAATTTGATAAAATATTATATGCAAAAACAACATAAAAACAAAATAAGTATGCGGAGAAACATTTTATAAACGCGACAAACTCTAGGAAACGAAACCCGTTTGACTTCTGAGCTGTGTCGGATGTGGAGAACCCAAATCCCAGATTCAAGTTACAAGAGATTCTTCGAAACAAATTGTATAAACCAGGTGAAGCTCACAAGGTATAGGATGACATATTGTTCCTTGTAAAATATGACACTGTATCTATGACACTTGACTGGGCCTGGGTGATTGAGTTACTTCTCTCAAAAATAGGTGTCACCACATAAAGGTCAAGCATGGATGGTTAGATGTACAAGATAGGTGCCATGATGTGCCACAACTGGGCATAAGAATTTAACCCACCAACTGAATAAGGTATTCCTGAACTTAAGAAATCAACAAAATTAGGCTAATGCCAATTAACTGAAGTAGCTGCTGCACAACAAGCTTTCTGCTACTTGGAAACTATCCAACTAGGCTTCTCTGACAATAGACGACAAGTAAAAGTAAATCAATCATGATGGCTTATATAAAGTAAAACAAAGATTACAAACCGTGATGCGGTGGTATTTCTCTTTCTTGTTATAGACCGACAGCACATATACCATCTGTAAAACAAAAATAAGGTTAGAGTTGGCATCCAGTAATAACAAAAATTGACAGCAAGATTAGCAATCAGAAAAGATAACAAATACCGCATATTGAAAGAGTGAAAAGCATACTCAAATGCGGATTATTACAGATTAATTTTGCAACAAAATAAATATACTAACGACATAAAATTCAATCAAATTGGAGAAGTAACTTATAATATCCAACAATCCCTAGGCATAACAAGGATAAGCGAGAAACCCAGAAGTATGCAACTGAATTCGCAGAAGAAGGAAAAATCTTGCCATCTGTGCAGGATCAAAGAAGGTCGTGAACCTGAATCTCAAACACATAATTCTGGGACATGATACTATAATAGTTATAAACAAGTTGCGAGCTAGTGATTTCCATGGGACGTGGAACACAGATGTTTTGCTAAAAGATGTTCTTGGCTTCTCAATTGCAAACAATTTTATCATCTACATTCCAAGGTCTTGTAATATGGTGGCACAGAATCTAGCCCAATGGGCTAAAACAAGAAGTTGATTAGTGTTTTGGTCTAGGACCCCAGTGGTTTCTACACCGTACACGAGGCTCGGTTAAAACCATACTTCATTTGCAATAAACAAAAACAATGGGATCAAAATTTGTTCAAAGCATAGAATGACACTTCGCCTCAGATCCAGATTTGAGAATTATCACCTACCATGTGTTTGAATGATTTTCATGCTGGACTACTGTACCAAATCTTAGAGCAACCTCATGACTTTAAGGAAATAACTTGCCAGATTCGAAGAAATGAGAAAATATAATGATAACATTTGATCCAAAACTAGGAACAAAAAATAAGTAACACCTCTGGAGCAAACTTCCCATTTTGACACTGAATTTACCAGTTTCACTTACAGATACTTAGCAGAGAAGAGTTGGCGACTACTTATAGAGTTCTCTGAATTTTGAAAACCAAAATGAGCTTGATACATGATTGCAGATGCAACAGGCATGTGTACGCCTATGCAACCCTTGTAGATGTTAACATATGAGCCTAGTAACTATATAATGTTTATCAGCAAAGTAAAGAATTGATAGAGAACTGAAATACAGTGGAGTCCTTTTGGCCCTCAGACAGGCTTAAGTAGCATGTCTTTTAAGACAATTAACAAATAAGGATAGCTCAAAGATATAGATCTCACAAACAATTGAGTTCTTAAGTGTCTAATTCCTTCTGTATAAGCTTTGAAGGTATACATGCCCACAGAAGCATAGTAATCAATGTTTCCTGCTTTTGTCTGGAAAACATCAAACAAAGTTTTATAGGAAAGGGGTATCTAATTTCATCCTATGCCATGGTAAATTACTCGTATAATTATGAGAAACATTTACAACGCCTCCACTAATGTAATTAAATCGAGGTTAAAGTTGAGAAACAGACCAAAAGCAATTCAACTACACCACTTGGCTTTACTTTAACAAAGATAAAGACAAGAAATCAACCTCATTGAATTGTATACATGGGAAATCTACATTTGATTCTCACTGTAACTTGCTCACTGTGTCTAACCTTGCAGATTCTACTCCCTTTAACTTCTTAAATTACAGGGGAAATCCACATATGCTGCTTACAGGTTACACAAACAATTTAATAACATTTTATGTTATTAGTTGGTCGTAACTTTTTGTTCCTAACCTTTCGAGTTCAATAAGTTCAATCATGAGTTTCAATTCATACTGAGAGAGAGACTCACATGTCCATGCTGTGTCTTCAATCCTCGGTCTTCTACTCTACAATTACCATCAATAAGAAGAGTCTTGACAGGAACCTGTAATAAGTGAAGAGAACAGACTCAAATAATTAAACTTGAACCGAAGTTTAAGAAAATAGTACCTTAATTCGTAACCTAAATATATATCATCAGCTAGAACAAATTCTTGTGTCATAAATTTCAAATCACCTCCTCAAGCTAATACCAAATTTTAACTAGAAAATTCCTATGTCCAAAACCGAAAACAGTTTAATCGCCTTAAACAAAATCAATTGTTACAATTTTCAGATCACTCAATAGTAATTGTTTCTCAAAAGTAAAAGGAAATCAGAAATTACCACATTATCAGCAGGCTTTTTCTTGTAATAAGCGAGTAACCTAGATTCGAGAACAAAATATCTCATGTGAATAAAAGAACGACCTATCTTTCTTCTTCCACATCTAACCATCCATCCTTCATACACAACTTTCGTCATTTGTTTCTTCCCAAACTTATTTCAGGAGACCCAGACCTTCAAATGATCTTTGATACACTATTCACCATAATCATCAAAAACTCCCAATAACCATATCAGATTCCAAATCAGAAATCCACAAAATCCACTAAAATCCAAAGACTTTGATGGAATTCCTAATTTTTCAGATCATCTAAACCTAAAACTAAAAAGTCAACAAATTCTTTAGATTAATTCTACGATCATAAATGAAATCGAAACCAAATCTGGACCAATTTACTCTAAATCTCTACGGATTGGTATAAATTGTGATTCTTCTTTCTTCGTTAAAAACGACGACTGAAAATTTTAATGATCTGTGTCCTGTGTAATCTGGTTTTGAGTACCGCGGAGTTGATTTCACGGTTATGTAAGATCGAGGAAATCACCGGATGTGAAATAGCCCCGGCAATGCTGACTTAGATTGGCGGGAAGTATAGACGTCTTCGCCAAGAAGTTTGTTTCGAAAGAGAGAAAGAAAGAGTTTTGAAGAGAGAGAAAAGAAACAGAGAAAGATTTGGTTTCTTTCAATTTTTAATGTTTTTGTCGAGATTTCAGACGGCCGGATCTGACTTACTGACGTAAAGAAAATAATTAAGTTTTCTTTCAATTTTACCAGTAAAAATCATTTACGACTACTTTATTTACAATATTCTATTTTACGAGTTTTTAATTGATAATATACATCAGGAACTACTGCTACTTTCTTAATTAGCGTTACCTACCATACCTCCGTTGCTTAATTCGTACTTTCGTAGACATGTTGAAGAGGGACTCTCGTCCCTCGATGGACGACTTGGCACTTAGCCTTGAATTGGGACTAAACACGTCTTATTAACTAGTGTAGACTACGTAAAACACAGATGTGGAATCAACTTTGATGAGTGCGCTGTCATCTGTGTGCCTAGAAGACGGTTAGTGGTGCATAGAAGATCGGCTGATAAGCGGATAATTTGTTGATAAAAGTTTCACGTGGTCTACAAAAATTCAAATAATGATTAAGACAAAGATCATGATACTGATCGAAATGAAACTACAAAAGAGGTATACAGATATTTCTTAGGTGATTTTTTCTTTGTGCAAACAGGACTTCGTAGGTATTAAGTACCATTAAAATCATCTCCGACTAGATTTAGTATGTCAGATGGGATGTTTTTCCAGAAAAACAAAAGAGGACTTTCGAGTAGTGTTAGCAATGTTGTAAGCTGCTCCATTACAAGTCTGGAGAACATGATTAGAAGACCAACAAGATAAGTCTATAAGAAAGATATACCGAAAAACTTTTTGTATCTCTTAAAATCATCTTAACATCATTCGCATTAAGCATATTGTCTTATCTCATCTCGATCTGCATTAGATTCTTATAGATCTATCTGCATTTCATTTTTTATCTCAAATCAGAGCATTAATTAGCTAAATCCGATGATAATTACTATCTTTATCTTTATAATATCATTATTTAACATTTTGAATGCTTAACATCTTATATAATTATCTTTTTTAGCTTAAAATTTCATGAAATTATGTTAATTCTAACATATCTCTAGCAGATCTTCATCGATCTAATCTTTATTATTATCTTACATGTATAATTATATTGATTTGAGTTGATTAATTAATCGTGCATCTTTTAAGCATAACATATTTATTTGTCATAAATTTAACTAACATAGCTTTAATGAATATTCTGGATCTAGAAGTTTCCGGATTGATTAGCAAGATTTTTTTTTAAAGAAGAAATTCGAAGCTTCTATAGAAACAACATATTTTACCGTCTAAATCTGGTGAAATATCAATTATCTGAACTCAAAAAGCATAAACTATGCATGATTCTTTGATATGAACAAGCTTTATCCGTGAATCTTTCCCTTTTTAGAAAGAAAAAATAATCTCAGATCTAAAAGATCGATTACCAACCGTCACATCTAAAACTTCACGTGCTTTTATCATTTTGTGTAATAAACTCACCAGGTCGAGCAACTACCTCTACATCTCCAGTCATCCAAGAGGTGACAACTCCAATTATCAAAAAATCTTCAACAGGTCGAGTAAACTCGCCAGCTCGACCTCGAGGTGAAACACCCATCACGCGATCAGCTGTCTTAGGATCAAATGGTAATCCAGTTGTTGTTTTGGTTGGGCCAGTGGTTACACCACAACAAGAGAGAGTAAATCTCCCACAAGATTCATCGATCACAACAACGCCAATTGTGCAGAAACACTCACTGAAAAAACCAGTAAAGTACAAGATACTTACTAAGCAGCAATGCAAGATAAAGTGAAGTATAATGATACTCACTGTATCTTAGAAACAAAAGATGAAGAACTAGATACTCATCAAAAAAAAAAAAATGAAATGAAATACTAGATACTCATTAAACGAAGTGAGAGCACAAGATGCCCACTCAATATCTAAAATGAAGTATGAAACCAAAGTGAAGTACTTAGATACTCACTAAGAGAACTGGTGAAACACAAAATGTTACCAGAGAAGATTATAAGTGAAAATTAATTATGTTGCTCAAAATCTTATATCTCAAAAAGTTGGTCAAAAAAAGGAAACATCTGGTCTGCTAGTCGTACGGGTTCAATTAAACCGAAGACACATTATAAAGAGCAAAAGGACCCATCTTGGTGAGAGAGCAGACGCAAATAAGACCAACTGCCCTAAGCTCCGAACCAGCAGCTGACGGCATAGAACGGACCCTGGCCAGGTACCCTCGAAGTAAGAATCGTCCATCACACGCTATAATTCGATGTTGCTGCCATCTCTAGGCAGATTAAATCTCCCAACTAATCTTAAAATAGCTCAAAAACATCCAAAGAGATAAATACATAAGATAAGCAAACAGCTGAATTGCGATGAAATGAAAATTCGGGTTTTGAAGCGATCTACGTGATCAACTATCTCGCCAACAGGACGGGAAAATATATTCATAAACCCACATTGTGATAAGGACCACAAGCGAAAAACAACCTGAGAGAAAACTCAGTTCAGAAAAACTCTATGAAAGACAAATGGATTAGAGAAAGAGACCTAGAAGGTCAAAAACGACCTAAAACAGGTCAAGAAAATCCACAGGTCGAAAAGGACAATAGGAGAAAGAAGCATGGTCTACGAGAATTGACTCGGATAATAAAAAGTCTATGTCTACCAAAGATAAAATGACTAGGAAATAAAAGGAGTAAAAAAGTCTACAAAGACGAAAAAGACCATTGGCCGGTCGTTAAAAATAATCAGAGGTCGAAAAATACCATATCAGAAAAACGATCTAGAGACCACAGTTTAGATCGATAAAGTTCATGTCTTCACAAAGACAAAGGAGACTGAGAAATAGAGCCCACGTCTTTATAAATACAAGAGAGGCTAGTAAATGATGATAAGTGTTAGAAAGGTCAAAAAATAACCATGAGCACAGCTCGACCTAAAGAGATCAAACTCAGGTCGAAATAAAATATGGTCCACAATAGGACGCAAGATGAAAAAGCTAACCTAGTCAAAGGTCAAAATGATCAAGCAAAGATCAAGAATGTTAAAGCATAGCTTGGTTGAACCCACCAAGCGTTGGAATGTCAAATTTGGTTGTCATATTTTAGTATCAAAACTCATCTAGAGTTGTTCGATTAAATACTAGAGTCAACTTCGTTTAGGTTAGACTAGAAAGTCTAGGAATGTTGAGACATACAAGTATTACTCTGAAGACCTAAATAATGAGAAGAAGTAACGACTACAACGACGACATCATCCTTCCACTTGAGGTTAATAATATTGACTTGAACTTGTTTTCATTCCTAACGTATCTTTCAAGTCGTGCTATATTGAAAACATAACACGCGAAGCTTGTATATAAATAATACTCTAGTGGATAGACATGATCATAATAGTATGGTCATAGTATTAACGAATTACATTACGAAGTATAACGCTTATCTTTTGAACTTCGTAGATATGACATCGACATAATATTGTATATAGTTTTATGATTATATGTATGGGTTTATGGTGAAGATTTCATCATACGAAACGATGTTTTACATTTGTTTAAAGGAAGTAGGTTCGTGAACATGTTTCATGAATTGAAAGGGAAATCAATAGGTATATCGGTCCGGCTATTCATTGCATATTCTTTGGATGACCAATATGTGTGAGTTGGTAGAACCGATCTTAACTCAGGTTATGTATCTTGGTATAACCGATCAAAATACCTAGACTTATGATTTGGTATAACCGATTCTGGTAATTGGTGTAACCGATCCTAAGTAATCACCATGAGATGGTATGATCGATCCTTGTAATTGGTGTGACCGATTCTGGTAATTGGTGTGACCGATCATAAGAGGTTGTGTGACCGATCCTTGTAATTGGTATGACCGATCCTAGTGACTGGTATGACCGATCACTAGTAGGTACCATGTTTAGGCAAAACCGATCCATGTGATTGTTATAACCGATCCGAACCCATGTATGTGACTTGGTAGGACCGATCACAACTAACCATTGTGACTTGGTATGAGCGATCACATAGTAATCTTAGAATTTTGGTAGAACCAATTCTAAACTTGTTTGGAAGTATGGTAGAACCGATTCCAAGATGCAAATCAATTTTTCCATGAATCACATATTTTCTTCATGAGCTTGTGTATATTCGGAATTAGGAATTGTTGTGTAAAGACGTCAACATACTTTGAACATGAGAATTAACTCTTATCATATATTGTTCAAAGATATTCCTTGGTACTCAAGGTGATCTTGTACCGAAATAAATTGAGAATCTTTTAATTAAGGTTTTTGGTTTTATATGCTTTAATTACCAGCAGTTAATGCATAGCTTTAGAGAATAAAAATTAGTAATGTGCATTTACTAATTGGAGATTTTCTATGAGAGATCTCGAAAAATATTGGACTACATTTATTGGAATTAGGAAAACCGAATTTGGGCATTTATTGCATATCTTAAGAATATTTTCGGTTTTGGAAATTCCTTGGTGTTCAAACAACCTTGGTTTATAAATACCTAAGTTTGCATTTCTAGCAAACTATCCTAATAGCCAGGCAAACTTCATTTCTTGTTGTTTCTGGTGGAGCCATCTATTCGGAGAGGAAAGTATCCTAATTAGGTGAAATCTCCTACGACCGCTCCTTTAAAGACTTCTGTGGGATCAAGAAGCTCTACGAGTACCATTGGTGGGAAACTAGATAATTACAGTGTTATTAGTTTTCGATTATTGATTTGATTGACTAACGGTTGTTGAAACTTTGATTGCACCTAGTTTGTTAATTCTTGAGAATTTTCTCTTCTGATATAAGTTTCACTCAGACTAGATCAAAGTATCGACGAGATCTTTAGAATTGTTGTTAGATCTAAAGACATCTTGTGATAATCCATTGTTAACAGACACCGTTCTGTGTGTGATTGATCACAAGAGGATTCAAATATTGTTGTGCAGGTATTTGAAGGCAATAGAAGATTTGAAGACGAAGAAGAATTCTTATTAGTTTTCGTATCTTATGGATTTAGTGTACAAACCTTGATCGGCTGGGATCCAACTAGAATCGGTTTATCTTTGATAGACTTGATTGATTATTTGCGTGATATTGGCAACTCTCTGTGGTTTATCTTTGATATCTATACTGATTGATTGCAAATCTAAACTTGACTATTTCGGTAGTCATGGGATAGGTTGATCTAACCAGACAAAGGAATTTATTAGATTAAACACAAGAGCCTTTGTCAACAACTCACATATCTTCTAGCAAGATTAATTAGAGTGGTTACTAAACAGATTCTTCCTTTACTGTTTGGAATACGATCCAAAGGACTTGCTATTCACGTGTGTGACTCTAGAAGACGAAGGCGCATGGATACTGACGGCACTAAGTAGCAAGGGGTAGTCTGCTTGGTCTCAACTATACGAAGTTGGTATTTGATTTGTATAGCAACTTAATTCTGAGAGTATTCAAAACTGGACTAGGTCCCGGGGGTTTTCTGCATTTGTGGTTTCCTCGTTAACAAAATCTTGCTGTGTCTTTTACTTTGTTTTCCGCATTATAATTGTTATTATAATTAAGTAAAATACACAAGTACGTAAACTCCGTAATATTTGATATTGATCATATAGAGTTTCGGTTATTTCCGAACCTATTATCAAGTACACACTTTGTTGTCGTATTGTCTCGATCTTGTATCCATAGTCAATCACACAAGTGATCTTGTTGTTGTATTATCTTGATCTCGTATCCATAGACGATCACACGAAGTGTGAACCGAATTGTTGTATTGTCTCGACTTTGTCCATAGACGATCACATTCGGTAGAGGACTTATAGGTTGATAAACAAAATATTGTGGTGTATTTGGGTACCCTCGTCTTTTCAAAGAAATCCAATCCTAATAAAGATAAAAAAAACTGCAAAAATCGATCTATCAGATAGGAAAAACAAAACACCACAGGTCGAAAGGACCTTAGGCGAAAAACAAAAAGCTGATAAAACTAAAGGAATAAAAAATTCTTTCAAGGTCAACAATGATCAAAAATAAAAATAAGACCGACCTAAAGAGATTGAACTAAGGTCGAAAATATGCTTAAAGCTGAAATAAAACTAACACCAATCAAATAATAGACTAAGGTCAAAAATTAAAGACCAAGGTCAGACCAAAATCCTACGGAAATAAATCAGAGATTTCGTAGAACTCTAGATCGATAACCAAGGGTCAAAAAGTCAAAATAAAGACTAATACCTGGAAAAGACTTAAGTCGCTCGTGATTAAAAGTCTAAAATACAACTAAGTCAATAAACACTAAAGTTGAAGAACATGATATCCAATTCAGATCGATAACTTTTAGAGGTAGAAAGAGACTCAAAGAATCCATATCCGAGATGCTGGGAAAAAGATTAAAATTAATCCCACCATTGACTCAGGTCGAAAATAAAAACCAGAAAGTCAAAAATGGTCAAAATCATGAAATTTTTGATCTAAAAAATAAAGCCAAGTTAACTACCAAGTTCAGGTAAAAACTAAGGCATGAAGCTTAATTGCTCTAATCAGATCAAAGATCTTCAAAGGTCAAGGTCTAAAAAAAAGGATCATTTATATAAAAACAGGCTGGGTCGAAAAAATTCCTTCCCAAAAAGAGGTGGGAATGGCCAAAAGAATGCAAATGTGAAAAAAATAATAACATTAACTCGATACAAGGAGATAAATAAAAATATTTTTTATTTCCTCAAAGTTGATATCAAGTACAGATACGACTTTGATAAGTAAAAAGCTAAAAAAAAAAAGATTAATGATACTTGTGACTGACTGAACACCAGCAAGAGGTGAGCCAAGGTAAAGCTTCGCGATCTCAAACAAAAGGAGCCGGAGAGCAAGGATGCAGATCCCAGAGCGATCGTCTAAGATCTCTCCAACTCCTTGGGTCACACCAACAACGAGCTGAGACAGCTCCTTTATAGGCTCCACGATCCCTTTTTGGCCTTCATCACCTGAAGATATCCAATACTGAAAAATACTCCTATAAACTAGCAATACACTTGAAAAAACGAAAAATGAGAAGAGTGAGTTACTAAAGACAGAGGTCACAAGCACTGGTCGAAAAGGAGAATTAAAAGGAATTAAATCAGCTCACCTGACCAAACCTAGAAGCAAACTCAGCTTGGTCCGCAAGAGATCGTTCGAAAGCCGCCAGCTCGATAGGAACATCTCGAGCTGAGAAGATCGAGTAAAGATCATAATGTTGCTGTGAAAGAAGTGAACCTCCAGAGACTGAGAACTCTCATGAATCTCACGCCTTGAAAAAACAGAAATAATCAAGGGGAAAATTTCAGATTCTGCCCCATAAGATCCACGCAACATAACAAATAAGTTATGAGATGGATCAACAAGAGCAGAAGAGTAAATGACAACCCACACTGAGAAACTGACTTAGGAAAGGGTAAATCATGTTTCTTATAACTGCAAATGTAAAAAAAAAAAACATTATAGACAAAGAACTCACACCAGCAGACTTCAGTCCCAAAGCAATCCAAAATAATGAAAAGATCCAAGGTGATTCCAACAGAAGATAACCTTGGGTCTGTCATTCAAGATGGTTTACTCGGGAAATATCAAAAGCATGGAGGAAAATAACTCAACAAAGAGTCAACCAAAAACTCCAAAACATAATTTTTTTCTGAATTTTTTTGAAAAAGAACTCAAGAAAGAGTTTGAAATCTCTGAAAAACTTCTGAAAAGAAGGAGATACTGTAAAAGAAAATTACGGACCTGATCTTCCTTATAAAAGCAAGAAAAGAGAGAGAGAGAAAAAACAAGTAGAAATGATAACCTCCTCAGCCGGTACACTTTCCCCACTAAAACTCCCCACAATTATGACAGGTGGCAATAACACCCACTATCTTAAGTCGTGATTGCCACGATCTCAAAGGATGAAGAATGCCCACTTTAACGTTACAATTGCGAAGAGATGTGAAAAACACCATAGTTGACTATTCGAATTCTGAAAAAGGCTAGTAAATATAGCCAACATAAAAAATTGTGCTCATAATTAAGCAACGGTAATCTCTTTGAATAACCAGTAATTATGGGCTAATATTCCACTAGGAGGAATAAATACATGCCCGTCACGTGTCTAGAAAGCTGAACAGGTGCAGTAAATGCAACCTCGACCGCTACTGACAATACAATATCTTTTGCAAAAGATATTCTTCTTTTCTTGGGGGTGGGGGGGGAGGCGTAGCATATCAAAGAAAGATCTCAAAGATCTGATACCTAGGTAATACCGCCCAGATAAAAATAAATTTTTATCTCCTACCTAAGTTGAAAAGCTGAGTTGTAAATATAATATTCAAGTATTAAATTTACACCGAAATAAAAGAGCCACACCTCTTCCAGCTAAAAAATCGATCTGAACTGCTAAAAGCAGAAGGAATGCTGCACAAAAGTTTACATAAAGTATAGTCAAATACTAAACTTTATATAAACTGGGGGCGAATATGTAGATAACAAAATATTGCATCTACAAATACTGATAGATGTACAGGTCATACGATCTGGAACACTGAGAAAGGACCCATTTCGAGACCGGGTAAACGACTCTCTAGTACGTGTAAGGATTGAAGGTCACTGGAGGCCAACACATTTTCCAAATAACGACCTGAAGACACATTTCATTCAACCTATTGTTAACAAGGCCTTGGCATCACCCCATCATGTAATTATCTTGAGATGGGGAAAGCAGTAGTAAAAGGTTGTTTCTGGTTGTATTAATTTTATGTTCCGTGATTTATCTATCAAGTTTCTGAAATCCTGATTATGTGGTAATTGACCATGGATAAAGGAAGGTTCTTGTAATCAATCGTGATCAAAACATCACATTGTTGAGATGGCTCCAATTTCGATGTCATGAGGTCAGAATAAATTACAACACTTCTATTCCCCTGAATATTGATATATCTTGTGCTCTGAAATTTTTTCATTGAGCTAAGAATAAGATTAATTATCTTATTGAATTGATTTTTTTTTAAATGTCAATTATTTGAATTGGTTTGGAAATCAAAACTTGGTATGATTATGTACTCCTAGCGGAATATGTAAAATTCTCTTAAATTCATGGGCTTTCGCACCCGGACAAGCCCATTAAGGCTTTATAAAAAGAGTATGCGTACTTCCCTACTCCTTATTCATCCTTGAGTTTACGAATGTGATTAGAAGTTAAGTTTAGGGTTTCCAAGCCGGTGTGATGTCCTCTTGAATTGAAGATAGTTATTTAATAAAAAAAAATTTATAGCAAGAAGGTTTGTCAAGAAGAAGTCAATAAAGCATTCATCTACAAAGAAGCTCTTCAAGAAAAATCCATCCCTATTCTCTACTTTAAATTTACCTTATTTGACAAGTATGAGAACCAAAGATGTTAGTAAGAAACCTATTTCTAAGACTATTTATGAACCCAATCTTAATGAAAAGGAAGAACCTAGGATTGTCTATGTTAATAAAGATTGCTATGAGACCTATGAGAGAATTTCTACTAGAGAAATTATTCTAGAGAAGAAATTAGAAGAAGGGTATGTTAAAAGTGAAGATCTAGCTTGTTTTGATAAATACAACCTAGGAAACATCTTTTGTGGTTTTAGGAAAGGATTTGACAAACTTACAAGAGTATGTTATGCTAACATTTTTGATGTTGATCTTAAGAAGTTATGTTTTAAGACTATGATTGGAAGAGACAAGATTGATGTAGATCGTGAATTAATTTCAAAAATCACCAATATTCCTATGGGTGATTTTTGTTTTCCTAGACCAAAACAAGAAAAGCCGTCTTGTCAAACTTTGTGGAAAGAGTTTTGGTTGATGGGAAGTTTCCTACCGAAGAGCTTAGCATGGCTTTTAAGGTCTTTGGTAAGTTTGGAATTCCAAACATTTGTCCCTCCACGATAGAAGATGCTCGTTGGAGTCGTGACTTTGCGGAGTTGGTTTATTTTCTTGAAATGGGTACTCAAGGTCTTGACATATGTGGATGGATTATTCATCAAATGGTAACAATGACCCTATCCAACAAGAAATTGGGGTTTCCTTGTCTTATCGAACGCATTTGTGGAGAATTCTACATTGATCCGATTGGAAACTCTATTGGAACTCCTATTTTAGTTCGTGAAAGTACATTCAAACGTATGAGAACAAACGAGAACAAAACAAAAAGGGAATCTATTTCACCTCTTGACGGTTCTTGTATCCAACAACCTTAGTCTTCTTCAACGAATTCACAAGGATGTTTTCAAGATCAACTCCAAGGTAAAAGGTATGCAAAAACAATTATGTGTGATTGCTACAAAATCTCCCGACATCAAGGACGAAATAGATAAGATTCAAGCTTCTATGGGTGGTTCCGATGATGAAGAAAATGAATAAACCTTTTGTATTATACTTCTTCCGTCACTCTTATTTTTCTAGGAAACTTCTTATGAGAATTTATTCTTGCTTTTGAGAAGGATAACTAGGGTTTGGTATAGCGAAAATTGTGATTACACAAGCTATTTCCAACGATTTTCATCTTGCATGTTTTTAGATTTATTAATTTAAATTCTAGAGTTATTGGAAGATGAACTTGCAGTATATAATCATTATTGGTTTAATTATTGCAAAAGTCTTATGAAATATATGTGCCTTTACATTTTCGTGAATCGAGCTGATATTTCATATATGCTCAGAAGTTAAATCTATTATGTTTTTATAAACTGAAAATAAATAAATAAAACTCTTTGAGAATCTTCTCGCAGTATCAATCTACTTGTGATCACACTTTTGTGTTATTACTGCTTGACACACTCTGTAAGATTTTCTCATGTTGAGTCATACCGATTAAATTATCTATTTGTTCGTAACTGGCGTTGAGATTAATTTAAGTCGATATTTAGGATACAAATCCATGTGATTTGTTAATGTCCGATAAAATCCTTCTTTTTCATAAAGTAAGTCCGCTCATGTTGTTCTCTTGGGAATGACATCAAATGGGGGAGAGTTCTTAAATGAACTTGTGTTTAATTGCTATATCTTTGTGGGGAGTGTGGCTGTGGAATTTAAAGGGGATACTTGTATCTTAAATCTCCTAGATGAGCGCTAAGTATATTCTTACTATGTGATATCATCTAAATAAAGTTGATATGTAACCACCTTTGAATCCTGAAGTATCTCTTGGTTGTATTCATTACGATCCCACGATTTTCGTTCCTTTGCCAATTTTTATTGACAAAAGGGGGGAGAATTAATTAGTAGTTTCGCACTACATACATATGGTTAACGGATCATTATCTAAGGGGGAGTGAATCAATAATCTATAGGTTTCACCTATTATGCAAAAGATGTAAGTATTGATTAAGGGGGAGAAACATATCACCGTAGTATTACTTCAAAGTTGAGATACAATTGAACTTTGGAGAAGATAATAATATTATGTTTCTGTATAACGACGATTGAGAATATTTGTTTTCAAAAGTTGTTATAGCTATGGATACGGATCTTCAACAACAACCATGCTGAGTTGAACACGTTCAGAATCATTGCAACTTGAAATAACGAAGAGTTCAAGGAGTTGAAGAAACCAAGGAAATCAATGCATGATGGATTCAAGGAGTTTTTATAGCTTTATTTTTTTTATCCATATGTATTGATAGTTTTGTCACTAAAAATGACAAATGGGGAGATTTTTAGAGCATTGCTCGGTCGAACTCACAAGTGTTGCTATCTCAAGCTTGTTGTCAAATTTAGTTGTCAAAACTATATCTTGATTTATATTCTACTATTAGTTAAGTCACGAATTAGGATAGAAGATGTAGTTGAGAAACGGACATCACGGCGGTCATCATTGAGTTATACCGTTTGAAGGCGAAGATCAACCAAAGCTTTTGGAGAACTTCCTCAACAAAAGGTAAGTGAAGACTGAACCACCTATTTCTCAAGTTATATTCACCTTTCTATCTTTGAGACGTTGTTGAAAACGCGGGGATATAACAACCACACCCAATATTTCGTTCGGAAATCTGTATGGACTAAACTCCAGTATAATCCAAGAGCACCAACTTAAAAGTGAGACTCAATCAAGAAATATATCAAAGAACTTTATCTCTTTCTCAATACAATCAGCAAATCGAACAGATAGAAATCCGTGAGCCTGATTGTTATGAGAAATAACTTGGACGGTACCAAAAAACCAATGCCCAAGTGTCAATCAAGTTATATCCAACAAACAAGGTCGGATTTATCAACTGTGATTGAACTACGCACAACCTGTGATATTTCAATTATATAAACAAATATAATGTGGAAAAAAAATAACACAGACACCATAAATTTTGTTAACGAGGAAACCGCAAATGCAAAAAAAAACCAGGACCTAATCCAGATTTGAACACCACATTGTATTAAGCCGCTACAAACTCTAGCCTACTACAAGTTAACTTCGGACTGGAATGTAGTTGAGCCCTAACCAAGTCTCACACCGATTAAGGTACAGTCGCGTTCCTTACGCCTCTTGAATCCCAGCAGGACTCTGCGCACTTGATTCCCTTAGTTGATCTCACCCACAACTAAGAGTTGCTACGACTCAAATTCGAAGACTTATAAACAAATTTGTCTCCAACAGATAAGTTTATTATGGTTGTTTTTTCCGTCTTACCTAATTGATTAACAAAAGAAGTTATTGCGGAATCACAAGAGTCTGAGACGAAGAACTGTTGTGATTACTTTTTATATCTTACCTATCGGAGATAAATCTCGAGAAAATCTTATAGAGGATTAAACTCAACACGATAGAAAAAGTAATATCAGAATACGCAATTACAGAGAAAATGGTTGGATCTAGCTTTACGAATCCCAAATGAAGTCTTCAAGTCGTGAACCTAATAATGGTTTTGGGAAACCCTAGGTTAATGGAGAATCAACTCTAGTTTGCAACTAGGACACACGAGAATGTCGGGATTAGGTTTCCCACATGCTAGAGTTCTACCTTATTTTTTATTTATTTTGGCGCCGCCGACGCGGACTTGTTTTTAGGGTTTTAGATTTATTTTTATATTTTTATATTTTTTATTATTTTGTTCTATTTTACGTTCTTTGGGTATTTTTCTGTGTGCTACAGGTTTTGGAGTTTGGATCGAAAAGAAAAAGAAGTTGTCAAGGAGTTTGGTGATTTCATAAAGACTTGGAGCTAAAGCTTAAAGCGAAAAGAACGGAGAAAAGACGAAGATATTTTATTTTTTTTAATTAGATTCTTTTTTAGACGCATTTATGTGTCTATTTTCATCTCTATTGTGTATATTATTTGTACCCATTTTTGTACTAATTTTGGTATTTTATCCCTTTGTAGGTGTTTTTGGAGAAATAGGCTTTTGCGGCGAAATTGGCTCGAAAAGTTGTTAAAGGCACCTGGAAGGACATTTGCTATTCGGACTCTCATTTTGGATAAGGGGCAACCCATTTCCAGGCAGCTGCTAAGCACAGACCGGGATTGGATAGGGGGACACTTTCTTCATGTTTTGAAAATGAAATTTTGGCGGGAAATTTTGCCGCAGTGAAGAACAAAGTAAAGATTTCGATTTTGGGCTAGTTATGAAGAGATTAAAGCTCTGATTTTTCTTGGGCTTGCTTATTAACCCTAAACAGGAGAGGTAAGGGTGTTGGAATGGATCCAAATTGGCTAGAACACGGATTGGAGTCGAAACAGGGATGAATAATATCACGGGTACAATTACGACAACTTTATGGTTTATTTTTGGAAACAAACGTGAAGAAGTGGAGAGAAAATATCCTAGTGATTTGATTCTACCATATAACCGTTAATATCACTTCTAGAGACGTGTAGAAGAGAGAGAAAAAGAGAAAGAAAATTTGGAACTTTGGACCGAAGAAAATAGGAATTTCTCGGTTTTTAATTGCCCTATGATGTATAAAAGAGTTGGTACGAGTCCTAGGAAGGGAATGAACACTTTGGGGGAAGTTTGGAGCCTTAGAGAAGCGAAAAAAATCAACTGGAGGAGAACGCGTTCTGCTGCTGCTGCTGTTGTCGGAGAAGAAGAAGAAGAACATACGACCCACATAGAACAGTCGCAGAAACTGTTGTTGTAGCTTTCATATTCAATACCCTTTGTAACAATTCTTCCAACAGTTAGTTTCAGTTCGCAACAGTCTATTCCTTTGTAACAGTAGGTTCTGTAACAATTATATTAGTTACAGAATCCGCTGCTTTAACACTTTTCACTCTTTTAATCAATTTTTGAACACCAAAGATGTATTTTGAGAACATGATCAATATGAGGAGCTAAACCCCTTAGCCGAGGCGACGGAGGAAGCCATTGTTCCATGAAAAGTGGTATGACTCTATTTTAATTATTTTTGCAATTTCTTATGTGATTATTTGCTTTGATTGAGAATTGATTGAATGATTTTTCTTAAACAACTGTGATTTCTCTTGATAGATTATGCTTAGACCTATGTTTTTGATATTCTATGCTTTCGAAATACACTTGTTATTCCGAAAATCTACTTTTGCAAAATATTAGAATCACTTTAAACGTAAAGAGTTGCATGAATATTGATTAGATTATATCACTTAATTGGTTAATGGTGGAATCCAGAGTCTCAGTGTTTTCTTTATATTTTTGATACAACTTTATTTAATTGTTGAGTTTAATTTGAGTCTAAAAAATCCTTCACAAGTCTTAGAGTTCGAATCTTTTTACCACTACAACTACAAAATACATCAATTTTTGGCGCCGCCGACGCGGGCTTGTTTTTAGGGTTTTAAATTTATTTTTATTTTTATTTATTTTGTTCTATTTTACGTTTTTGGGTATTTTTCTTTTGTTTACAGGTTTTGGAATGTAAATAAAAAAATTGAGCCAAGGAGTTTGGTGATTTCGTAAAGATGTGGAGCTAAAGATTAAAGTTTAAAGAACGGAAAAGAAGACAATTTTAGTTTAGTTATTTTTTTAATTTTTTTTAGGGTTTTGTTTATTTTTTAGGAATTTTTTTTTTTGTATTAGGGTTTATTTATTATTTTGTAATTTTTCTTTTATTTTTTTTGGACTTTTTGGACTCTGGACATTAAAATATTTTTATTTTTATATACCCTACGGAAGGGTATCCTTAAATATAAAACTGTTTGCAGAGAAGGAGGACAATTACGATATTGTCTCTGCACCTTGGGTTCGTACACTGACACATGAGTCAGTGGCCCGAGTCGACTACAAACGATTCATCCCCAGTCTGGAACGGGAGGTAAGATTCTAAACACCCGCGAATCCCCTGTCAGAGGGTTTACTGTATTCCTTAAGATGCATATCTGTTGAGGTTCTGAATACGGACATTTATTTTCCTAGTAAAGGGCAAGGCCTGGCCATACAAGATAAGGGTTCGGATTTCATCACCGTTCTCTTCTTGCCCGCCTTAGGAAAACGATACCGAACGCGAACCCAAGCTTAAAATATTGACTAGAACGAGACCGATATGGTAACGAGCTTATAGGAAAGTCGTTCAAAAGGATCGTATTGGGTATTTTGTTAGTCTAGCTCAAAGTTCAGGAAGATTACTGGAAGTCGATTAGGGCCGCCTTGTAACCCAGGGAAGCGTTGCCAAAGAGGTGGGGGTATCAAAGCTCCTCTGAGCTTCTCCTACTTCTCTGCGACTTACTTTATTTAGATCGTCCTACGAGGTTTGCTAAAATTGTACCCAGTTGCTTCTTGGAAGAGTAGAAGCTGGTCTAGAAACAATCTAAGTGGAGCCATCATGCTTTTTGTTTCCTAGAAATCAATAGGTTTGATTTGGTTGAGTCGTCTTTGATTTGTGATTGCTCACCCTTCCAATTTGGGAAACTCTTGTATGCCTGAACGTAAAAGAGACGCCCTAGGTAGATTTGTTAAAGAAAAACCTAGCAGTTCTAAGCGTCTCGATTACCTTAATCTAGAAAGTCCGATTTTCGGAGAGTCCTGTTTTGAACGTTCTCCTTTTACTGAGGAGAGAATCCCTAATACTCCGATAGTACCAGAAATGGATACTTTGAAAGCTTTGTTGAATCCGACTAGGACCACTCGTCCCTCGTGTATTAAGTTAGCTGACACAGAAGCCAATTATGAGCTTAAACCTGGGACCATACAGATGCTCCCAATCTTTTTAGGGAAAGAAAATGAAAACCCCTATTTCCATGTTAGGGATTTTGAAGAAATTTGCAGTACCCTAAGAATTAGAGGCTTAGATGATTATGCTTTGAAACTTAGGTTATTTCCCTTTTCCCTAAAAGATAAAGCCAAATCGTGGCTGTATAGTTTGACTTCTGAGTCAATCGAAACATATGAACAATTTACATCTGCCTTTTTCAATGAGTTTTTCCCTAGGCACAAAACATCATCTATTAGGACGCAAATCTGCACATTCTCACAACAAGAGGGAGAACCTTTGTATAGGTATTTGGAAAGGTTCAATGATTTGTTAACACAATGTCCTCACCATGGTTTAGAAAAGGTTAGGCTAGTTCAGATCCTTTGTGAGGGTTTAGATTATTCCACAATAACCACGGTTGAAGCTCTGTGTACAGGTGGGTTTGAGAACCAAACTGTTGATGCGGCAATGACATTTTTGAATGAAGCCGCCGAAAAGACCCAACAATGGGAAAATAGTAGGGAACCCCAGAAAACAATTCTTCTAAGCAGGGAAAACGTTAATAGGGTAGAAGGAGGCTCTGAATCAGATGCCAAGATTGCAGCGATAGCTAAAAGGTTAGAAGTTCTAGAAATGGGTCACACTAGTGGTAGATTGGAGCATTTTTGGGAAGGCCATAATAATGAAGAGCAAGCCAATGCTCTTTATAATAACACTAGACTCGATAATCATCAGAAATTTAACCCATATTCAGAAACCTATAATCCTTGGTGGAGAAACCATCCGAACCTTGCATGGTCTAAGGACCAGAATCAAGGTCAGTTTAGTAACTCTAATGCTCCCCCAGGTTTTAGTTATGCTAAGAATCCTTCGGGACAAGCTCAATTTCAGAATCAGTCGGATAAGAAAATCCTAAGCCTAGAGGAGTCTCTCGTGTTGTTAACTCAGCAAACTGCAAAATTTCAGCAATCAGTAGAACTAAGTCTACAAGCTAGTAACAAGATAGGACAAGAAAATAGTCAGGCTATTTCCAAGTTAAAAACCCAGGTAGGTCTGATAAATGAGTCTTTGAGAGAAAAAGGTAGGTTTCCTAGTCAAACACAACCCAACCCAACCCTAGAGGAGGTCATGAAGTAGGTACAAAACCATCGAATCAATTGAATGCTATTAGAACCCTTAGGAGTGGTAGAGTTGTAGACAATAAGTTAAACATGACCGAAAGTGAGCAAACTATAGTTCACCCCTCAGGACCATCCATAGCTGAGGAGACTGATAAAATCTCTGATGATGTCAATTCGGTTCCTGAGAGGCCCTATTTTATTCCTAGAGCCCCATTTCCACAGCTACTAGTACCAACAAAGAATGAATCCAACTTTAATGACATTATGGAGGTTTTTAAGAAAGTTACCATAAACCTTCCGTTACTAGAAGCGATTAGGCAACTTCCGGCTTATGCCAAGTTCCTCAAGGATATGTGTACGCGAAAGCGAAAGCTTAATGTCCCTAAAAAAGCCTTTTTAGCCTGTCATGTAAGTTCGATCATTCAGAACACCACAACTCCTAAGTATAAAGACCCAGGTTCCCCTACCATTGCTTGCACGATAGGAAAACACAGGGTAGAAAAAGCTTTACTTGACTTAGGAGCTAGTATGAACTTACTTCCGTACCATGTGTACTTACAACTGGGACTTGGTGAATTGAAACCCACCAAGATAACACTGCAGTTAGCTGATAGGTATGTTAAAATTCCTCGTGGTGTGATAGAAGATGTTCTTATTGAGGTCGACAAGTTTATTTATCCTGTGGATTTTGTAGTCCTAGATACACAACCTGTCCCTGACCCAGAGAATCAAATACCGGTGATTTTAGGTCGCCCATTTTTAGCCACGTCTAATGCTGTTATCAACTATAGGACCAGACTTATGAACATATCCTTTGGTAATATGACCACTAAACTAAATGTCTTTAATATTACTAGGCAACCTTCTGATGATTTAGAGGAAGTGAATATGATTAGTAGTTTGGTTCAGGATCTAGTTCAGGATAATTGGGACGACACTTTGTTTGGTGATTCTTTAGATGAATTTGATGAGACAATTATTTTAGGTAAGATAGATGACCAAACTTTAGAACTAAAAGAAGCTCTCGAATATTTTAAGGACTCTACAGACCCAGAAATTCAGTCACTAGTGTTAGGTCTTTCTGTGAGTAATGATGACCCTAAGTTTGGGGGTAGAGAACTGGAAAAATCTCTTGAGTATTTTAAAGACTCTGAGGATCCGGAAATTCAAGCAATAATTAGAGGTTTGTCTTAGAATACTGACTACCCTAATTTTGGGGGTAGTGATGGTCAAGTATCCTTATTAGAAGTCCTTAACTTGGGACTCGAGTCCAGTGTGCCTGAGGTATTACTAGAGTCTGTCCCGACTCCACAACCCGATCCTCCTCATACTGTCCAGGAATTGGGAACTCATAGTTCGGAAAAATATGTTTGTCAAGACACTCACATGAAGCCTAAGAGGGCGTCACAGATAAACCCAGTTGTCTTGCAAGAAAGTTTAGATCAGGTTGTGCTCCGTCTGTTAATTTTTCTAATCCTGTGCAGTTGTCTCATATTAGTGGCAGTGCTATTTGGTTCTGATGACCCATAGTTATTTCGACTACTCATATATGATTTGAAAGGTAATTAGCCATTTTATGGTACTTGATATCTGGCTGAGGACTTTAAACTTAGCACTTCTTGGGAGGTAACCCATGCTCATGCAACACGGTAATATCTTTCCTTAACTCTTTTGCTTCAAATGGTAACAGTTTCTCTTTGTTCATGCTTTTAATTTTATCTTTAGAACATTGAGGACAATGTTAGATTTAAGTTTGGGGGTATGGGAGAAACTTTTTAGTTGCATTATAAACTCCAGAACCTAGAAATTTATGCCTTTTAAGGATGGCACTAACCAATCTAAGTGGATGGAAGCATTTTGGTTTTAGGAGTTGAGGAACCAATCTGAGTAAATGGAAACATCTAAAGAGTCTATTCATAAAAGCACATAGCTCAGGTTTTTAGAAATAACATGATAATTTCACCGTATCTCGGAATCATCTTATTACTTCTGTTTTTGTTTTTGCAAATTTTTATGTTGATGTCTGCTGGGTTGAAATAGAGTGATTGAGTTACTAAAAAAAAAATAAAAAAAAAAAGAGAGAGAGAGAGACCAGACCAATTAGACCAATCAGAATAAATAACACTTGGATAGCAATATGTGTGTGTTCTCCCTGTCTCCGTCGCCTAAACAAGCATGGAATGCAGGATCCACGGGAATTACCATGTAATCTGCTGACAAGAAGCATGCGCTTGGATCCAAAAGATCTAATCATGTCGTTAAAATAAAATAAAATAAAATAAAATAAAGATTTATTATAAAGTCGACCACTGGTTCCCTTGTATATGCCAGCTGTGTTGATGTAGATTTAGGATTGTCGACCACTGGTTCCCTTGTATATGCCAGTTGTGTTGATATTAGTCCAGACCAGTATCTCAATCCACTAGGTCATAGGTTCATCTTGGAATTGAAGTCCATTCGCAACCATCTACTTCTATATCCATCTTCTTAATCTATTCATGTGATTTGTTTGATTCCGGATATTGATGTCCATAGTGCGACTATCTGAGTAGAGCTCTGTCACCATATATGAATTTTAGTATACTTGAGTGCAAACTCATATACAACAATTGGAATTTCGCATCAGGGTACTTCCTCCCGTAATCAATAAGTATGCCAACCAAGGAGATTCTTTAGTGCATTCCAAGGTTCTGCGTAGATAGCTAGGGTATGGAGTAAAGGTTTTGTGGGTACACCTCTGGTAAACCCTCCCGAGACTATAACTCGGCCACTAGGGCCACCTAGGGGTTTAAAGGCTTATTGCACATGCTAAGTGCAATCGACGATGCCTGCGACAGTGAGTTAGGATTTTATTTTGTAGTTTTGATTTGCTCGGGACTAGAAAATAATAAGTTTGGGGGTATTTGATAGACGCATTTATGTGTCTATTTTCATCTCTATTGTGTATATTGTTAGTACCCATTTTTGTACTAATTTTGGTATTTTATCCCTTTGTAGGTGATTTTGGAGAAATAGGATTTTGCGGCGAAATTGTCTCGAAAAGTTGTTAAAGGCACCTGGAAGGACATTTGCTATTCGGACTCTCATTTTGGATAAGGGGTAACCCATTTCCAGGCAGCTGCTAAGCACAGACCGGGATTGGATAGGGGGACAATTTCTTCACGTTTTGAAAATGAAATTTTGGCGGGAAATTTTTCCGCAGTGAAGAACAAAGTAAAGATTTCGATTTTGGGCTAGTTATGAAGAGATTAAAGCTCTGATTTTTCTTGGGCTTGCTTATTAACCCTAAACAGGCGAGGTAAGGGTGTTGGAATGGATCCAAATTGGCTAGAACCCAGATTGGAGTCAAAACAGGGATGAATAATATCACGGGTACAATTACGGCAACTTTATGGTTTATTTTTGGAAACAAACGTGAAGAAGTGGAGAGAAAATATCCTAGTGATTTGATTCTACCATATAACCGTTAATATCACTTCTAGAGACGTGTAGAAGAGAGAAAAAAAGAGAAAGAAAATTTGGAACTTTGGACCGAAGAAAAGAGGAATTTCTCGGTTTTTAATTGCCCTATGATGTATAAAAGAGTTGGTACGAGTCCTAGGAAGGGAATGAACACTTTAGGGGAAGTTTGGAGCCTTAGAGAAGCGAAAAAAATCAACTGGAGGAGAACGCGTTATGCTGCTGCTGCTGTTATCGGAGAAGAAGAAGAAGAACATACGACCCACATAGAACAGTCGCAGAAACTGTTGTTGTAGCTTTCATATTCAATACCCTTTGTAACAATTCTTCGAACAGTTAGTTTCAGTTCGCAACAGTCTATTCCTTTGTAACAGTAGGTTCTGTAACAATTATATTAGTTACAGAATCCGCTGCTTTAACACTTTTCACTCTTTTAATCAATTTTTGAACACCAAAGATGTATTTTGAGAACATGATCAATATGAGGAGCTAAACCCCTTAGTCGAGGCGACGGAGGAAGCCATTGTTCCATGAAAAGTGGTATGACTCTATTTTAATTATTTTTGCAATTTCTTATATGATTATTTGCTTTGATTGAGAATTGATTGAATGATTTTTCTTAAACAATTGTGATTTCTCTTGATAGATTATGCTTAGACCTATGTTTTTGATATTCTATGCTTTCGAAATACACTTGTTATTCCAAAAATCTACTTTTGCAAAATATTAGAATCACTTTAAACGTAAAGAGTTGCATGAATATTGATTAGATTATATCACTTAATTGGTTAATGGTGGAATCCAGAGTCTCGGTGTTTTCTTTATATTTTTGATACAACTGTATTTAATTGTTGAGTTTAATTTGAGTCTAAAAAATCCTTCACAAGTCTTAGAGTTCGAATCTTTTTATCACTATAACTACAAAACATATCAATAGTCTTTCAAATCAGGGTTGCTTACAATCAAATCTAAGATAGCTTAGTAACAAAGCAATTGATATTCACCGTTAGATGAACTCCTGATTTAAGATTCAAGCTAAGTCTGCTTAGAAAATAAGCAATCAATCTCCACCGTTAGATGGTATTAGCTTGATACACACAAATGAAATATACTTATATTTAGATATGGATGAACCATACCTAAACGTATATAATAGTTGGCTCAATAACAGTTAACCGAAGTTAGCCATATGAACACTTTTAGTTTAGACATATTCATCTAACACTTCTAGATCAAATATAATGATCAATCAATCATGATAGATAATCAAATGAATCTAAATGTGTTTAAAAAGAGTTGTTCAAATGTTCACTATCTCATAGAAATATCCACGAACAATTTGAAACATATTCGGTTTGGTTTGTAGTTGTACAAAGTACTTATACAAGAACCAACTCATGAACATAATGACACGGTTTGCAAAACAAGTTCGCATACCTTATTTCATTAAAGTTCGAGGGACTTTAGTTCGCAAACTGATTTTTCAAACAAATTGTCATACTTACCGATTTTAGAACCTGACCACTATGTTCGCAAACTGAGTACGCGAACCACGGTTCCGGACTTAGCCTAGTCTAGCCGTTCGCAAACCATAGTTCCGGACTTTTGACAGTTAAACCCGTTCGCAAACAAGAGTTCCGGACGTGAACTAGAGCTTCACAATTCGCATAGAAGGTACGCATACTGTGTTATTTTTGAGACGTTCTGGCTAATTCTAGAAACTTCTTTCTATATAATTATAGACTCTTATTCTTTCTTGGGCGGCCTGTTTTAGCGCGTTTCCAAAGTCAACCTGACCAGTTACGGTCCTAGGTAGCATTTCCGACCGGTCGTCGACTTCTAACTTAATCGTAGATTTATACTTTGTCACAATGTCCATCATAGGAATCAAATCCCGATCATCCGAGAAACTACCGTTTTAACGTTAGAATAGGGTTCAGCTTCTCTAGAGGCATTGCCCAGATGAAGACAATAGATACAAAAATTCTTCGAACAAAGCGGATACCCAGAAAGAACTGTCCAAATCAATAGTTAAGTTCCTTGCTCTAGAAGTTCTCTTGCAACTTTCATCGACTCTTGGATTTGAACCAAGTTTCTATCAATCTTACCTGATCGAAGATAAACTCAAAAATCAGTAGCAAGATCAGGATACGCGAACTAACAAGATAAAGATAGTCAGACATGGCTTCACGAATCCCTAAGTGAAGTCTTTTTAGTCGATAAACCTAAAAAGGTTTAACGGAGAGGACGACTCTAGTTTACAACTAGGACACACAAGAAGAGTGTCAGGGATTCAAAGATCCCAATTGCTTAAGGTTCTCCTTTTATAGACTTTTATGATCGAAGGTTGCTTTAGAGTTAAGCTAAGGTAGCTTTGGAATCAAGCAATCTTTTCCCACCGTTAGATGAAAAATCAACTTGAGATAAACACAACAAAATATACATTATGGTTAGGGTGAACCGTAACCGAACCGTGTATAATGACTTGTTCATGAATGGTTAGCCGAAACTAGCCAAACGAACCATAAGCTTAACCATTTTCATATGGCACTTTAAACTTTAATCTTGAGTCACAACCATGGGTTATAATGTGATTAAATATTACTAGAGGTGTTTTAGAAAGTTATTCAAATGTTTATTATCTCATAGAAATAATTCTGATGAATCTGAAAATATTCAACCGGGTACGTGTACTTACTTCAAGTTCGTGAGTTATTTTTGTCACATTACGTATACTGGGTATGTGTACCCTTAAGACAAAAAAAAATCAGGAACTTTTGGTATCCATACTAGGTATGTGTACCTTCCTGAGTTCATGAGTCAACATGTCTTTTTGGTATCCATACTGGGTATGCGTACCAAAGATCGTTGTCGAACTATAGCTACGTCGGTACGTGTACTACGGCTCCGGACCTATAACAGTTATCCCAGTACGTGAGCTGGTTTGTGTACTGTCTTGTATCCAGATTTACAGTAGTTCTATATCTCTCTAATAATCGGTTTGAAACATTCCCGAATAACATCAATGACGCATATCACCGTTCCAAGCTATTTTCAAATGATTGACTTAAATCATGATTTAGGTCATAAACGATAAATTGTTCTTAACCAAATTCATCAAGTATTGAACAAATGTTCTTAAGCTTAGTCATTCATATTTCGAGAATAATTAACAGGATAAACTTGACTCGAAATTTTTATTGTGCAATATTATAAAGTCCGCTCAGTCATGCGACTTAGTCTCATAGATAGAAAGGTGAATACTTGGGTAATAGGTTGGTTCATTCTTCACATACCTTTTGTCGATGAAGTTTTCAAAATGTCTTCAGTTGATCTTCGCCTTCAAACGGTAGAACGCAGTGATGTCTGATACTCAACCACACATTTCTAATCCTAATCCAAGACTTAACTAAATGTAGACTAGAAATCAAGATATAGTTTTGATCAACTAAATTTGACAACAATGCTCTAACAGATTTCATGGTCTTAAATCTGAAAATCCATCGTCACTAATCAACATACTACCAAACCTAACCCAGTAAAGATGAAACCAAAAATGACAACCGAATTTAGCAAACAAATTTGTCCACGTGATAAGATCTATACATTTATCCATCAAAATTCAATTATCAAAATCCAAAGAAAAAATATAATTAAGCACAAACACGATTAAATACCACGGTTATTGACCGATACTGATCGACTATGATCAATGGCTCGACTGTTTCAAAGATAACGAGACGATGAATATCTGCATTGTAGCGCCCCCAAAGCTAGCAGCTGACTAATCCAAGAGATTAACTAAATAAAGAGGCACTAAGGATCTAAATCTTATACTTAAACATTCAATTAAGAAATCTGCTACAACACTTAACCTAAAAACTAGCCCCGCTCTGAAATATATATATACAAGAATTCCTCTCAAATGATACACATACAATAGTCATTTGGTTTACAAATAGAATATACAACATAATAAACATAGCCGAAGTTAACCAACTAACGGACTCAACTCCTCGAAGCTTCCGCTGCGCAACTCTGATCTGTCTCTGAAACTGAAAGTGGGAACGGGTGAGCACATCATCCCTAAAAGGGGTGCTCAGTAAAAATAACATTTAACTTTCAAGTAATCATTGGAATGATCTGGAAAACAATACATGTTTACCTAAACATTAAAAGGCAACCAATTCACAGAAATAAACAATCATGTATATGGAACTATTCCTTCGTCAAACAATGTATAATATTTGTGCTAACCACACTCATTAATAATATTGCGGTGTATCATCCTAGCCATAGTGCATAAAAGCTGAAAGTAAGTAGGTATAAATGAAGGAGCAGTATCCCATATACCACAGATGGGAATTCTTAGTTCCCAAGCAATCAAATGGAAATTCTTATTTCCCAAACATTCATAAAGACAAACAAAGTATTACAATTCCTTTCCAAGAAATGAAAAGATTAAAAGAAACAACATTACTTTCGAAATTCTAAATAAAACAATGCATGGAATACACAATCAGATAATGCATGATTTGTTAAACACAAACTTTTGTAAAAGAAAACAACAATAATCACAAAAGAGCTAAATGTAAATTCCCACCTCTTTTGATGACAAGCCACGCCTACCTCGAGATCTACGATCCACTGGTTCATCCTTTGAATCGATCGTTGTTAATAAAGACTAACTGATAATCACACAAGAACTCTAAGAATCCAGCCAAAATGGCTCACACAAGAATCATACAGGTCTATCTAATTGTTCTAAGCCCATTTATGGTTCTACACCTTTTATTTTCTATCTTTAGCATATCTAAGATTTACTAATTCAATTAGATTGGTCCTATAATCCATTAACCAAGTCTTATGAATATCTACAAATTTGTAGAAGAAGTCAAAGGCTAATTTGGACCATAAGGGGTCCAAATCATCAACATAGGATAACTAGGCCTAAGCCCAAGCCCGTGAATCCATTCTCTTAATCTAAGGCCTGGTCCATCTGGGTCAACATACGGCCAATAACGGTCAACGGGGTAACTAACAGTCAACGTAAGTCAAAGGTCAAAGTATAGTCTAAGGCCTGGTCAACTCTAAAGTCAAAAGTCCGGTCCTGGTCAAATGGTCAACTGAGTCAAACTGATTCAACTCAGTTTAATAGGGTTAACTCGACTGAGTCAGATTAACTGAGTCAGCTAAGGTTAAATCAGTCAGACATCTGACTGTGATGACAAACAGGCAACAATTCTATTTCAGTTTCACTTAAGCTATAGTTCTTACATTCTGATCTTCTATTTTGGCAATTCAACATCAAAACATTTATTTCTGAACAAACTTTGAATTCCAATTACAAATGCAAACTAAGTTTACCTGCAAATGCTGCTTTAAGCTTTTCACAGCAAACACTAATAGCAACTAACACTAATTCATCCTCTCTGCAAAACCTTAAACTCGCCTAACTCTCAACATCAAAACTCAATGACTTCAGGCCTACAATTACCCTTACAATTTGTTCCCATAGTCCTTACTTGAGCCACAGTACTAACATCATCAATATTTACCTCCATTATTCAATGAACCAAACTCGACTGCACTTTACATACTAAACTCAATTCCAATCATTTCAGCAACAACCATACCACCACAAACAACATTCACCAATGCTCAAATATAATAACTTCATAATCACAATCTTCACAGCTGCAACAACATTCATCTAACCTTCTTTCAGTCACAACCATTGAAACTCCGCTATAGCAGCATCATTATCCACTATACATTCTTCATTCAAATCAGCACAACTCCAGTTACAACAATCTCAAAATCAATATATTATTATCCACAATTACAGTTCTTTAACACAATCACTTAACCTCCATTCATAGTTCAATCTTTCTTTCAGCTCATCACATTACTACCAACATTTAGCTCTAACTCCATTTGGACACAACTGAGCCACTAACAGCTTCACCTGCATCTCTATCACAGCACCTCCAGCACCTCTAACTTCACATCTTTGCAATTTCAGTTTCACCCCAATTCTTCTTAATACCCCAAACATCAACACCCTTTGTAACTTAACAATCTTTCTACTAATCCAACATAAGACAATTCTTTGTACTTCAAAACAACAACCAAACTTCATTTCATACTCATCTCAGACCTTAGCTCAAATATCAACTACATATACTCAATAAATAACTAAATAACTTCACTAATCAAATTAGAAGTACAATTACCTCAAGCATGTTCCAATCAAGCAATTGAAGTAAGATTCCTTCCTTCCCTTGACTCAATTGAGCAATCATCTCAAAACTATCACCACCATTAATCCACTTCAACCAACACCCAACCTTGCTCCTTATCTTGAATCCTAATTCACTCAAACTGTTAAAACCTATCTCAAATCAAACTTCTAACTTATCAATTTCATCATCTACAGCTTCCCTGAGTTGTTCTTATGAAACCCTAATTCTACAATTCTTCATGAACAACTTCATAACCTCTAATTAACTTCAACCCTTTCCTCAATCATCTAAACCCAGTCTTTAATTCTTCTTATACATCACTAATTCGAACTCCAAAAGACTTCGCAGAAACCCTAGCTCTTTGATTCTTCGATTCATCTTCATAACAACTTCATATCATCAACACAGCATCAACCCATTCGATCTTCACCCACAAACAACTCGAAATCATTATCATCATCTCTATACAGACCTAACTTCAAATCCAGAAAAACCTAACTTACTGATTTCTCGATTCAACTTCCTCCTAAACTCAAACAACAACAACAACAACACCACCATCAACTACTCCATGATCTTATCCACCTCCTACCGGTCACCTAACCTCCTCTTGATCTCTCAATCACTCGCAGAAGAGAAAGAATAGGGTAAGAAGAGAAACAGAAGAAAGAAAAAAGGAAGAAGAAGAATGAAGAAAGAAGAATGAATCTTCTCGGTGAGGTGAAGATAAGGCCGAGCGAATTACTGAGGCACCCACGCTCTGGATAAGGGCTGCCAAGGCGGTTTGTCTACAAAATGACTAATCTTCCCTTCCTACTCCTGCGATGATATCTTCTTCGTCCGGTATCCAAATGACACATTTGAACAGTCCATTCTGCGTAACTTTTCGAGATCTAACCAATGGTACCGATTTCGTATCTAGATCGTTGTTAGATTAATTCCTATTAATTAATGTTCATGTTAAACTAATCGAGTTATTATCGGCTAGTTCGTCACTTGACTGGTCTAATAGCGTTGACGAGCTTGAGGGTCTTTACATGCAGCACTGAGAGAAACTTACTTGTTTGGGCAGTGACGATATCGTTCTCGAATCATTTGATAGATTATACCGAGTAACCGTTAAAATGCATAGATGAGCATTTTAATAATTTAATAAAAAGAAGATTAGAGGTTTTTCATTCCTCAGATTTTGAGCAGAAGTAACTTTGTAAATGAGAATAAGTGGCGTTACATAAGAAAGCAAGTAAGAAATAATGACATTCAACCGTAGAGGTGGAAAACGATTTGATTACACATCAACGACACACAAAGATGACGCATAACAGTTGGATCACAAAAAAGAAAAAACAAATATATCATGAATGTTGGGTGAAACAACAAATACTACTGTTTTGTAAGTATAGACGTTTTACCATATTTTATGTATGAAATTTTAAATGTTATTTAGGCTTGTCAAGATAGATAATCCACATATCGGGCTTAAGCATTATTCCCCCGTGATAATAACTTAGCATACCTTCCTCTAGATTGCCGATGGGTACCCAATCACTCGAAACGAACCGGACCCGTAAGCAATATTGTCACCCAACGGGTAGAACCTTTAGGAGCCGATAAGCTTTCGGGTCTAACGAATATTAACCGTCGGGTATCCGTGGATATCTGGTACCCGGTTATTTATCTCTTCGTTTATTAATTTTACCTAAAATGTATATGTTTTATCTAGTTTTACTTAGATTCTTTTTCATATTCCATTTATATTTTATTAGATTTAGTCTTAATTGGAACATCTACGTAGATTTAACATTAGTTTTATATAAAAAATTATTTGTTTCAAGGGAGCGTGATGAATATAAAATGATTACCAAAATTTATATTGGATTTAGAAGACCCAATAAATACCTGAATCGACGGGTATTTGATGTGTTCAACAAGTCCAGTTCCGGATCCATTAATTAAAAAACCGGACCCAATTAGACCTGTTGGCACTCCTACTCGGGTTTCCGCCTTCGGGACGAGGGACAATAATCGAATTTAAACCCGTCTGTCCACTCAATCAGCAAATCCGAATTGCCAAGTTCCACGTCACGAGTTAATCAACTGGCTCGTTGGCCGGTCGTTTATACAACATTAATGATAACCTTACACGAGTCTGGATAGCAAAGCTTCTCTCCTCCTCTACTCCTCGAAGTCTTCCCTTTCTTGATCTCTCTTACTGAAGTATGGGTCAAGTTTTGGGAGGTATTCATGACAAATTCGACGGTATTTATTCAATCCGAATCCCGTCTTTTTTTTCTTTTTTTTTTTCGTAGATGTCGTTGAATTATCAGTAGTTTTCTGTTGTTTACAATTTGATTTAGAACTTTTGGTGAATCTAGATCAGTTAATTGATTCATGTGTGATTTTGGGTGTTCATGAAATACCTAATAAAATTATCATAATTGAGTATCTGATCCTAAATGAAACCCTATGAGAAAGACTATGCCTGGGTATATATTCAATTCAAGTTCAGGACTTTCTTTTGTGAGGGGAATATGGCCTAGTAAAAGAGGTTGCTATTGCCATCTTTGTTACTTCTGTGTCTCATCTATA
This sequence comes from Papaver atlanticum, assembly GCA_023531105.1. NCBI lineage: Eukaryota > Viridiplantae > Streptophyta > Magnoliopsida > Ranunculales > Papaveraceae > Papaver > Papaver atlanticum. The sequence continues at coordinate 99,653 of JAJJMB010013238.1, read as the reverse complement.
TCTATATGTTTGATGAAACCAATACTAAATATTCTTATTGGAATGAGAATTTGACCAAAAATAGAAAGGAAAGAAACTCAGGGGCCAGAACTAAGTTTCCATCCATTTGTTTTTCCGTTAAAACTGTCTGAAAAGATATTACAAGGAAACGATAGTAACTCAGAGTAGATTGGACTTTAAATCTTATCAATTTCTCATAATTGAAAAAGGCTATGCATCTAGCATGGGGTTATGCTTCATTAGTGACTGATAGGTTTGATTCATTCTGCAGGTAAGAAATGGAAGCGTGCCCAACTACAAAAGATAACAGACAAAGTTTTTGATCGTTTTAAAGATGAGTCTGGAAAGGTTGAATTGACATTTGAAGAACTATATATTGCAGTCTTGCTTATCTACAAGTGAGACCTTTTGTTTTCTCCTTCCTCGTACTAACAAGATTTACCGGCTTCTTCTTCTTCTTAATGTGTGGGTGTTACTGAAATGGTTATGTTTTTCTGCAGTGATCTTAACAAGCATTTGCCTGGACCCCATTTTGATCCCCCAACTAAAGTTCAGCTTAAAACTATGATGGAGGTATTTCTTTTTACTATCATGATGGCTGATTATGAAATCCTAAACATCTTATGAGATCTATCATAAGCTGCACTAACTAAAGGCGATGAGTTTTCGCTCTTGTGATTCACATTGCTTTAGCTTTATGGCTCAGAGACTACAGAATTGAAATTTCATGTTAGCTGTGTTCCATGTATTTCCGAGTAGTCCATACAAGATTATCATTGGAATGTTAGGGTTTCAATACCACATAATGACCGGTAACCGAGTAAGATTCATTTCATGGGTGTGACATGCACAAACAGAACCCTACCTTATGCTCGATGTTTCCAGGTATAGCATTAGGTAAACCATAATAGTGTCTTATAGGCGGAGATGTAAACTGTCAAACCCACCACCCTATTACCCAACTAATAGGATGATGAGTTAGTGACATCGAGCGTGGGGTGAACAAAAAATTAAACGTGAAGGTTTATGCAAAAACTTCTGCTTTTAATGTTTATTATCTACTGCCTGCTACTGCAATGCGTGTTATATTAATTCTTTTCTGTAATGATGTTGTAGACATACGATATGAACCTCGATGGGGAACTCAACCACGAAGAGTTTACGAAGTTTGTTCAGAAATTGACAACAGATGCTCTGAAAGCGGTGAGCCAGGGTTTGATCATCTGTTTGGTTGCAGCACCAACAATAGCATTGTTGACAAAGAGGGCAACGGAAGGCGTCCCAGGTGTTGGAAAGGTGGTGCAGAAGGTTCCCAGTTCAATTTATGCGTCGATCGTGACTCTGGCAGTTGTTCTCATCCAAAAATCAGACGAGCTTTCCAAATAGACCTTTTAAAATTTGCAGACTGCAGTCAATTGTTCCTTATTTCCACAGTTTGTAAATAAAGAGTGTTTAATATTTTGGGTTAGGTTTTTATACAGCTAATAAAATACGATTATATATTTTAGATGTTTCCGAGCATTACCTAAATGTCATTCATATATTAGCTTTTTCCATCAGTAAATTTTCTATTTGCCAGAGCAAAAATAATAGTATATTTAGATATTCATGTATCTGTTTTGCCATATGGGAATTGACTGTACTCTATGAAGGCTACCAGAAACTGTAACCATGTTGGATTGCTGGGGTACAGGAATCTTGCATTGCATTAAGTGGCCATCTGAACCCAGATTAAGAAAGAAAGTCTTCCAATTTTATCGGATGTCCCCGAAGAGACGGACAACGAGGATTCAATGTAAAACGTATAAACATTAAACATAACTCAGCGACGGATTCTATAGCGAAGACGGCGGGATTCAATGTAAAATGTATAAACATGAAACATAACACAGCGACGGATTCTATAGCAAAGACGACGAGGATTCAAAAGCAAAGACGACGAGGATTCAAAGTCTCCAACACATGTCAACAATTTAGCAACAACAAGTCCACAAGTCCACTATTTTAAACAAACCCAATAATTATTATGCAAACCCAATATCAAACCTGGTCTGCCCAAGGGCAAGTCCAATGGAGGCTTCAAATTGGTAACTTGACAATTTTGTAGCATATTTTAGTAGGACATAATAGGAATGAATTTACTGCAATAGACTAGTAACGACAGTAAGTACTTTTTATCATTCAATATCATCCAAATCACAGTTAACTTTTCATACACAAAGTAAATAGTATAACATATTTCAATATCAGCTTAATAAGGAACAATAATGGATTCTATAAGCTCCTGAAGTGGAGCTAGCTCCTTCTTGTCGATTAATCCAAATTCCTGTATTGACCAAAAGAAATGCATCATTCAGAAGCCATGAGGATTTGGAGATATATTTAACAAATCTATAAGAGCTCAAAATCTCAATTGGATGCCAATCAAAATTCTAAATTGGTATGTCGATACAATAAAGGTAACGTATTAGGAAGTAGGTAAAGAGATCTTACACATGTAAACAGGATGAAATGCTTGAAGCAAGTATTGAGATGAGCCTCCTCTTTAAGACTCACAATCTTCTGGAAATGTGAATGATATATGTGGGCATACACACGGAACAGACGCTTGAATATCGTCTTTACAACGTCTCTAAAATTGGGAGGAAACGGTATTCCTAAAAAATCAAGAGTGAGCAAGCCAATATGAGACCCCAAACAAAATGATCAGTAGGCTAAAGATATCCCAAGTAAGTCTTGATCGCACTGTGTCTTCGGTAGGATTCTGTTAGGTTTCAAAAAAATTAATGGGGTAATTCTTTTAAACTGAACGTACCAAGCTTTTGAGGAAATATGGATTCGTCATCAAGCTGAGCTTCAATCCAGTCCATTAAGTACTCAACATACTTTGGAGCAGATACTTCAATAGGCTTCTTTACTTGTACACCATCTGCCCATCTATACTCGTACCTGTAAAATTCCATTTCCACAAGGTCAGGAATGAGAAGTTCACGAACGCAAATTATCATTAAAAGCAATCACAATCAGCGTAAGAACACACAATTGACAAAAGGAAATTCAGGAAAATGTAAGACGTTCTCAAACTTATTAGGGGGAGCTCATAAGGCATTTGTTTCTCTATCCTAAACTCTATGCACCTCTTATATAACTTAAATTCAATATCAGTGCAGTAAGCCATACTTGGGGCCTGCAGTCATCGTAGGACAATTCTCAGGTGTACAGAACTCAGTGAGGGTACCATAGAGCAGATTCACCTGGTTGAAGAAATCCACAGCTGAAAAATGAATCAACAATCATGATTCAGCTAAGATTTTAATTATATAATGCGTTGCAACAAACATTGGGAAGAAAAGAATGATGCATTCCTTGGTGTATATTTTTAAACAAAAGTATTTAATGCTCGCAGGGGTTAGCTTTCCAACAAACAGAACAACTTCAAAGAGTTAAGATACGCCACGTGAAGGATGGCCTTGCAGAGGGGTGGCCTCTGGAGCTACTGTTGCACGAGGAATCATCCAAGTGCATTGGCTCGAGGGCATATAACATCACACCTAAGGTAAGAATTTAGTAGTTTCCATCGAGGAGAATATTACTGTTTACTGCGAGCCATTCATTTGCATCCTCTCCTGGAGGAAGTCGTACAGCTTCCCTCAGATTCCCACTACCCAAGGTGGCATCGATGTGCTTTCTTAGTTGTGCACCCTGCAGAGGATCAAATTTCAAGAGAAAATAAGCTCCAACAAACATAAGTTATGCTCTACAATGCTATATACAAGGTGATAACGACGCTTGAAAGATGCTGCAATGATGATTTCTGTGTCGCTGTCAAATTATAATATCACTCAAAACATCAAGATAGTTAATCTTATAGAAATCCTTATTTTTGTACGAAAAATAATTATATGCTAGCTCAAAAGCAGACCTCGGGTTTCATTAAGTTTCATGTATAATATTATTGTTAATACATGTGTGAACAATTTATCTGTAACAATAATGCAAAACAAGTCATCATTTTTCACCAGCGAACAATTTATCTGTAACAATAATGCAAAACAAGTCTATCTTTTTTTCACCATGACAGAGGCTCTCCCACATACATAGTTAACCAATTTACCAATCATTATAAACTGCTAAAGCCTGTTCTTCAAAAAACAAAAAAGCCTAAAGATCCTATTTTTCTTGTAGGGTGACAAGATTTCCGAGGAACACACACAAAAAAAACCCCATTAGGGAACAGAGGAAAAATGTAGTTCTGAGACCCTGTTTTATGTCAGTGGCCAGCAGTAGTACTAATAGGTGGCATGATAAGAATGAGAATATAACTGAAATAACGCATTTCCAATAATAATTTAACAAACAAAACATTACCAAACCATGTACTCCTAAAACATAAGAAAAGTCCAGTTAAGAAATCAAAAATCTATGTGATCAGAACACATATGAACCACATCAGCTAGACAATAGAAAGAAAGGAACGTGTCAATGAATTACAGATTGTACCTTACTCCCTGAAGGTGCACTCTTTTTCGGGCGAAACGTCCTCTGATTCCTGTTTACATAATAAATATAAGCCTAATTGATGGAGCCAAAAAAGACATATCAGAGATCAAATCCTGCAATTAAAATACAAATTTTCTCACGAATTCACCACTCTTAGGTATAAGATATTCAGAATAATCATGCAACCCTCCCTTTGAAATTTTCTCACCTAAAACATCAAATGGTGGTTCCATCTAATTGTATTATTTTTATTTCAATAATAAAAGATGCAGCTAAACATAAGTAACAATAATAAGCAGAAAAAAGTACGGATTCGACCAAACAGGCAACTTTAGCATCTTGGGTTCTTACGATCCATTTTTTTTTACAACTCCTTAGAAGTGTCTACCACCAACAGACATGACCATGTACAAGTTCACAGTGTTTTTACTCAAAATCACCAAATTTACATATACAAGCTGTGTACAACTAATTATAATGCATAAATCAATATACCAGTGCAGTATTAAATAGAATACTCCTAATTAATTGAATACCAAACAATTGAGTCGATCGTGCAAAACTGGAGTGTGACATCAATTACATCTACATATTCCGATCAGATAAAACAAAACCCCCGATCAGAATTTACAGATGAAAAAAGTAGCTATACAAAGATTCAAATCAGCGAACACCCTAAATACCAAATCAAATAACAGATCTTAATCATATCGTTTTTCACACAAGATTTTGATTAAGAAAAATGATATTTTTAATTACCTGCCCAAACCAAAGAGACTCATGGTGTAAAAAGAGAGAAAGGATTGGGAGAATGCAAAGGAGGGATCGGTTGAATCCGTTAATCTTAGGTAGACTGCGAGAGAGAAAGTGGAGAACCAAGGTGGAAGTTTAAGGGTTTGTGAAGAAAAGGAAAAACGAAAAAGAAAACTGGTTTTTTTGGGCTGCTTCTTTTTCTTGAAGCTCCTCTAGTCTAGGATTCTATTGTCTAGAATTTGGTTAAGCGATGTCCTGATGTCCGGTAAATGTCTAAGTTGTCCTTGAATAATCTATACCCTGTTAGCAATTCGGGACGACAAACGTACAAGTATTATACGTATTCGGTCAAAAATCCACTCAACGGTTCGATGTTCGGCAGTAGTTCGGGACGGCATATGTATGTGCATAATTCGTTTTACAAACAGGAGTTCGGAATTGAAAATTCAATATATATCAAATTAATAAAAACTATATTTTTAATGTTATTTTGAATAAAAAGCATGATTTAAACCAACTATTCCGCTTTATATGGATAATACATTAAGAATTATAACCAACAAGTGAGTAGCTCAATGGTTGGAGCCTATATTAGGATGCTACCCGTCATGGGATCCTTTTCCCCTTAGCAACATCTTTTTAGCTTCTCTTTAGAAAAGAAGGGAATGGGATCGAATCAGTGGATCAATTGACGGACTCAGTCCGGGTCGAGTTCACTGACGTTGTCCGCATCAACTAATCGAATAATTCGCGATTAATCCGGATTTCCCATATAGTGCGCGAACTTGGTACATAATTGGATTAGTTCGGCCAAATAAATCGTTATTCGGTAAAACGTTAAAATTCGTGAATGATTCGCGAATCATTCGTCGAGTTGCTAACTAGGATCTATACTATATTACCATATATTACTCTTCCACTTATTTTATTTTTTAATCTTTTATTAGGCCCCGGTTAAACCTAATTTTATTTTATGGTTTATTTTTTCACATTATAGAAATACTGAAATATTTTAGACAACATTAACCAGAATGTGCTCTATACCTGATAAAAAGAAGTTGATTCCATAAATTTGGATTTAATATCGAAACCTTTATCTACCTACATTTATTTGTGATCGAGCATAATCACGTTGTACATTTACCAGCTTCATGCTTCAAATTTTTTTTTTACTTGCTTCAAAAAAAATAAGTATAGATTTACCTACTTAGACTATTTTAAAGTGGCTCGTCATTCTTGTATTCCAGAATAAGACCAACTTAGAAGAACTACACATTTCTTTTGCCTGTGAAATTTCTATCATTTGGACTAACTAATAATATCAATCCATTCATAGTTCTTTCTCTATTTCGCTTAAGTGCTCTTTCCCATGTTATGAAGGGTTTTATCCTAAAAGAATTAAATTCATCTCTACACATAGCATCAAGAGTTTAATTTCTCGTTACAAATCACATAAAGTTAATAGGAGGTAGTCTACATCCCCGAATCAACATTTTCATCTTTGTATGTTGTTTTTAATTTATTGTTTATTTTGAATAATTTTTTAATATATTACTGTTCCTACAAAACCCAGAAAAACAATCGTTGGACTTTAATAATTCAAGAAGAACACCATGATCCCTGCAAAATTTTGAGTAAAGTTTTACGATGTTGCAAACTCTAATCCTTCAAGAAGAAATGCGATAGTCAAAAAGTAATTGTTAGCTTTTTTCTTTAGATTAGTCACTTTGCCCGTTGTTTAGAAATAAACCGTTTTCGATAAAGTGAATAAGAGCAATACATCTAATTCAATAAGCGAATAACAATTGTTAACTCAAGAAGCACAAGCGACGTGAAAGTATAAATTCATGAATATGAAATCTGATAACTACACTTGCTAAGAACTAACATTTTAATAATTACAAAATCGTATGACTTCAATTGTACCAAGGTCACCAGATGACTTATGCAGCTACCCAACCATCTCATTTTTCCCTTCTTGTCATTCTTTAAACCTTGCTATACATAACATCATAACTACATGTTGCAGACTACTGAATCTTTTATCTTGCTTGTCATTCTTTAGCCATATGTTCCAGTTCACATGCTGCATCAAGGATCATGGTCTTGAAAGCCTTTCTTCAATTTTCTTGGCTGATTTGTTAAGGTTCTCGATTTGTTGCATTATTTCTTCAATTTTCTTGTCCGTACTCTTGAAAGCCTTCCTTATACGTTCGAACTCTAATGCCAATGGTAGAATATCCTTTTCAATCTTCTTTATATGGATCTCTGATTCCAATAAGAAAATCAATGAAAAAGAATATACAATAATCTAATTGGGTTGTTCATTGATGAATGAAGATATTAATGATCAATTCAACCTATATTTTATACATATTTAGAAGGGTCAGAACTGGAGTATTAAGTTAAACAGGTGAACATAGAGAGACACATTCTCATGTTTGTAGTTTTATCTGAAACTGACCACGCAGCTTGGGGTATGGAGATAGGTTGCTGGGGAGAATTTTTAACTAAGACTAAATTAGTATGCACATGTCCGATTAAACATGGTTATAAAAGGTACAAAAATTAGACACACAGCTACAAACTGAGTTCAATTAAGATTGGTGTTTTTCCATCCGATCAAGCACCCTAATGTACAGCCAAAGTTTGCCAGTAAATGAAGTTAATATCATTGACAACCTATACGCATAGGTGGTACTATAACTGGTAAAGGGAAGAACTTACCTGTAACACCGATATTGTGGCCCGATTTAGTACAAGTGAAATATTGGCAAGACGATATTTATAATTAACAATGAAACACTTAGGACAACCTGCAGTAACAACTTTAATCAATTTAATATATATATCCTATACAGTATACTATTAAGATACTTTATAAAAATGCACTTCATCAATCCCTGTTCAAAAATGGAAGAGGGGTTATCCATAATAAACTAGAATCGAAAAATTGCAATTGTTATTGAAAAGAAATGGGTATATAATTTTCAGAAGAGAAGATACTTAGTTTCAACTTAGAAGTGTGATGAATTTTTGTGTTTTTGTAATGAAGATGTGCTCGGTATTTCCACAAACACTAAAAGAGCATTACGTTTCCTCTGAAATAATAACCTATTAGCTGAAAATTAAACTGGTTTAGTAATTTGTAAACTTGGAAATTGTGTTTGATGGTAGTGCAACATTCAAGCAATCAAATAATTTTGGTTTTTAAGTCCTTTTCTTTTCTTTTCTTTTCGGTTTCACCTATTTGCCACCTACGCTTTTCCTATCTGCCACCTGCCTTAATTCCCACACCCACTTATCCTATTTACCAACCATATGGTTTTTCATTTCTTCTAAATACCACTTCTTGACTCTTTGAATACACCCAACAACAAAACCACCCCAATAACTAAACCCAAAAAAACCCTAAGTAACAAAATAATTCTTCTTCACCATCTCTACCACCGACCACCTTCTCCACACCATCTCCGCCCACCGATCGCTACCATCATTTATACTTTGCTTAATTTTTACTACTAATATAACAATCGAAGGATGCTTTGTGGGGTTCTTACTGCAACCAAACAGTTGGTTCACTTTCTTGTTATGAGTTTGATGGCTACAAAAACTTAAAAAACCATTCAATTTCCATTAGAAACTAGATGATGGAAAATGTTATTGATGAACTTTTTTATGGGAGTCATTTGTCATGAACTACCATAGGTTATTATAATCGTCCAATTATGGTCGCAAACTTACGACAAAAAGTTTCAAAAAAAAAAACTATTCTGGATTTTATTTTATTTTTGTAATTTGTTAGAGCATAGCTCGGTTGAACCCACCAAGCGTTGGCATGTCAAGTTTGGTTGTCATATTTTAGTGAATCAAAACTCATTTAAAGAGTCGCTTGATTATTTACTAGAGTCAACTTCGTATAGATTAGCTAGAAAGTTACTAGGATATGAGACTTACAAGTATTACGTGAAGACTTGAAGAATGTGAAGAAGTAAAGAACTACAATGACGACATCATCCTTCCACTTGAGGTTAGTAATATTTGACTTGAACTGTTTCATTCCCAACGTATCTTTCAAGTCGTGCATATTGAAAACATAACTGCTAAGCTGTGAATGATTATACTCTAGTTAGACATAGTATTAAGGAATTACAATACGAAGTATAACGTCTATCTTTTGAACTTCATATATAAGACATCGACATAATCGTATGAATGCTATTGTGATTATGTATGGGTTTGGGTGAATATTTCGTCATAGGAAACAATGTTTTACATTCGTTTAAAGGAAGTAAATTCATAAACTTGTTTTGTGAATAGAGAGGGAAATCGCTAGGCTTATTGGTATTGTTATTCATTGCAAATCTTTTGAATTACCAATATGTGTGTTTAGTATAACCGTTCATAACTTGCTTATTCATCTTGGTAAAACTATTCACAGGGCCTGACTTTTGTATTGGTATGACTTTTATTAGTGAAACCGATCTTAAGTAATCACCTGAGATGGTAAGATCGATATCTTGAAATTGGTGTGACTAAATAGTAGCCATTGGGTAACCGATCCTAGTAAGAGGTGTGACCAATCACAGGAGAGTGTGTAATCGATCCTTGTAAGAGGTTTAACAAGTTTTAGTAAGTTGGTGTAACCGATCCTATAACTTGGTCAACCGGTCACAAGTTTTACCATAAGAAGTGGTAACCGATCCTAGTACTTAGTTAGCCATTTTATGGTAACTAGTGTAACCGATCCTAGTACCCACTTGGAGGTAGAACCGAAACTTTATGTTGAGGTAGAACCGGGAAACCCATAAATGGTGATTTGATAGGACAATCAATCACATAGTTCTTGGAAGTCAGATGAACCAATTCTAAATTTGTTTGGAAGTGTGGCAAATCGGTTCCAAGATTGTAAATATGAAAACGGATTTACAAAGTAAAGATATCGACATACTTTGAAAATGTGCAGTAACTCTTATCTTTTATTGTTCAAAGATATTCCTTAATAGCTAAAGGAGAATCCCGGATGGAAATAAATTGAGAATCTTTTAATTAAGGTTTTTAGTTTTATATGCTTTTAATTTCCAGCAATTAAAATGCATATCTTTAGAAAATAAAAATTAGTAATGTGCATTTACCAGTTGGAGATTTTCTACTGAGATTTCGGTCAATATTTGGACAGAGCATTTCCAGGAATTATGAAAACCGAATTTGGAAATATATTGCATATCTTGAGAATATTTTCGGTTTTGGAAATTCCTTGGTGTCCAAACTTCCTTGTCTATAAATACTGAAGTTTGCATTTCTAGCAAACTAATCCTCAGAGCCAGCAAAACTACCTAGTTGTGTTGTTATTGGTGGAGCCGCCATTCGGAGAGGAAAGTAACCTAATTAGGCGAAATCTCTTATGGCCGCTCGGTTTAAAGACTTCTTTGGGATTGAGAAGCTCTATTAGTACCGTTGGTGGGAAACTAGATAATTGCAGTTTATTATTAGTTTTCGATTGATTTGATTGACTAACGATTGTTGAACTTTGATTGCACCTAGTTTGTTTATGGTTGAGAATCTTCTCTCCTGATATAAGATTCACTCAAACTAGATCGAAGTTTTGACGGGAAATCTTTAGACTGTTTGTAGATCTAAAGACGTTTTGTGATAATCCATTGTTAACAAACTCTGTTCTGTGTGTGATTGATCATAAGAGATTCAAGTTGTTTGTGTGCAGGTGTTTATTGAAGATCTAAGAAGATTTGAAGACGAAGAAGATTTCTGATTTGGGTTCATAATCTTTGGTGTGTACAAAACTTGTTTTGGATGGAAAGGGATCCAACTATAATCGGTTTATATTTGTGATAGATTAGATTAATTAGTTGAGTAGATCGGCATCAATACAATTCTTTGTGATTCAAAGTATTGATTGCAAAATCTAAACAATTACTTTGGTAGTTGTTATTGGATATATCTAAGAACCTGACAAAGGAGTTTATTGGGATAAACGGAAGAGCCTTTTGTCAAACTCATATCACGTTGTTTGAAAAGAGTTGTTACCGAACAGATTTGTTGTTCCTTTACTATTTGGAATACGAACTAAAGGAATTGTTCAAAGTGCGTGACTTATTGCAAGTTGGAGGCGCAGGGATGCTGAGGGAACTAGGTGAACTATAGGTTTAGTTGCTTGGTCTCAACTATATGAAGTTGGTTTGATTTTGTATAGCGGCTTAATTATGAGAGTATTCAATTCTGGACTAGGTCCCGGGGTTTTTCTGCATTTGCGGTTTGCTCGTTAACAAAATCTTGCTGTGTCTTTTACTTTTCTATTTCCGCAATTATAATTTTTTTATTATAATTAGAAGTAAAATACACAAACGTTAATTCCTATTTACTTGATAGCAATCCTATAGTGTTTGGTTAAGTCCGAACCTATTATCAAGTAAACATACTTCGTTGTTGTATTATCTCGATCTTGTATCCATAGTCAATCACACAAGTTATCTTGTTGTCGTATTGTCTCGATCTCGTATCCATAGACGATCACACGAAGTGTGAACCGATTAGTTGTATTGTCTCGACTCAGTCCATAGACAATCACTTTCAGAGAAAGGACTTATAGGTGGAAAAGTTTTAGATTGAGGTATATTTGTGTACCCTCGTCTTTTCATAATCGTTCATGAAGGAACGCTAGTAGCTCAATGGAGTCGTCTACTGTGTTTAACGACTTAGGATGTTCAAAGACTTCTAGTTAGATTCGACTACAATCCATGAACTTTAAAACACATTCAAAAACCTTTTTTTTTTGGATTGTCATCCTCCATTCTTAGGAAAAATAAAATAAAATATTACTTAGTTCAATAAAATTCAAGACTTGCAAATAATTTTTAACGTTAAATCAATAAATTCAGAGAAATAATAAGAATTATAAAAGTAAAGAAAGAACAGATTTAAATGTAATGACGTAATCTAGGGTTAATAGTTTTTAAATTAAAACATAAATCAATGGAGAAGAAGATGAATAAGAAGTTAATTAGTCAAATTAAACTTGATTTTTATAGGTACTAAATAGGAAAAATTATGCTTCAAAAAAAATAATAGTTAAAATTAAAATTAAAAAGTAGAATTACTTTAGAAATTCTAATGAGGGTGGCAAATAGGAGAAGTGTGAGTGGAAAATAGGTGAAACCTTTTTTTCTCCACTGGTTTTGAATTCTCCATTATGTACCTTTGAAGATTGTTGCTGCTGATTGTTCTAATAATTCAAGTCTTGTCAGCTATGAATATTTACTTCTTCAGTTGGTTGTTCTGTTCCGTTGTATATGATGAGTGTGGTGCATTTCTTATACTGCACTTCACTGTTGTTAAGAGTGGATGGTTCCGTGTCACTTGAAGACTACTTGTTGCTTATATGAGTTTAAGTGGTGTCACCAAGACTTGGAACACTGATAAGACTACTTACTTCTAGCTGCTGACAACATTACTTCATGCTCCTAGTACTAATGCTGAGAGTTACCTTTGTCGCGATCTTTGTGTGTCAGTTCCATTCTTTTACCTTTCTTGTTAGTACGGTTGAATATGTGTAGTTTTCACACTCTGGCTCTTGTTTGAGTGAGTGTTGGTCTTTTGTTTCTCTTACTCAAACTTTTACAGTTTATGTTTGTAAAGTTTGAGAGGGTGTATTAGGAATATAAGGTCCAATCAAGTCCCTTGATTTGACTAAGTCTGTATGAGTCTATAAATATACCTCACATGTGTCCGTAATGAATATCTAATAGTAATCTTGTAAGAACATCTGTTTAATATTAATTCAATAAGTTTGTCAGAGACATCATCCAGTTAGAACTTACATTGCTAATTCAAAGTAGAACAGCTTCAATTACCTAAAAGGTAAGTCACTGTTTTTTTATTTCTCTGTTGGGGTTTTTTGAGATGGACAAAATTGGTATGATTAGAATGAGTTCTGTGCAGAAATCATTTTCATGTTTGAATTGTGTGTATTATAAGTGTAACACCTCAAAATTGAGAGTTCAGGTTAGAGATGTCTTAGTGCACCTTCCGTTGTGCATTTTGGATTGTGGGCACTTCTCAAACAAGTTTATGCTTGTTTTATTTGAGTTGATTCTGACCGTCTTATGTTGTGTGCTGCTAAATTGGAGTAAAAAGTGCATAAGTATGAAAGACACCATTTTACCTTACTTGAATTTACTAGCTGAATTACTTCTTCTTTTTTATCTCAATAACTTGTCTGAAATCCCATCTAAGTTGTTGTACTACTAAATCTATTTTCTTTATACTCCCTCCCTCCCACACAACAGATGACCTAATTCAAGTTTGCACAATTCTTAAGGCAAGGAGGAGAGAGGAGTATTTTTAAGTATTTTTTACAATTATACCCTTATGGATAATGATTAGTAAAATTCAGAAACGATTTATCTCTCAAACCATACCACAAATGTTCGTAAACTTTATGCCATTGAAAAGTATTTTAAAATACCTACGTAATGAATATAAACATGAATATCAAGTTATATATATTTCATATATTAACAATAATTAATTAAAAGGGTAATTTTAGAAATATCCTCTTGTTTAATGATATAGATCACCTAAAGTTAAAAATGAATAGGCCATCTATCACGAAACAGAGGGAGTATTAAGAAAGCAACAAGAAGTTCCCTACTGCCTAAGCTTAAGTGCAGTTGTAAAAATGTTTAAAAACTTAACGCTTCTTTTCTGACCTAAAAAAATATTTAACAGTGTTGATTTATCTCTATCTGCATCATAAAAGACACATGAAAAATAGGATTTTATAACTTCTGAACTAAAATTACAAAGTCATTCCCATTGAATTGGAATCCAACATTTTGTATTGGAGAATATTTTTTTTTTTTTAAATAGGAAGGTATTGAAGAAAACACTTGTTTTGTTGTTTGATATTTTGGAGAATTAAGTACTTTTAATCTTAATGGATTTTTGGAATTTTAGATCGCAATAAAGATACGGGTGCTGATGAGAAAATGATGTTTATGATGAGGAAAAATGGCTCTGTGATTGTGATAAGTGAATTTTTTTAATGCTGTCATACTTATCCTTCTTCAAGTATGTTAGAATAATTAGCTTTTGCTCACAAAAAACAGATTGATAGAGCTCATATGAGTTAGCCAATGAGTTGCTACACCAGAATGAGTGGCTTTTATTATGAGTGAGTTATTGTGTGATGCTGATAGAGTTGTTATGTCTGTTGCTATTGTTCCTCTTGCTGAAGCTCATGGTTGGAGTAGTTCTTTTCTTGGTTTTGTTTAGATACATGAAAATCACATTCCTTTTCTGTTCTTATAATTTTATTTCTGGATTTTGTGTACATTTGCAGATTCGTTTCTTAAATTGCTCCTTTTGATCGCACTGTTTACGTGGTTGATTGAGATTCAATCAATAAGGCGTCAAAAATATTGTTGTAGTGGGACAATGGTTGTATATTGGTGTCATTTATCAAGCCATATCTGTTAAAGCTGGATATTCAATAACATGTACCTAAACATATATCTGTATCTGGGAGAAATTCTTTCTGTGTCTCTTGATTGTTCATTATTATACAAAAGATTATAGAGATCGGTTAACAAATTTCTTTGACAAAATATACTAACCATATGATCTTATATATCTGACGGTAATTATTTCTGATAACATGTCATGTATTTCAGTTTTGGGTGGTGTTTGGTTGGGAACAAAGTTTAGGGATGTAAACTGAAATTGAATGTAAATCTGTCACTTCAACGTTGAAAACTCTAACCCAATATTTTAAAAACCGGACCGGATGTCGAACCGAAGAAGTGCCTCGGTCAGGATCATCCGGTTGAAACGGTGGTTCACTTGTCATGCTTTTTTACTTTGTCAATATATTAACTCCTCCTGTTACATGCGGAGCCTAACTTATAGGTCTAAAGTATAAAGCACTTTGTATCTCCTATTAGCCCCACTACACCTTATATATTTGTCTCTCTCATAACCTAGTTATCCCCCCCTCTTTGTGCCTCTATCACAGTCACGCCGTCCACGACCTCCATCTCTCTAAAAATTAACACAATTCTAGTGAGATTTGTTCTAACAAAGATGTGTTTGGAAGATTAACTTCTCTTCTCTTTTCATCTGTAAAACTTATTCATCATGGAGTTTGTATTTTTTGGTGATGTCTTTGTTCTATGATTAATTATTTGGGAGATCTAGCCGTGAAGGGTTGATTTTTACTTTACTTTCATGGTTCCTTCCATTTCTTTTGTTCCAATTTTTCTAATTTTGGAAAGTTGTAATGGTTCAGACAGGGACGGGCTTTTTAAATATTGCTCCCGTATGGACGTGCCATTTGATATTGCCGAACTAAGGAAGTCTCTACCGTTAGGGGTTAAAAGAAACATCGTAATGACCCCTAAGTCCTTTTGTTGTACAGGACAACAGAATGGATATCAACCATTAGTCATAGCGGGAATATGAGTGATAAGTCATAGGGGAAATACGATTGGATCATCGGCAAAATGCGCAATGATCGTTACAACCCATATCGCCATACGGGTGACCCTTCAGATCAATGGACACAAACTTATCCTTCAGAACCCCCACCGATCTCTGTCTGAACTCTCTGCGCAATATTATCATCGGTCATATGAACCATGATAACCGATCTGATCTCTATATGAACTCTCTGCGCATACTTCCAATGATAATTTTGTTGCTCCCGTATGACTTGTCGCTTATACTACCGCTATGACTTATCGCTCATATCGGTTATTATCGATCGTATGACCCCCTCCTACATCAATCGGATGTACCCCTAACCTCTAATAGAACAAGAGATGTCTATTGTCATTGATCAAAAAGTCCGTTTGGAAGTAGAAGAAGAACAACACTAGTTATCTTGTAAACAGCTGGAGCAAGCATCAAGAGGAGAACCTAAACCAGCGTTGATGCCTCCTTAATTGAGAGGTATAACCTATGTAAATCCGGTAAAGGAGCTTGACATAATCTAAAGATGCTATAGTGTATGGGTCCTCGAAATACAAGAGCAAGTAGAAGGAGGGGGTTAGTGGTACAGGAGATTTCTAACAACGAAGTACATGCCTCACCAATCACCATCCGTGAAACAAAAGGCGTTCCATGTTACGGGGAATCTTGTTCAATTATAAATTTCCTTGAAAAAGCCTGTTACGTTATGGGCTTGAACAGATACTATTTGGTTGAGAAGCCTGCTACAAAGATTTTTTCCTATTGATTCAAGTTTCCCGTTTCTTCTTGAATTAGGGTGAGATCCGTAAAAGGTTTGTACATGGAAGTTTCTGGTGTGATGATGCCAACACGTCACTGCTATGGTATTGAACCAATACGCGATTGAACTTCAATCGGAGTCTAGCTATATGTTGACATAACACGAAATATGTTTCTGTGTTATAAATAGTTTAAGGAAACACGACACAAATCACAAATGCTTACATTTAGGATTTGGAAAATATAATATAGTTGTACAACGAATGTGCGACTAACGAAGTGACGATCTACACAATATATAAAACTAAAAACAAAAACAACGGAAAAAAACAACTCCATAGATAACCTAGGGAATGTGTTAGTGGCATGGACATCAGGAGTACATTTTTCCGATTGTCCAACAAAATTCTTCAACGAGACGGCGCTCCTCATGTGAGGAATAATTCGAACCCATGTTTGCAATGTCCCCCAAATTTCCGTCCAAGTTCTGGTGAGTGTATTGTAACGCAATAAACGCCTATTCTGCCACAATAGGAGGTGGTTGTTATTTCCAAAGGCTATCGGGTTATAAGTCGGCCATTCATCCCCATCCTTTTCCAAGATAATGCTCATCTTGTGATCCCAATTCCATTCCCCGCCAGGTACCCATGCATGAATATTTTCTTTCGAAATGGGTGCCCATAAATCTATCTGTGGCTTATAAACCACCTCATGGATGTAGTAAAATAAAAGGCGATCTACGAACATGACCATCCCAAGTGATGGGTAAGAATCTATCCAAAATTGACACCCAGATATATGATGCGGGGGTGGCGAATGTTCATGGAACGTATCGGTATCTAAATTGAAAGATACTATGATAGTATTCTGCTTAAGACAATCCTTCCAGAAAATACAACCATGTGCGTAGACACCTGAACTCCGAAAAGTATAAGGAATCTACCCTATGTTCCTCCATCCACTCTCGTCTCCTAGAGTGTATATTTGAACTTTACCATCCCTGTCAATGCGAACTACCTTGTACGAATTGGTACGTTGGCAGTAGCCGAAACCCCCAATTACGTTGTATCGTGGATACCATGAATGTATTTGATCTCGTGCAATTGGGGTGCTTAGTTGTAGAACATGGAGGTTCTCCCATGTTGTTGGATTGATAATGTAAACAGGATCTTGTATGCCGTGGTGTGAAACAGAAAAACATACCAGACCATTGCAGGATCCAACTATTGGGTGTAAATTAGTCCATTCATAGATTCCTTCATCCGGGACGTGATTATTGTTGGCTATTACCACCAGGTTGAAATCTTCCTCATTAATATGTTCTCTATAGAAGAGTCGAGTAACTTTGTCTTTCCCCATTCCGTGTGTGACACCAAAAAGGAGTCCAATTCTTTTGTCCGCAAAGATATTATTCCACTCTTTGAAAACCCTTTTGCTTGCTAAAACGCTTTCTGTAGTTTCGAGGCGCTATAATATCTCGGTAGTCAATTCCGGCAACATATCCATCACAATTACTGATGAAATATTATCAGCAAAAAATAACAAGTATTAAGGATTTTCATATTGTAGATTGCTACAAGGAGATACGAGCAAAGCTTATATAGACATCTCCCGCAAAATGCACCTGTTGGCCAGTGGTCGCGTTCTTAACGAGCATGCGTTATTTTGAAATAGTTGCACGGTTACAACTATATATGCACCTGTTGGCCAATGGTCGCGTTGCTTTGCAGCTCTCGTCTGTCGCCGTGAGTATGTCTTACCGACATCCAATAGGCGAGTGAAGTGAAACAAACTTGAAATAGGGTGATGAGTACATGGTTGCTGTTATGTATGCTTACAGAAAAATTTAAATAGTAATTAAAGTGACTATTTTAGATGGTGCAGAATCAAAAAACTTGAAATAGTAATGAAAAGGACAGTACTTAAAAACCCACAAAGGGATTTCTTAAAGATCCTCACAGACACTACCTTATCAAGAACTGTTAAGTGTCTTCAGAGCTTGTCAAGAACTTAACCATACAATTTGGGGGTTTCGGAAACATTAGAAGATGCTTCATAGCACTGTTTTGTTCCAAATGGTCTTCGGAGATCCTTAGAGAAGATACAATGGTTACACTTTCAAGAAATCGGACATACTTCAGAAAGAATTTAATTACATTTAGCTCCATTGATTGCCCTTCGAAATTTTTGAATTTGATTACCTTGAGGTGTGGTGGCGAACATCTATGATCAAGTGACCAACAATCATCATCCTCTACGCAAGTGATTTTAACACTCTACACAATAATCAAAGCAAATATTCAGCAAAATACGAATGCTACTTAGTATATATGGGAGAACCCAAATGGGTGTGCGAAAAAATAAAAAGTTAATGAAAGCTTGGTGACTTGCAAAGGGGAAGACGAGTTATTCCAGTTTAGACAACTGACTTTTTAAATACGAATCAACAGTTTCGCAAAATATGGTAACAATAGTTCTCAATCAGAGAACTGAATACCAATGGTAACAAAAAGCAAAAGAAAATCCTTTTTTATTACATTAAGAGGTAAGGGATGAGCAACTTGCATGAGGAAAGAGAATCGATTCTAGATTAGGCAACCTCTGGAGAAACTTGAAGAATGTTCTGAACAAAATAGAAGGATCAAACCTATCGTAATGTAATAGGTAACCAACTTACAGATGGATCAAATTGCTAAATGTAAGTGAATCGTTCAACTGGATATCTGATTCTCTTAGAACCTAATAACAGAAAAAAAGAAGAAGAGTAAATCACTTGTTGATTCAGACAAAATAAAACTGATACTACAAATGTGCCATACTGATTATTTTCACAGCAACATAATAACTGTAAGAATCATCAAAAAAAAAGACGCATACCAAAAATGAGTCAGCACAGATTCTAAGGAGCTTTGCACTTGAAAGCTTTTCAAAAATCTTGACAAATACTTCCATTGGGTGGTCGTATTCGCTGAAATCCTGAATATCTAATTTAATATTGGCCTCAACTAGTGACGGAAAGCTACTGAGGAGATAGTCTGCTGCTGGCTCTGCTATGTAGCTAATGGTCAATAGATTAGGAGCATAAATCTCCACAATAGACTCTAGTAATCTACAGTGAGTAATGGCCAAGTGCTTCAGTGTGGGGTTTGCAATGCATAACTGCTCGAACATCTCACAATAAGTCAAACTCAACTCTTCAAGGATAGAAAAGAATTTTCTTGTCGAGGTTATTTCATCCAGAAACTGAAGAGACTGGAGCCAAAGAATCTTGAGCTTTGGAAAATAAACTTTTTTTGGATTCTTTGGAATAATGAATTTGCCAACAACATCTTCGTTGCAACGTAAATCCAGCAGTGTCAACGAATCACAAGTAAAAAATGATAGAGGAATTGTGTAGAATGTCCTCGGATATATCATGTGAAGATAAAATTCTTCAATTTTATGTTTAATGATATTACCGATCCATCTAGAAAATTGAGATTCGTCAAAATCCTCATCCAAATCAAGATAGAATTTCTGGATACTAGGCTTTTCATGGAGAAACAGTACCGTGTCCAAAAAATTCTTGAACGATTTGGTTTCCATCTTTCCTTCTTCGCTAAAAGGTTTTTGAGTTTGCCATTTACGAAAATCAAGTGTAGGGATAGAGTTGGACACATACTTCCATCTTTTGGACAAAATGCAAGTAGACATAACACATTTAGCTGGTACCAATGAAAGAATATGGTGCAACAGTTCATCAGGTAAATTGCTTATCCTATCCTCTCCCATGATTCAAAGTGATGTTTCTCCTGAAAAAGTAATTAAATGGGAGTGAGTATAAAAGAACATGAGTCACATCTACTCATTTCATCAAACAGTTGGCGTGTATGCGAATCAAACAAAGAGAGATAACCAAGAGGGGGTGGAGTACACAGAACTATAAATTAACAAATTGATATAAGACAGCAATTACATAGTCATGTTAGATACAAAAACATGACTATTCAAATTGATATGAAGTAGAGCATTGACATATAAGAATGAACTTCAACCTTAAAGCTAACCCAAATACCCAATAATATATTAAATTCAAGCTATAAATTTTAACAAATTGATATAAGATAGTAATTACATTGTAAATTATTGGTTTTGTAAAAGAATGAACAGAGAGATAGAATCACTAAGCTATCTAAAGTTCAATAAAGAATAATTTCAAATGAGTTCTTTTACTGAATAAAAGAGCTAGTGAATAAGATAAACAAATCATAGCAAAAAAATCAAGTAGAAGAAGAAATCCTACCTTGTTAGAACGGAGTTACTGGACGAAAAATTCTCTCTGGTTTTTTATCTGGTCGTCAGATGAAAAATAATTATGAGAGAGAACTCCGAACAGTCAAAAAGAGAACATAGATCTAAATCTGACGGACAATTTTTTTCCCTAATGCAATATTTAAATGGACGGCTCCCATTTGACAGACAATTTTCTGAATCACTGCCAAAATCTCAGACGCGTGTTTCAGCTTTTTATTTGCCACGTAGGAAACGGTTTTGGTATAGTTTTTTGTGGCGGTACGTCTAGAATTATTGATTGGAAAATATCGACCGACTTCTACTAAAATTTGTTAAAAACCGTGGCGTGACCGAAATCAAATGTTTTCGAAGTAACCGCAGAGAAGGCCGAAGGTAACTTTGGACGGTGTAGATGCTTTATCATGCTTGGTTTAGGGCGGCGAAGATAAATTTCAAGGTCCTGTTACTAGTGTCAGAGTAGCGCATCCCGGATTCCGGTGTTTACACTGATTTCAAAGTAGGGACAAAAATTCTGATAATTTTGTACCCTCATTTAATTTTCTGCAAGACATTAATTGAATGTCTTCACATCTCATCGGTGTGTAACCCTATTTCGCTCCCTTAAACCTATTTTCTACGTTTACTGTTGACGATAAGGTTGAAGATAAAGAGAGAAGGAAGGGTGCTTTACTGTTAACGATAAGGTTGAAGATAGCGCGACGAGAAGAAGGGGGTGTTTTGTATATAGAGTCTATAGACTCGAAAATGCTAAAAACCTACCGTTATTTTAACACAACCCCCCCCCCCCCGCTGATGTGTCACTCCCTAACTGGTGCACGCATTAGACATAGAGATACGAGTGTGTCAGGTGTGAGTAATGGAGTTGATCTTTCCTAAGGAGATAGGAGCGAATTGTTATTGGTCCGTTCTTGTTTTCTTTTTCTTTTTTTTAATTAGCGAACTATTTTTGGTCGTGAAAAGAAAAGAGAGGGTCGCTGTGGTGTTAGGTAGTAACAACTAGTTTTGCTTTATCGGGGGTGGAAACCTGGATTTAAAACCATTTGCGGAAGGTTCCCTTGGTTAGACCCCATTTACACTTGTCCTAGCCTTTTATCGGAGAGGCGTGATGTATAAGCAAGCGGGTTAAGAACCCTTGGATTAATATCAGCCACTGATGATAAGTGTACAAATGACAGGGGATTAATGTAAACAATCCATCTAGTTTTTATATTTCATATGTAAGGACCTCTTCTTGAAACGAGAGTTCAATGAGAATGTAGGTGGTGGTGGAGGTTATATTGTATCATCAATCCGATCTTGATCGATCTTTATGCTATTTGTGATTGGTAGAACAAAGGTAGTCGGAGGAGTTAAGAAGCACCGTTTGGTTTAAGTCCAAATAAACTTCAAAAATTCAAATTATATAGAAAAAATAAAAACCAGTGAACCCTACAAATAAATAGGAACGTTAATGAGTTCAAGATAAGAGAATCTCCCATGATGAGATCGAACTAAGGAGTGAAATACCAGCCTATGCAGTTTTTAATATTCATAAGAAGAAAAAGCCACAAATCGGTATATTTAAATCTATGATGAAGATACAACAAACCAGTTGGAGACCTATTATTTCAATAGCTTACAGAAAGACAAGCCTAACTATATTGCTTCTTACTTAACGTCCCCCGCGTTGCTTGCGTTTATTCTTTTCGATGTCCCACCTCATTATACCATTTGATAACTCGACCAAGATGAGTTCTTCTAGTAAGAACTGCCCAAAATTCACCTCCGCATAAGGAATGCCGTCGCCATGAAAGGGAATGATCGGTGATGGAACGTAATAGACCCCTAATCTGTTGCACTCTTCAACCAAGAGGCGATCTTCTTCTACTATCGCAAACCTTTCGTCGCAATATTGACTACCGTTTTCTGCTCTATAATAATTAGTGACCACCCTCATGTGAGTAACTAGCTCAGGATCGGACCTTGTATAATGCCCTCCATATATAGTAGTATAAGTGTGGTTTCGATCCTGATTTCCATTTGGCTTTCGAGGACAAGATTCAACTAAGGTGATACAAGAGTTTTGAGAACATCCTGCTATTGTCTTCAAAATCCCTAAAATGAAAATTTGGTTAACAAATATAGGATAACAACACTTAGTATTATAAGAAAAGTTTCAACTACTCCGTCGAATATGGAAGGATATTAATTAATATAGATGGTTGAACCGGTTTATAATGATGTTTTTGTTCCGGGTTTGTCCATTCTTTATTGTTCAGGATTTCAGCATCGGTGTCTTTAGCTTTTATGTGTTGACATAGCACGAACGCAAACAACATTAGCGATAAGACAAAAAGATGGGTTAGCACACATAAAAACAATACAAAAAGAAAATAAAAGGGAAGGAAAATGGACTTTTAATCCATATGTATGTACACAGGTGAACCGGTTTAGTCCACATAAACAGGGTCTTCCAAGTCAGTGGTCTCGACCTCTGTTGACTCTGACCATCGACTTTGAAGATGCCTTGGTTGCTGTATTTTCAAGTTCTACAGCACCATGAGGGAAAACAGTATGTACCACGAATGGTCCGTACCATCGAGAATGTAACTTACCCGGAAAGAGATGCAGACGGGTGTTTTATAATAAGACTTTTTGACGAGATGTGAAAGACTTGCGCAGAATACGCTTGTCATGAAACAATTTCGTTCTATGTTTGTACATTTTTGCATTATCGTAAGTGATGTGTTTTTAAAGGTTGTTGTAATAGTGATAAAAGGTTAGTTACTCGGACTTGTGAAAGTAGATTTTTTTAGATGCTAATTCCAATTTTAAAACAACAAATAATATAAAGATTAATTCAAAGTGGAGAAATACTGAGGCTAAGATTCCGCTTTTCCACCAATTCCAAAGTGATATTATTATTATGCAATTTTACCCATTTAAGTGATTCTAATTATTGCAAAAATTGATTTTATAAAAGAACAATTGTAAATTGAAAGCATGGAATATCAAAAACTCAAGGTTAAGCATATACCATCAATTAAAATAACAATTGCTTAATAAAAATCATAAGATAATTTTTTTATTATAGGAAAATAATCATAAAATAAACTGCATAAATTATTAAGACAAAAATTACCACTTTTTCATTGGAGGAATAGCTTCCTCTGTCGCCTCAGATGTGAAGTTTAGCTCATCATATTGCAAATATGCTCAAAGTACATTTTTATAGCTAAAAAATTGATTAAAAGGAAGAAAAGAGATTTGATTTTCTTTGCTTCTCTAGTCCTCTAAACCTCTCCAAACTTTTTTTTAAATGTGCTATCTAGCTCTCTATTTATACACACAAATACACATTACTCAAATATATTTTTCCATAACTCCAAAATCTTCTGCTTTTTAATTAAAAATATTTTCAGGAATTCTCTATATTTCTTTACTAAACCCATATTTTCTTTAATTCGAGGAATAAAATCCAAGATAAAATTTTCTAAGGATATCTTTCTTGTTTAATACAAGATAACTTCCTTTTTCTTCAAAACTTCCTGTTTATAAGGCAAGAAGATATTCTTATCTTAAAGATCATAAATCCTTTACTGTTGAAACCAAATTTCCCGCCAATATTTTTTTTAAAAAAAATAAAGAAGTAGGTGGTGCCCATATCAAAATTGCAAGTGCCTTTATCAGCTTGGTTGCCTTGGGGGCGCCCTTATCCATTTTGAGGGTGCCTTTAGTAATTTTACTGGGGGTGTAAAACACCACTTTTTCGGGGTTCCTCCGGTGTATTTCTGGGGGTGCCTTTAGTACTTTATCCTAGGGGTGTAAAACACCACTTTTCGAGCCAATTTCGCCGCAAGAGCTTATTTCTCTAAAAATACCTACAAAGACATAAAATAACAAAATAAATACAAAATCGAACACTAACAATATATACAATTGAGACATATTAGACACAATAATGCGTCTATCAAATACCCCCAAACTTATTATTTGCTAGTCCCGAGCAAATTTAATCTACAAAATAAAATCCTAACTCACTGTCGCAGGCATCGCGATTGCACTTAGCGTGTGCAACAAGCCTTTGAACCCCTAGGTGGCCCTAGTGGCCGAGTTATAGTCTCGGGAGGGTTTACCAGAGGTGTACCCACAAAACCTTTACTCCAGACCCTAGCTATCTACGCAGAACCTTGAAATGGCACTAAAGAATCTCCTTGGTTGGCATACTTATTGATTACGGGAGGAAGTACCATGATGCGAAATTCCAATTGCTGTACACGAGTTTGCACTCAAGCATACTAAAATTCATATATAAGTGACAGAGCTCTACTCAGATAGTTTCACTATGGACATCAATATCCGGAGTCAACAAATCACATGGATAGATTAAGAGATGGATATAGAAAAACATAGATGGTTTTGATGTTGACTAGGTGAACGGTGTTTTCTCATATTTGTCTGAAAGCCTCTGCCAAGATGAACCTATCCTAATGGACTGAGATACCGGTCTGACTAATATCAACACAACTGGCATATACAAGGGAACCAGTGGTCGATAATCCTAATTCTAGATCAACTCGTCTGGCATATACAAGGGAACCAGCGGTCGATTTATTTAACACACATTTATTATTTTTTTATTTTCTTAGAACTAACAACATGATTAGATCTTGTGGATCCAAGCGCATGCTTCTTGTCAGCAGATTACATGGTAATTCCCGTGGATCCTGCCTTCCACGCTTGTTTAGGCGACGGAGACAGGGAGAACACACACATATTGCTATCCAAGTGTTAATATTTATTCCGATTGGTCTGATTGGTCTGGTCTGGTCTTTTTTTTTTTTTTTTTTAATGTATCTCAATCACTCTATTTCACCCTAGCAGTGGTAACAACTTGAATCGTGAGCCCCACCTAATCACTTAGAAAAACATATTTTAAAAAGAAAATAAAAACAGAAGTGAAAAGGACTCAACGAGATATGGCGAAACTATCATGTTATTTCTAACACCTGAGCTTTGTGCTTTTATGAATAGACTCTTTAGATGTTTCCATCTACTCAGATTAGTTCCTCAACTCCTACAATCAAGATGCTTCCATCCACTTAGATTTGTTAGTGCTATCCTTAATAGGCATAAATTCCTAGGCTCTGGAGTTTATAATGCAACTACAAGGTTTTTCCCATACCCCCAAACTTAAATCTAACATTGTCTACAGGTTTTGGAACGTAAAGAAAAAACATTGAGCCAAGGAGTTTGGTGATTTCGTAAAGACTTGGAGCTAAAGATTAAAGCGAAAATAACGGAAAAGAAGACAATTTTGTTTTAGTTATTTTATTTTTAGGTTATTTTTTATTCCTTTTTTTTTTTAGGGTTTTGTTTATTTTTTTAGAAAAAATAAAAAAAATTGTATTAGGGTTTCTTTATTATTTTGTAATTTTTTTTTTTTTTTTGGACTTTGGACTTTGGACATTATTATTTTTTATATACCCTACGGAAGGGTATCCTTAAATACAAAAAAACTGTTTGCAGAGAAGGAGGACAATTACGATATTGTCTCTGCACCTTGGGTTCGTACACTGACACAGGAGTCAGTGGCCCGAGTCGACTACAACCGATTCATCCCCCGTCTGGAACGGTAGGTAAGATTCTGAACACTCGCGAATCCCCTGTCAGCGAGTTACTGTATTCCTTAAGGTGCATATCTATTGAGGTTCTGAATACGGACATTTATTTTCCTAGTAAAGGGAAAGGCCTGGCCATACAAGATAAGGGTTCGGATTTTATCACCGTTCTCTTCTTGCCCGCCTTAGGAAAACGATACCGAACGCGAACCCAAGCTTAAAATATTGACTAGAACGAGACCGATAGGGTAACGAGCTTATAGGAAAGTCGTTCAAAAGGATCGTATTGTGTAACTTGTTAGACTAACTCAAAGTTCAGGAAGATTACTGTAAGTCGATTAGAGCCGCCTTGTAACCCAGGGAAGCGTTGCCAAAGAGGTGGGGGTATCAAAGCTCCTCTGAGCTTCTCCTACTTCTCTTCGACTTACTTTATTCGGATCGTCCTACGATGTTTGCTAAAATTGTACCCAGTTGCCTCTTGGAAGAGTAGAAGCTGGTCTAGAAACAATCTAAGTGGAGCCATCATGCTTTTTGTTTGCTAGAAATTAATAGGTTTGATTTGGTTGAGTCGACCTTGATTTGTGATTGCTTACCCTTCCAATTTAGGAAATTCTTGTGTATGCCTGAACGTAAGAGAGACGCCTTAGGTAGATTTGTTAAAGAAAAACCTAGCAGTTCTAAGCGTCTCGATTACCTTAATCTAGATAGTCCGATTTTCGGAGAGTCCTGTTTTGAACGTTCTCCTTTTACTGAGGAGAGAATCCCTAATACTCCGATAGTACCAGAAATGGCTACTTTGAAAGCTTTGTTGAATCCGACTAGGACTACTCGTCCCTCGTGTATAAGGTTAGCTGACACAGAAGCCAATTATGAACTTAAACCTGGGACCATACAGATGCTCCCAATCTTTTTAGGGAAAGAAAATGAAAACCCCTATTTCCATGTTAGGGATTTTGAAGAAATTTGCAGTACCCTAAGAATTAGAGGCTTAGATGATGATGCTTTGAAACTTAGGTTATTTCCCTTTTCCCTGAAAGATAAAGCCAAATCGTGGCTGTATAGTTTGACTTCTGAGTCAATCGAAACATATGAACAACTTACATCTGCCTTTTTCAATAAGTTTTTCCCTAGGCATAAAACATCGTCTATTAGGACGCAAATCTGCACATTCTCACAACAAGAGGGAGAATCTTTGTATAGGTATTTGGAAAGGTTCAATGATTTGTTAACACAATGTCCTCACCATGGTTTAGAAAAGGTTATGCTAGTTCAGATCCTTTATGAGGGTTTAGATTATTCCACAATATCTACGGTTGAAGCTTTGTGTACAGGTGGGTTTGAGAACCAAACTGTTGATGCGACAATAACATTTTTGAATGAAGCCGCCGAAAAGACCCAACAATGGGAAAATAGTAGGGAATCCCGGAAAACAATTCTTCTAAACAAAGGGAACGTTAATAGGGTAGAAGGAGGCTCTGAATCAGATGCCAAGATTGCAGCGATAGCTAAAAGGTTAGAAGCTCTAGAAATGGGTCACACTAGTGGTAGATTGGAGCCTTTTTGGGAAGGCCATAATAATGAAGAGCAAGCCAATGCTCTTTATAATAACACTAGACTCGATAATCGTCATAAATTTGACCCATATTCAGAAACCTATAATCCTGGGTGGAGAAACCATCCGAACCTTTCATGGTCTAAGGGCCAGAATCAAGGTCAGTTTAGTAATTCTAATGCTCCCCCAGGTTTTAGTTATGCTAAGAATCCTTCGGGACAAGCTCAATTTCAGAATCAGTCGGATAAGAAAATCCTATGCCTAGAGGAGTCTCTCGTGTTGTTAACTCAGCAAACTGCAAAATTTCAGCAATCAGTAGAACTAAGTCTACAAGCTAGTAACAAGATAGGACAAGAAAATAGTCAGGCTATTTCCGAGTTAAAAACCCAGGTAGGTCTGATAAATGAGTCTTTGAGAGAAAAAGGTAGGTTTCCTAGTCAAACACAACCCAACCCTAGAGGAGTTCATGAAGCAGGTACAAAACCATCGAATCAATTGAATGCTGTTAGAACCCTTAGGAGTGGTAGAATTGTAGACAATGAGGTAACCATGCCCGATAGTGAACATACTGTAGTTCACCCCTCAGGATCTCACCCCTCAGGACCACCCATAGTTGAGGAGACCGATAAAGTTTATGATGATGTCAATTCAGTCCCTGGGAGGTCTGATTCTGTGCCTAGAGCCCCATTTCCCCAGCTATTAGTACCAACAAAAAAGTAATCGAACTTTAATAACATATTGGAGGTTTTTAAGCAAGTTACCATAAACCTTCCTTTATTAGATGCAATTAGGCAAATTCCTGCTTATGCCAAGTTCCTTAAGGATATGTGTACGCGAAAGCGAAAACTTAGCGTCCATAAGAAGGCCTTTTTAGCTAGTCACGTAAGTTCAATCATTCAGAACACCACAACTCCAAAGTACAAAGATCCAGGTTCCCCTACCATTGCTTGTACAATAGGTAAATTCCGGGTAGAAAAAGCTTTACTTGACTTAGGAGCCAGTGTGAACTTACTGCCGTACCATGTGTATTTACATCTAGGACTTGGTGAAATGAAACCTACTCAGATGACACTGCAGTTAGCTGATAGGTCTTTTAAATTCCTCGAGGTGTTATCGAGGATGTTCTCATTGAGGTCGACAAGTTTATTTATCCAGTGGATTTTGTTGTGCTAGATACCCAACCTGTCCCTGACCTAGAGAACTAGATACCTGTGATTTTAGGTTGCCCATTTTTAGCTACGTCCAATGCGATCATTAACTATCGAAATGGTGTGATGAATTTGTCTTTTGGTAATATGACTATGGAAATGAACATTTTCAATGTCAGTAAACTACCTTATGAGCTAGATGACACATGTGTTGAAGAGGTGAACATGATAGAAGCCTTAGTTCAGGAGTCATTACCAAACATTTTTTCTGAAGACCCATTAGAAAGTTGTCTATCCTATTTTGGTTTAGATTTTGACGACGATAGCACTATTGAAGAAGTGAATGCCCTATTAGATTCTACCCATGTGTTAGACACTAATAGATGGAAAGCTAGGTTCGAACAATTACCAGTTTCTGAGACTACCTTAATTCCTTCTTTAGAAGAGCCTCCTAAGTTGGACCTTAAACCACTACCCGACACTCTAAAGTATGTGTTTTTTGGGCCATCTGAGACTTTACCTGTGATTGTAGTTTCCTATTTGGATAGTGATCAGGAAAGTAGGCTAGTGAATATACTTCAAGATAATAAGGAAGCTTTAGGGTGGACTATAGCAGACATTAAGGGTATAAGTCCTACTGTGTGTATGCATCAGATTCATTTAGAGGAAGATTCCAAACCTTCTAGGGAGATGCAACGTCGACTGAACCCTAACATGAAAGAGGTAGTTCGAAAAGAGGTGCTTAAGTTGTTAGATGCGGGTATTATTTACCCAATTTCGGACAGTAAGTGGGTCAGCCCCGTTCAGGTTGTCCCCAAGAAATTAGGTATCACTGTAGTCCAGAATGATAATAACGAGTTAATCCCAACCCGAGTGACCACGGGATGGCGTGTCTGTATTGACTATAGGAAATTAAACAAGGTCACAAGGAAGGATTACTTTCCCCTTCCTTTCATCGACCAAATGCTAGAGCGATTAGCTGGACATAGTCATTATTGCTTCTTAGATGGTTACTCCGGATATAATCAGATCGTTATTGCCCCAGAAGACCAAGAGAAAACCACTTTTACCTGTCCCTTTGGTACCTTTGCGTATAGACGCATGCCTTTCGGGCTATGTAATGCCCCTGCGACTTTTCAGTGTTGCATGATGAGCATATTTTATGATATGGTAGAACGGTTTTTAGAGGTCTTTATGGATGATTTTTCAGTGTTTGGTTCATCTTTCGATGAGTGCTTGCATCATTTGACATTAGTGTTGACTAGGTGGAAGGAAAAGAATTTAGTGCTTAATTGGGAAAAATGCCATTTTATGGTTAAATCAGGAATTGTGTTAGGGCACATCGTATCCTCTAAGGGTATAGAGGTAGACAAAGCCAAAATTGATCTTATTAAGACTTTACAGGTCCCAAAAACCGTAAAAGATATTAGGTCATTCCTAGGGCATGCAGGATTTTATCGTCGATTCATTAAAGATTTTAGCTTGATTTCTAGACCTCTTTGTAATTTGCTTGTAAAAGATGTTAAGTTTGTCTTTGATGATGAGTGTTTAGAGGCTTTTGAGAAGCTTAAGAGTTTACTCACTACCACCCCCATAGTCCAGGCACCTAACTGGAACCTACCCTTTGAGATTATATGTGATGCTTCAGATTATGCTATAGGCGTTGTGTTAGGACAGAGAGAAAACAAATTACTTCATGTGATTTACTATGCTAGCAAAACTCTGAATGATGCCCAACTGAATTATACAACTACCGAGAAGGAACAGTTAGCAATCGTGTTTACCTTGGATAAGTTTAGATCCTATCTACTAGGTTCTAAGGTCGTAATCTATATCGATCATGCTGCTTTGAAATACCTTTTGTCTAAGAAGGATACTAAACCTAGATTGATTAGATGGATCCTCTTGTTGCAAGAATTTTCTCTAGACATTAGAGACAAAAAGGGTGCAGAAAATGTAGTAGCAGATCACTTATCTAGGCTAGTTGTTGATCATTCTAATGATTCTCTTCCTATAAGGGATAGCTTTCCTGATGAACAATTGTTCTCTGTTTCCCAATCACCTTGGTATGCACATATAGTGAATTATCTTGTTACTGGTCGAATGCCTCAACATTGGGGTAAACAAGATCGTTCTAGGTTTTTAGCCGAGGTTAAGCATTTCTTTTGGGACGATCCTTATCTGTTTAAGTATTGTCTAGACCAGATTATTAGGAGATGTATACCTGAGAGTGACCAGTCCAGTATTATCTCCTTTTGTCATGAACATGCATGTGGGGGTCATTTTAGTGCTAAGAAGACCGCTGCTAAGATATTGCAGTATGGATTTTACGGGCCTTCGTTGTTTAAAGACTCCCATTGTTATTGTGTTTCTTGTGAGCGTTGCCAGAGGTTAAGAACCATTTCCCGTAGAAATATGATGCCTTTGAACCCTATTTTAGTGATTGAGGTCTTTGATGTGTGGGGCATTGATTTTATGGGTCCATTTCCTAATTCTTTTGATTATCCTTACATACTTGTCGCTGTAGACTATGTGTCTAAGTGGGTTGAGGCGGTTCTGTGTAGAACAAATGACCATAGGGTCGTAGTCCAGTTTTTGAAAGAGAGTATACTTACACGTTTCGGTACGCCGCGAGCTATAATTAGTGATAGAGGTTCACACTTTTGTAATAGACCATTTTCTCTTTTAATAAAACAATATGGTATTACCCATAAAGTAGCTACCCCATATCACCCACAGACTAGTGGTTAGGTAGAGGTTTCCAATAGGGAAATTAAGCGTATTCTAGAGAAAACAGTTAATCCTAATAGGAAAGACTGGTCATCAAGGCTTACTGATGGCTTATGGGCTTATCGTACTGCGTTTAAGACACCCATTGGAATGTCACCCTATCGTTTAGTTTTTGGCAAGGCATGTCACCTACCTGTTGAGTTAGAGCATAGAGCCTACTGGGCTATTAAGCAGCTAAACTTTTCACTTGACAAGGCAGGAGCTCACAGAAAGCTCCAGCTCAATGAGTTGGATGAGATTCGTAGAGATGCATACGATAGTGCTAAGGAGTATAAGAACAAAATGAAACTTGTGCATGATAAGAATATTTTACGAAAGTCATTTTCTCCAGGTCAAAAAGTTCTTCTGTATGACATTCGTTTGCATCTATTCCCCGGGAAGTTGCGCTCTCGGTGGACCGGTCCTTTTGTGGTCCGTACTGTTTTTCCTCATGGCGCTATTGAGATTGAGACACCAGACGGTAGTAGTTCTTCAAAGATTAACGGTCAGAGATTGAAGCCCTTTTTAGAGCCTTTTCCTACAGGTGATGTTGAGGAGGTCCCTCTGGAGGACCCTGTTTACCTTGATTAACCATCGAGGCGATTTGTATGTTGTATATTATTTTTTTAGGTTTTTGATTCCACTTCACCCAGGTACTATCTTTCCGACTTCTCTCATTACTGATTCCTCATGTTATTTATATTTTTGGTACTGTTCTTGAATTAGAAACATTGAGGACAATGTTAGATTTAAGTTTGGGGGTGGGGTAGAAACTTTTTGTTACAATAAATAAACTCCAGAGCCTAGAAATTTATGCCTATTAAGGATGGTACTAACCAATCTAAGTGGATGGAAGCATTTTGGTTTAGGAGTTGAGGAACCAATCTGACTAGATGGAAACATCTATAAGAGTCTATTCATAAAAGCACGGAGCTCAGGTGTTAGAAACAACATGATAGTTTCACCGTATCTCGGAATCATCTTATTACTTCTGTTTTTATTTTTGCAAATTTTTATGTTGATGTCTGCTGGGTTGAAATAGAGTGATTGAGTTACTAAAAAAGAAAAAAGAAAAAAAAAAGACCAGACCAATTTGACCAATCGGAATAAATAACACTTGGATAGCAATATGTGTGTGTTCTCCCTGTCTC
>JAJJMB010013238.1:7943-61643 GCA_023531105.1 Papaver atlanticum | reverse complement strand
ACCTGGGACCATACAGATGCTCCCAATCTTTTTAGGGAAAGAAAATGAAAACCCTTATTTCCATGTTAGGGATTTTGAAGAAATTTGCAGTACCCTAAGAATTAGAGGCTTAGATGATGATGCTTTGAAACTTAGGTTATTTCCCTTTTCCCTGAAAGATAAAGCCAAATCGTGGCTGTATAGTTTGACTTCTGAGTCAATCGAAACATATGAACAACTTACATCTGCCTTTTTCAATAAGTTTTTCCCTAGGCATAAAACATCGTCTATTAGGACGCAAATCTGCACATTCTCACAACAAGAGGGAGAATCTTTGTATAGGTATTTGGAAAGGTTCAATGATTTGTTAACACAATGTCCTCACCATGGTTTAGAAAAGGTTATGCTAGTTCAGATCCTTTATGAGGGTTTAGATTATTCCACAATATCTACGGTTGAAGCTTTGTGTACAGGTGGGTTTGAGAACCAAACTGTTGATGCGACAATAACATTTTTGAATGAAGCCGCCGAAAAGACCCAACAATGGGAAAATAGTAGGGAATCCCGGAAAACAATTCTTCTAAACAAAGGGAACGTTAATAGGGTAGAAGGAGGCTCTGAATCAGATGCCAAGATTGCAGCGATAGCTAAAAGGTTAGAAGCTCTAGAAATGGGTCACACTAGTGGTAGATTGGAGCCTTTTTGGGAAGGCCATAATAATGAAGAGCAAGCCAATGCTCTTTATAATAACACTAGACTCGATAATCGTCATAAATTTGACCCATATTCAGAAACCTATAATCCTGGGTGGAGAAACCATCCGAACCTTTCATGGTCTAAGGGCCAGAATCAAGGTCAGTTTAGTAATTCTAATGCTCCCCCAGGTTTTAGTTATGCTAAGAATCCTTCGGGACAAGCTCAATTTCAGAATCAGTCGGATAAGAAAATCCTATGCCTAGAGGAGTCTCTCGTGTTGTTAACTCAGCAAACTGCAAAATTTCAGCAATCAGTAGAACTAAGTCTACAAGCTAGTAACAAGATAGGACAAGAAAATAGTCAGGCTATTTCCGAGTTAAAAACCCAGGTAGGTCTGATAAATGAGTCTTTGAGAGAAAAAGGTAGGTTTCCTAGTCAAACACAACCCAACCCTAGAGGAGTTCATGAAGCAGGTACAAAACCATCGAATCAATTGAATGCTGTTAGAACCCTTAGGAGTGGTAGAATTGTAGACAATGAGGTAACCATGCCCGATAGTGAACATACTGTAGTTCACCCCTCAGGATCTCACCCCTCAGGACCACCCATAGTTGAGGAGACCGATAAAGTTTATGATGATGTCAATTCAGTCCCTGGGAGGTCTGATTCTGTGCCTAGAGCCCCATTTCCCCAGCTATTAGTACCAACAAAAAAGTAATCGAACTTTAATAACATATTGGAGGTTTTTAAGCAAGTTACCATAAACCTTCCTTTATTAGATGCAATTAGGCAAATTCCTGCTTATGCCAAGTTCCTTAAGGATATGTGTACGCGAAAGCGAAAACTTAGCGTCCATAAGAAGGCCTTTTTAGCTAGTCACGTAAGTTCAATCATTCAGAACACCACAACTCCAAAGTACAAAGATCCAGGTTCCCCTACCATTGCTTGTACAATAGGTAAATTCCGGGTAGAAAAAGCTTTACTTGACTTAGGAGCCAGTGTGAACTTACTGCCGTACCATGTGTATTTACAGCTAGGACTTGGTGAAATGAAACCTACTCAGATGACACTGCAGTTAGCTGATAGGTCCGTTAAAATTCCTCGAGGTGTTATCGAGGATGTTCTCATTGAGGTCGACAAGTTTATTTATCCAGTGGATTTTGTTGTGCTAGATACCCAACCTGTCCCTGACCTAGAGAACTAGATACCTGTGATTTTAGGTTGCCCATTTTTAGCTACGTCCAATGCGATCATTAACTATCGAAATGGTGTGATGAATTTGTCTTTTGGTAATATGACTATGGAAATGAACATTTTCAATGTCAGTAAACTACCTTATGAGCTAGATGACACATGTGTTGAAGAGGTGAACATGATAGAAGCCTTAGTTCAGGAGTCATTACCAAACATTTTTTCTGAAGACCCATTAGAAAGTTGTCTATCCTATTTTGGTTTAGATTTTGACGACGATAGCACTATTGAAGAAGTGAATGCCCTATTAGATTCTACCCATGTGTTAGACACTAATAGATGGAAAGCTAGGTTCGAACAATTACCAGTTTCTGAGACTACCTTAATTCCTTCTTTAGAAGAGCCTCCTAAGTTGGACCTTAAACCACTACCCGACACTCTAAAGTATGTGTTTTTTGGGCCATCTGAGACTTTACCTGTGATTGTAGTTTCCTATTTGGATAGTGATCAGGAAAGTAGGCTAGTGAATATACTTCAAGATAATAAGGAAGCTTTAGGGTGGACTATAGCAGACATTAAGGGTATAAGTCCTACTGTGTGTATGCATCAGATTCATTTAGAGGAAGACTCCAAACCTTCTAGGGAGATGCAACGTCGACTGAACCCTAACATGAAAGAGGTAGTTCGAAAAGAGGTGCTTAAGTTGTTAGATGCGGGTATTATTTACCCAATTTCGGACAGTAAGTGGGTCAGCCCCGTTCAGGTTGTCCCCAAGAAATTAGGTATCACTGTAGTCCAGAATGATAATAACGAGTTAATCCCAACCCGAGTGACCACGGGATGGCGTGTCTGTATTGACTATAGGAAATTAAACAAGGTCACAAGGAAGGATTACTTTCCCCTTCCTTTCATCGACCAAATGCTAGAGCGATTAGCTGGACATAGTCATTATTGCTTCTTAGATGGTTACTCCGGATATAATCAGATCGTTATTGCCCCAGAAGACCAAGAGAAAACCACTTTTACCTGTCCCTTTGGTACCTTTGCGTATAGACGCATGCCTTTCGGGCTATGTAATGCCCCTGCGACTTTTCAGTGTTGCATGATGAGCATATTTTATGATATGGTAGAACGGTTTTTAGAGGTCTTTATGGATGATTTTTCAGTGTTTGGTTCATCTTTCGATGAGTGCTTGCATCATTTGACATTAGTGTTGACTAGGTGTAAGGAAAAGAATTTAGTGCTTAATTGGGAAAAATGCCATTTTATGGTTAAATCAGGAATTGTGTTAGGGCACATCGTATCCTCTAAGGGTATAGAGGTAGACAAAGCCAAAATTGATCTTATTAAGACTTTACAGGTCCCAAAAACCGTAAAAGATATTAGGTCATTCCTAGGGCATGCAGGATTTTATCGTCGATTCATTAAAGATTTTAGCTTGATTTCTAGACCTCTTTGTAATTTGCTTGTAAAAGATGTTAAGTTTGTC
This sequence comes from Papaver atlanticum, assembly GCA_023531105.1. Taxonomy (NCBI): domain Eukaryota; kingdom Viridiplantae; phylum Streptophyta; class Magnoliopsida; order Ranunculales; family Papaveraceae; genus Papaver; species Papaver atlanticum. The sequence continues at coordinate 58,288 of JAJJMB010013238.1, read as the reverse complement.
TTTGATGATGAGTGTTTAGAGGCTTTTGAGAAGCTTAAGAGTTTACTCACTACCACCCCCATAGTCCAGGCACCTAACTGGAACCTACCCTTTGAGATTATATGTGATGCTTCAGATTATGCTATAGGCGTTGTGTTAGGACAGAGAGAAAACAAATTACTTCATGTGATTTACTATGCTAGCAAAACTCTGAATGATGCCCAACTGAATTATACAACTACCGAGAAGGAACTGTTAGCCATCGTGTTTGCCTTGGATAAGTTTAGATCCTATCTACTAGGTTCTAAGGTCGTAATCTATACCGATCATGCTGCTTTGAAATACCTTTTGTCTAAGAAGGATACTAAACCTAGATTGATTAGATGGATCCTCTTGTTGCAAGAATTTTCTCTAGACATTAGAGACAAAAAGGGTGCAGAAAATGTAGTAGCAGATCACTTATCTAGGCTAGTTGTTGATCATTCTAATGATTCTCTTCCTATAAGGGATAGCTTTCCTGATGAACAATTGTTCTCTGTTTCCCAATCACCTTGGTATGCACATATAGTGAATTATCTTGTTACTGGTCGAATGCCTCAACATTGGGGTAAACAAGATCGTTCTAGGTTTTTAGCCGAGGTTAAGCATTTCTTTTGGGACGATCCTTATCTGTTTAAGTATTGTCTAGACCAGATTATTAGGAGATGTATACCTGAGAGTGACCAGTCCAGTATTATCTCCTTTTGTCATGAACATGCATGTGGGGGTCATTTTAGTGCTAAAAAGACTGCTGCTAAGATATTGCAGTGTGGATTTTACTGGCCTTCGTTGTTTAAAGACTCCCATAGTCATTGTGTTTCTTGTGAGCGTTGCCAGAGGTTAGGAACCATTTCCCGTAGAAATATGATGCCTTTGAACCCTATTTTAGTGATTGAGGTCTTTGATGTGTGGGGCATTGATTTTATGGGTCCATTTCCTAATTCTTTTGGTTATCTTTACATACTTGTCGCTGTAGACTATGTGTCTAAGTGGGTTGAGGCGGTTCCGTGTAGAACAAATGACCACAGGGTCGTAGTCCAGTTTTTGAAAGAGAATATACTTACACGTTTCGGTACGCCGCGAGCTATAATTAGTGATGGAGGTTCACACTTTTGTAATAGACCGTTTGCTCTTTTAATGAAACAATATGGTATTACCCATAAAGTAGCTACCCCATATCACCCACAGACTAGTGGTCAGGTAGAGGTTTCCAATAGGGAAATTAAGCGTATTCTAGAGAAAACAGTTAATCCTAATAGGAAAGACTGGTCATCAAGGCTTACTGATGGCTTATGGGCTTATCGTACTGCGTTTAAGACACCCATTGGAATGTCACCCTATCGTTTAGTTTTTGGCAAGGCATGTCACCTGCCTGTTGAGTTAGAGCATAGAGCCTACTGGGCTATTAAGCAGCTAAACTTTTCACTTGACAAGGCAGGAGCTCACAGAAAGCTCCAGCTCAATGAGTTGGATGAGATTCGTAGAGATGCATACGATAGTGCTAAGGAGTATAAGAACAAAATGAAACTTGTGCATGATAAGAATATTTTACGAAAGTCATTTTCTCCAGGTCAAAAAGTTCTTCTGTATGACATTCGTTTGCATCTATTCCCCGGGAAGTTGCGCTCTCGGTGGACCGGTCCTTTTGTGGTCCGTACTGTTTTTCCTCATGGCGCTATTGAGATTGAGACACCAGACGGTAGTAGTTCTTCAAAGATTAACGGTCAGAGATTGAAGCCCTTTTTAGAGCCTTTTCCTACAGGTGATGTTGAGGAGGTCCCTCTGGAGGACCCTGTTTACCTTGATTAACCATCGAGGCGATTTGTATGTTGTATATTATTTTTTTAGGTTTTTGATTCCACTTCACCCAGGTACTATCTTTCCGACTTCTCTCATTACTGATTCCTCATGTTATTTATATTTTTGGTACTGTTCTTGAATTAGAAACATTGAGGACAATGTTAGATTTAAGTTTGGGGGTGGGGTAGAAACTTTTTGTTACAATAAATAAACTCCAGAGCCTAGAAATTTATGCCTATTAAGGATGGTACTAACCAATCTAAGTGGATGGAAGCATTTTGGTTTAGGAGTTGAGGAACCAATCTGACTAGATGGAAACATCTATAAGAGTCTATTCATAAAAGCACGGAGCTCAGGTGTTAGAAACAACATGATAGTTTCACCGTATCTCGGAATCATCTTATTACTTCTGTTTTTATTTTTGCAAATTTTTATGTTGATGTCTGCTGGGTTGAAATAGAGTGATTGAGTTACTAAAAAAGAAAAAAGAAAAAAAAAAGACCAGACCAATTTGACCAATCGGAATAAATAACACTTGGATAGCAATATGTGTGTGTTCTCCCTGTCTCCGTCGCCTAAACAAGCCTGGAATGCAGGATCCACGGGAATTACCATGTAATATGCTGACAAGAATCATGCGCTTGAATCCAAAAGATCTAATCATGTCGTTAAAGAAAAAATAAAAATAAAAATAAATAAAGGTTTATTATAAAGTCGACCACTGGTTCCCTTGTATATGCCAACTGTGTTGATGCAGATTTAGGATTGTCGACCACTGGTTCCCTTGTATATGCCAGGTATGTTGATATTAGTCCAGACCAGTGTCTCAATCCACTAGGTCATAGGTTCATCTTGGCATTGAAGTCCATTCGCAACCATCTATTTCTATATCCATCTTTTTAATCTATTCATGTGATTTGTTTGATTCCGGATATTGATGTCCATAGTGCGACTATCTGAGTAGAGCTCGGTCACTTATATATGAATTTTAGTATACTTGAGTGCAAACTCGTGTACAGCACTTGGAATTTCGCATCAGGGTACTTCCTCCCGTAATCAATAAGTATGCCAACCAAGGAGGTTCTTTAGTGCATTCCAAGGTTCTGCGTAGATAGCTAGGGTCTGGAGTAAAGGTTTTGTGGGTATATCTCTAGTAAACCCTCCCGAGACTATAACTCGGCCACTAGGGCCACCTAGGGGTTTAAAGGCTTGTTGCACATGCTAAATGCAATCGACGATGCCTGCGACAGTGAGTTAGGATTTTATTTTGTAGTTTTGATTTGCTCGGGACTAGCAAATAATAAGTTTAGGGGTATTTGATAGACGCATTTATGTGTCTATTTTCATCTCTTTTGTGTATATTGTTAGTACCCATTTTTGTACTTATTATGGTGTTTTATCCCTTTGTAGGTGTTTTCGGAGAAATAGGCTTTTACGGCAAAATTGGCTCGAAAAGTTGTTAAAGGCTCCTGAGAAGACATTTGCTATTCAGACTCTCACTTTGGATAAGGGGTAACCCATTTCCAGACAGCTACTAAACACAGACCGGGACGGGATAGGGGAGGTCATCCCTTTCATTTGAATTTCACTTTTGGCGGGAAAAAATAAACCAGCACACCTGCAGATTAAGGTTCGAGATTCAAGCGAGATTTAAAGAGATTCAACTGCATATTTCTTATGGGATGGACCTGTTAGAGCATAAATGGGTTGATGTGTGTGATTGGATCGAGTAGATTGGGCTGTATATCCGTGTTGGAGCGAAACAGAGAAGGTGAAGATATTATCGGAATTTCTGAAGTTCCGGGAAGTGTTGGAGAGGTTTCTTACGTGGAGATGGATTGGGATTCACTTGATGAGTCAGAACAGGGATTGCAGGTGGATCAGATTCGATAAAGTCGTGATATATCTTCGATCAAAGCAAAACAGGGAGTATTTATATTTTCAAGATATTTTCGGTTTATAAAAGAAGTGGGAAGATTCTACGCTAAGATTGCAATGTATTGAGTCCTTATGCAGTCTTGAGAGAGTATATGAGAGGTGGTAGGGTCACAGTTGACGCGTAGAGAAGATTGGCAGAGAAAGAAAATCCCGGGACTTTTGGACGAAGAAAAAAGATAAACCAAGGATTTGTGCGGAAGATTTTGGATTGTATGTGTATATATTGGCTGTTGGGAGTCACAGGAGGTGTGACGAACATTTTGGGAGAGTTGAAGAAGTTTAGAGCCTAAGAGAAGCGAGAAAAATCATCTGGAAGAAAACCCGCTGCTGCTGCAAGACGAAGAACATAAGACCCACAGAGTCAGTCGGAGAAGCAGTCTTATATTCAACTACACAAAGCTTCTACCGCTCCTGTCTGCAGTCACCGAAGCCTTTCAGGAACGATTCAGTTTTCTGTTTTAGACTTTCAGCGACTACAGTATACTCTTTTCTCCCTTTTAATCAATTTTTGAACACCAAAGATGTATTTTGAGAACATGATTAATATGAGGAGCTAAACCCCTTAGCCAAGGCGACGGAGGAAGCCATTGTTCCATGAAAAGTGGTATAATTCTATTTTAATTATTTTTTGCAATATTTTTATATGATTATTTGCATAGAACTAAATAGGAAAATTGATTTTTATTGAGTAGTTGTGAGTTGTTTTGATGGAACATGCTAGGTTTTAAAACTTTTGATGTTTCATGCTTTGTGTTTACAACTATTACTTTAAAAATCTATTAGAGGAAAAATATTAGAATCACTTTAAAAGAAAAAATTGCATGAATATTGATTAGAGTTTATCACTTAATTGGTCAATGGTGGAATCCAGAATCTCGGTGTTTTCTTTATATTTTTGATATAACTTATTTGAATTGTTGAGTTTAATTTAAGTCTAAAAAAATCCTTCACAAGTTCGAGCAACGAATCTTTTTACCACTACAACTACAAAACACATCAGTTCCTCCGGTGTATTTCTGGGGTGCCTTTAGTACTTTATCCAGGGGTGTAAAACACCACTTTTCGAGCCAATTTCACCGCAAGAGCTTATTTCTCTAAAAATACCTACAAAGACATAAAATAACAAAATAAATACAAAATCGAACACTAACAATATATACAATTGAGACATATTAGACACAATAATGCGTCTATCAGTAAGCATCATTTCTTAGTTCCTCTAACTCATTGAGTTGAATCATTTAAACGTAAAGACCAATCTTTCCTGGTTGTTTTAACAGTCTTTTCAACGATGTGCTTAATTTGCATATTAGAAACTTCTACTTGGCCACTGGTCTGAGGATGGTATGGTGTTGCTACCTTATGAGTGATTCCATATTTGCGCATAAGTGATTCAACTCGATAAGTTAGAAGAACTAAGAAATGATGCCTACGATAATGCAAAAATGTACAAACATAGAATGAAAATGTTTAATGACAAGCGCAGTGCAAGTCTTTCACACCTGATAAAAAACTTCTTATTATAAAACACTCGTCTAATTAAGCACAACTAGTAAAGGGATTAACAACAGTCTCTAAGGCATGAGCTGCAGCAATCAACACAGTGTTATCCTAACTACAATGGATGCCTGACATACACTGTGAGAACAGAGTATCGAAGCACTAAGATTGAATCTAACCTAGAACAGTTTAAGCATTCAAGGGAAACACAAATAGCATGAACAACATAGCATAAAGCTAGGGCTTCATCTAAACCCTAACAAAGAAGATTAGAACATGATGAACAAAATACTAACAATGGTTGTCTAAACTAGATGATTGATCCGGATAGACAGGATGCCCTGTTATAGAGAGGAGAGGGCCTTTATTTAAACACAAAATTCTCCCAATTCATCTTTAATTCGATAGTTAATGAAGACCCACTCACCAAAACGCGTTTTCCCTCTTCAATTCATCTCTGCAAACCTACTCTTCCAGCTGTTGGTGAAGATAACCCTAATTCTATCTCTCTCAAGCCTAGCTTCAAGGTTTACTGTTCTTAATAAGGAGATAAGGTTGAGAGAGAAAGAGAATTAGGAGTTAATGGTGGTGTTAATGATGGTGAAGCTGTGATCAGAGAGATGGTACGAAGGAGTTATTGAAGGTGATGAAGGTGATACTGGTACTGTTGAAGAAGAGAGTAAAAATGGAGATGGGTTTGGTTTTGGTTTCTGCTCGAGGGAATAAAAGAAGAGGTGGTTAGGGTGTTGAGTGGTTGCTTCGGATATTGATGTCCTAGAGGATGAGCGGTTGGATGATAGGCAGATATAGCCGATCTAATATCTCGGGTTCGGATATGGGTTTTGGGTTCTTTTACTAAGCCCATGACTAGGTTTAGGCTTTGCAAGAGGCTTCCGGGGCGAGTGCAAACGGATTGCGGAAGGTGCGCAAGTGGATTGCGACTTCTCTTTGCGTGACATTCCTTCGCGCTTCACGGCCTTCTCGCGGGAGATTTGTGTTGTCTCTCTTCCGTAGTCGCTAGTCACCATTCTTGTGCTCTTTTGGCTTCTCAATTCATCCAAGCTTTATTTAGTACCTAAAAACACAGAATTAATTAGTACAACTATTTGTAACCGAAAACAATGAAAATACAGAATTTGGGATAATATATGATTTTAAAGCAAAAAATATGAGATAATTGCCAATAAAAAGGGGTAGAAATATGCAATATTTGGCACTCATCATTAACCTTGAATCTACCGGGCTAACTCTGAAAGCTAATAGAAATGTGAAAAATTTATACTACAATTATGATCTGAAACTTTGTTTTTATGGTATCTTCATAAATTAAATTCAAAGTTTTTTTTGCTGAATATCCTGAACATGATACAACCCTTGATTATATCGTTTTGCACTTCGAAAGTGGTTTACATAGCTTGTGACCCATAAAGTTGATGGATCCGAGATCACAAACATAAGATTCCTGATATTCGACATTCGCGCAGCAAACAAAAGAAATTGCCAGTCAACGTGCAGTTGTGACAGCTTCGCAAACAAAGAACTTTCCAGCAACTCTTCTGAAAGAGTACATTGTACTGCATTTCATCAAAATATAAGAGGTCAATACAAAAAGTCTTTCAAGTGTAATGGCGTAATTCTTTATAACAGATGAAAATGAAGTTTATAAATGAGAGTCAAGCATGTTAAAACATCCGGAAACCGGTTCCCATCTGCACAAGTCCGTTTGAAGTTTACGAAACAACACAACAATTCAACTCCAAAATGGATAGAAGGTTATCTCGTCAATTGAAAACCGAATTCAACTCTTCAGGATGAAGTAAAATAACTGAATTAGAGCTCAATTTAGAAGTATAAGAAGTAGATCGAGATTTTTCTGGCGAGTTTTCTTTAAATTATTTTGGGGGTTCGGATTTGGAAACCTAGGTAGTATAGAGATTGTTGTTCTAATCCAACGGTTGCAAATTTATAAACGGCAGGATCTTAGATGACCCGGACCATTGTGGGACTAATAATCGAGCCTCATTGAGTCTTAACACGTGAACATTAAATAGGGTGACGGCAAAATAAAGGTGCGGTCAAACGATACAAATATATGTGGAGTGGCCCTATAACAGGATATTAGATAACCCGGATAATATTCGACTGATAGTCTCAACAGTAAGTGAGCAAACAAAGATTACAATTAATGGAAAAGATTGTAAGCATTTTATGGTTCAATGTGTATATTAGGATTTAGGAGTTCAAACGTAAATGCTAACTCGAGATCAAAAAGTGAGATTCCCATGAGATGGAAGGCATGAAGTAGAACTTATTAAATTCGGTTGCTTCGGTTTATGATGCCAAGTAATTCATGGCCGTGGGTTCCCCTTGACGGATTCCGATCACCCCAAACTAATAACGGCTGTAATTTCTTTGTCTCTGATTACGGAGAGGAGGTGGAACTGGTCGCTCCTTATCCAATCTACCCTTTTAACGGGTTTCTTCTCTTTTTCACTATAAGCTCCAAAATTGTTGCACATTTTTCATGAGGGTAATTTGGTCATTTTGTAGTTTCTGGAATATACTGCACTTACTGGCATATTCCGACATGGGTAATGTTGTCATTTTCATGATCTCAATAATATATGTTTTTCTTATTGCATATAGTTTGGTCATTTTGACGCATATGAATTGATTTTTTTTGCACTTTTTCTGATAAGGGTACTATGTTCGTAATATTCACAGTCTTATAAATATATTTTCGTCTGTACATACCCATGTTCTACGGGTCCCACATTTCTCTTTTGGTGGAAAGTGTTGAGATACAGTGCTTCTCGGTGTACCACCATAGAACACGTTATGGTTCGCACTGGTTCAAATATAACGGGAGCCGTAGAACTTACGAATCTTGTTTTCACATTGCATCAATCTTGATGCAGCATTCTATATAACAAATCTTCGCCTTCCCATAACTCTTAAAATACAAGTCAGAGACTCTTGATGGAGCATTCCACATAACAAATCTTCACCTTCCCATAACTCTTAAAATACAAGTCAGAGACTCGTCTCTTCTAAAACTAAAATTGTCTCTTTATCTAGCACTGTCCAGAGGTTTTTATTATAAGCATCTCAATTGAATTCCTTAGTATTTCAAATTGTTTCGAGCCAAGAATACTGGTTCCCGGTTTCGTATGGTGCACTTTGCCTGGTCGCCCCCTAGCTGATAGTAGGGTGCCGATAACACTTTGTATGAAATGACCGATCATGGATGGTGCACTTGGCCTGGTAAGGGTAGTATGGTCATTTTAAGGGTCACCGTAAAATTTGTTGTATTTTTTGGGCAAGAGTAATTTGTTCATTTCCGCAGTCTCCGTAACACAAATTTGCAGTTTCCCGGCAAGGGTAATTTGGTCATTTCTGTAGTAACAGGAAAAATCGTTGCACTTTTTTTTGCATGGTTAATTTGGTCATTTTTCACAGTCACCGTAAAAATTGTTAAACATTTTCCGACAAGGGTAATCTGGTTATTTTCGCAGCCGCTGTAAAATTGTAGCCTGAGTTTGTGTGCCGGACAACTAAACCTGACATTTTTCGACAAGGGTAATATTATATTTTACATGCTCAGTTCGTCGGAGTGAGAACCTGAGGTATATCTCTAGCAATCTTGTATCATGAATTTGTGTCCTGGACATCTAAATCCACTAAGGAACCAAATAATCTGATATTTTACAAGCCTTCATCATCAGAATGAGAACCAAAGGTATATCTTTAGCAGTCTTGTCGCATGAGTTTGTGTACGGGACAGCTAAATCCACTGAGGAACCAAAAATTCTGATATTTTACATGCCAAGTTCATCGGAATTATTACCCGAGGTCTATTTCCCAACAAACTTGTATCCTGAGTTTGTGTCATGGAATGCTAAATCAACTGAGGAACCAAAAGAATCTGATACTTTACATGCCCAGTTCATCGGAATGAAAAGCTGGGGTCTATCTCTAATAATCTTGTAGCCGAGTTTGTTTGCTAGACAGTTAAATCCACTGAGGAACAAAAAAAAACCCTGACATTTTACAGGCCCAGTTCATCGGAATAGGAGGGTGGTCTGGTTATTTTCACAATCACCCGGAATTTTTCCCAGTAAGGATAATCTGGTCATTTTCATAGTCTTACGGAATATCTGCTGCACTATTTTTGGTAAGGGTAATCGGGTTAGTTTTCAGAGTCTCCTGAATATCTGATGTACCGGTAAGGGTAGCATGGCTATATTCACAGTCTTATGATATTTTACATCTCAAAGTTCTTCGGAATGAGAACCGGAGGTTTATCTCTAGTAACCTGGTAAGCTGAGTTTGTATACTGGATCTATATCTCTAGTAATCTGGTAAGTTGAGTTTATCTCATCGGAATGACAACCCGAGGTCTATCTCTAGTAACCTGGTAACCTGAGTTCGTATACTGGATGGTTAAATTCACCCAGGAATCCGTATGTCGACTTAGGTCAATCTTCTAGTATAACCTACCAAACCAAATGAATTATAGGATTACCTTATATATCAATGAGGTAAGTCAATCTCATAGGTATATCCCATGATATCAAAAGAACACGATGGATCATATGTCGAATTAGGTCAGTCTTATAGGATAACCCATGATATCGAAAGGATTCTAGGAACACATCGATTGTTGATGACTTAAGTCAATCTCATATGTATATCCCATGCTATCGAAAAAATACGATGAGTCATATGTCGAATTAGGTCAGTCTTATAGTATATCCCACGATATCGAAAGAATACGATTGATCATATGTCGAATTAGGTAAATCTTATATCATAATCCATGATTTCGATAGGATTCTAGGAATACATCATTTATCAATGACTTAGGTCAACCTCCCATGATATCGAAAGAATGCGATGGATCATGTTTCGAATTAAGTCAATCTTATATCATAATCCATGATATCGATAGGATTCTAAGAATACACATATACTTAGGTCAATTACATAAGGTGTATCCCATGATATCGAAAGAATACCATGGATCATATGTCGAATTAGGCGAATCAGTCTTATAACATAACCCATGATATCGAAATAATTACATGAATACATTGTACATTGAGTCAATCTTATAGTATAACCCATGATATCGAAATAATTATAAGAATTCAATTAATCTGTATGATTAGATTAACATATGCAATCACTTTTTTGTGTGGATTACATTAAATTCGATATATGAATTTGATCGAATATATATGAAAAAAAATATGGATTCGAATAACTCGATTGAATCGCTAAAAATAAAAATGAAGGAAAAGATCACCAGTCTTAATAATCCAATAATTTCCATTGATAAGCAATTTTCATCTACTGCAATGATCCTTGAGTCGTTCATTTGGCCAATAAAAACCACGAGAATCTAATCCAATGCATATAAATAATATAATATCACAAAGCATACGGATTATGGAAAATTGGCGCCATAATTTGGGTTGAAATAAAAATTGCCGCCCAAACTATTTAAAAATCATATTAAAAGGGAAAATGCTAGACTTGGGACAACTGTTATTGTCCAGATATGGGACAACAAATCCATGCCTTTGATCATTCCCCTCTCCACCACTCAGATTGTGCCACGTCTAGCGACAAACTCCTGTAATTAAAACTTCGGTGAGGATTCGATTCTGACATAATGCTTATATGTCAAGGAAGAGCAAGCGAAGACATCCAGCGCTTTAGCGTTGAGATTGTGCCACGTCTTGTCACAAAATTGTTCCAGTTGTCCCAGCTCGATTCAACCAGGGGTCACTAGGAGCTCCCATTTCAAACATTTTAAATTAGTCCAAGTACATTTGTAACTCGGTGATATTATTACCAATTCTCTATTTTAAGATATAACCGCTATCTCTTTTAAGATATATAACCGCTAGTAGAAGAATAACCTCCAATCCAATTCCCCCTTTCAGCTGGAGACAGAATTAATCAATCAAAACCCTTGATAGACTATAATTGTGATTAATTTCTGAAGATTGTATAATAACCTAGATTTTTAGTTTTATTCATCACGATCAGTATCTAAGGATGAAAACAAAGAGATATAATGGAGGGGGCCTGCTTCGTGCTGCTGGCCCAAAGTCTGTTGAACAGCTTAAGTCTCAAAGCCTCGACTTAAGAATCAAAATTCAAAACAAGGCTGCGTATTTGGATCTTTTTGTAGGTCTTCAGAATTTGTTACAGCGGAATACGGAAATATGTTTCTCAGGAAGGAACGCTGCAACTCCAGGGGCGGTGTCGTTGCCTTTTATTGTTGTCCAGACGTGACCACATGCAACCATTGAGTTGGAGATGTCCGCGGATAAGAAGTTGTTGCATGTCAATTTCGATCCCACTTTCCAGATATGGGACAACTTTTAGCTGTGTTTTCAAGTGTATGGGATTTTTTGACGGTTGTCCGAGTCTGAAGAAGAATGACTTGTCAAAGGAGTTCAACCCTACCATTTATAGGAGTGTCCACTAGTGTTCCATACATTTCTGCTAAAACTCTGAGTATTATTTTATCTCTGTTATTATAAAATACTCGGTACAATTCACTAATTTAGTTTCGCCTTCATCATTTCCCATCTTTCCATTATCTTCACAAATGCTGGAACTGTATTTTATACAAAAACAACCGATCTCTATCATTCTTCTGTAAACCGAAAACAAACACATCCAAAGAGGAAACCAAGTTTTGAAAATACCTCCGCGATGAAATGAATAATGGAAAATATCGATCGATTTTCACTTAAATTAGTGAAAAACTATGGTGTGACGGTATTTCAAAACATGATAAAGACTTCGACATTAAATATTAATTACGACAACAACATTACTCAATTTAAAACCTCAATGAGGATTACGAGGCGATACTCATAGGTCGAGCGCATATTTTTGCTTGTATTGGAAGATTAAATAAAGCAAGGAAACCTAAAAATTAGTCAAAAAGATGGTAATGCATAGTACTATGAGTCGTCTTGCAGTGGAGGAGTTGTTAAAACAAGAACAACAATAGTCTAGGGATATACCTCTGGGATGATGAACTCAAATCAATTTGGAAAATATCGACTGACTTTTACTAAAATTTGTTAAAAACCGTGGCGTGACCGAAATCATTTTTTTTCGAAGTAACCGTAGAGAAGGCCGAAGGTAACTTTGGACTGTGTAGATGCTTTATCATGCTTGGTTTAGGGCGGCGAAGATAAATTTCAAGGTCCTGTTACTAGGGTCAGAGTGGCGCATCCCGGATTCCGGTGTTTGCACTGATTTCAAAGTAGGGACAAAAATTATGATAATTCTGTACCCTCATTTAATTTTCAGGATTTCACCATCTGTGTCTTTAGCTTTTCTGTGTTGACATAGCACGAAATATGTTTCTGTGTTATCAATAATTTACTCATTGTATTGCTTAATTAATGAAATCAACTATTGTGTGTATATTGCGTCTCATTCTTGTATGTATGCCGTCTGCGGCTGCTATGCGTGATTGAAAACCTAGTTAGACTTAGGAACTTATTAGGGATTTCCAAGGAGTCTTTGTTAACCTTGAATCTACCGGGCTAACTCTGAAAGATAATAGAAATGTGCAAAATTTATACTACAATTATCATCTGAAACTTTGTTTTTATAGCATCTTCAAAGATTTAATTCAAAGTTTTTTGCTGAATATCCTGAACATGACACAAGCCTTGATTCTACTGTTTTGCACTTCGAAAATGGTTTACATATTCCTGATGTCCGACATTCGCGCAGCAAACGAAAGAAATTGCATGTGTACTTGTGGAAAAATCAACGAAGATTGCAGTAATAGGAAAAATCCTTCCAATAAAAACCCAAAACACTTTAATTAGGAAATTGCCTAAAATATAATAGGACTACATGTAATTCAGTTTTCCTTGTGGTAGAAAATAAAGAGTATGCCAAACAGACCTTAAGTATATCAAGCCTTTGAAGTTTGAACCCCTAACGACCCTAGTGGACGAGATATAGTCCCGTGAGGGTTTGTTTACATAGAGATCTACCCACAAAACCTACCCAAAAACTCCTACAACCACCAATCTTCTCCCGAGGAATCCGAGTCCAATTCAACGACCATAAAGTTTAAGTGCTGGCGGTACTCCGAAAATTTTGCTACAATGAAGTGGTAGTTTTCATCAAGAATGTTTCCCGCTTTTCCTCTAAGTAGCGTGATGTGTTTTATAGATAGTGGTAACAAGATTCGTTTCTCGAACTTGTGAAGGATTTTTTAGACTTAAATTAAATAAAATAAAATTGTATCAAATTATAAAAAGACACCGAGACTTTGGATTCCACCATTAACCAATTAAGTGATATAGTCTAATCAATATTCATGCAATTCTTTCTTTTAAAGTGATTCTAATTTATTGCCTCTAATAGATTTTTGAAGTAACAATTGTAAACATAAAGCATGAAACATCAAAAGTTTTAAAACCTAGCATGTTCCATCAAAACAATTCACAACCACTCAATAAAAATCAATTTCCCTATATTAGTTCTATGCAAATAATCATGTAAAGATTGCAAAAATAATTAAAATAGAATTATACCACTTTTCATGGAACAATGGCTTCCTCCGTTTCCTCGGCTAAGGGGTTTAGCTCCTCATATTAACCATGTTCTCAAAATACATCTTTGGTGCTCAAAAGTTGATTAAAAGAGTGAAAAGTATAAAAGCAGGGATTTTGTAACTAATATAATTGTTACAGAACCTACTGTTACAGAGGAATAGAATTGTTGCGAACTGAATTAATTTTTGGAAGAATCGTTACAAAAGGTATTGAATATGAAAGCTACGGCAACAGTTTCTGCGACTGTTGTATGTGCGTCGTATGTTCTTCTTCTTCGGCAGCAGCAACAACAGCAAAACTCGATCTGTTCAAGTTGATTTTTTTGGCTTTTCTAAGGCTCTAAACTTCCCCCAAGGTATTGATAACCTTTCTAGGACTCGTACCAACCCTTTTATACATGACAGGGCAACTAAATCTCGAGAATATCTTTGATTTTTCCTCCTCAACAAGTTACGGTATTTTTTTTTCTTTTTGTACAGGTCACGAGAATAACTCACTTTTAACTTCTTTACACGTCTCCTCAGTCAATCCAGGCTGTCCAAACTCTCTCTGTGATAGAATCAAATCTCTCAGAAGACATTTTTTCCTCTTCTTCATGTATCTTTCCATAAAATTTCAAAACCAAACCCGGTATAAGCTACTCCCTGAATTATGGAAATAAAAGGATTTCTTTCCTTTTTAATCGAGCTTAGAACCATTACCCATCCTGTTTTATCAAGACAAGCCCAAGCAGCCCAAATACGAGACAAAAATTCAAGGAAAATTCGTCCAAATCGATTCCAGATGATAACTCAGTTTCCCGCCAGAATTTCTCTTTTAAACCGTGAAGAAGGTGTCCCCCTATCCAATCCCGGTCTGTGCTTAGCAGCTGCTTGGAGATGGGTTACCCCTTATCCAAAATGAGAGTCCAAATAGCAAATGTCCTCCCAGGTGCCTTTAACAACTTTTCGAGCCAATTTCGCCGCAAAAGCTTATTTCTCCAAAAACACCTACAAAGAGATAAAATACCAAAATTAGTACAAAAATGGGTACTAACAATATACACAATAGGGATGAAAATAGACACATAAATGCGTCTATCATAGCGCGCTTTCGCGACTTCGTGCTACAAAACACAGCACAAACTTAATTTTGTAGTTACAAATTGGTAAAATTAGATTGTGTAGAATATACCATAAAAATACTTACAACTTGTTGGTGGGACAAGCTAAGGTTGGTGGCGTTCGAAATCTGGTATTTGATTTTTATAAAGGCAACTACCGTATCTAGGATGACTTCGTGCCTATCCTCGATTTGTTGAACACTTCTTCTTTTCGGGTTCCCATAATCTTGCCTAAATTTGTTATGAATGTTCGCCCAAAAGGTCTCGGTCGAGGAGTGATCTAGAACTCGACTTTCGGCGTACCATGCTTTGGTGATTTCCAAATCTTCCGCGGAGTCAAACGATGCCATTTATTGTATGCGAGGTAGGGAATAAGTAGGTTCTCTAATAGGTTACAAGTGGAGTACCCTGTTAAACAAATTGCTTAGCACGTGAATTGCAACAAAATGGCTATAAAACACCGTTGCGAAATAAAGAAAAACAAAATCGAGAGAATACAGTAACAGAGTCTCCTTTCCGGCTCTATAACAACGCCAGCCTGCCTTCATAAAAATCAATATAAAACCACTGCAAAGAAAAATTAACTCAACCTAAACCAAATTCCACAATTTCCGTCACAAAATTCAAACAAAACATCAAACATCTTATTATTAGAATTCATCATCCTAAATTAAAATCGTATTATTAGAATTCATCAGAAAATGCTCTAGATGAACTTTCTCTAAATTGGTTTATGATCGTAAAATATGAAAGACCTGAACAAAACAAAAGAAACCCTAACAATATCGATGTGCTTCCACAACGATAAGATATAGAGTCACAGCCAAGATCATAAAAAACTCTTAAAATTGACAAAACCTTAGGTTTGCAAAGAAAATGATTTTAGTTTTAGGAAATGTATATACCTGAAAATCCTAGCGATAGTAATTTGAAATTAAGAAAAACCCATCCCCATTCATGAAATCAAACAAGTAAGTTAGAATTTAATCTGATAAAAGAACGAAAGAGTTTTTTTTTTCTATTTCTGTATTTCGCCCTCTTCCAGTCTTTCTCCCAGGCAAGTAAGATTAGGAGAGAAATGTTTTTATTTTTCCGCTTAAAGATTCACTTAAGTAAACCTAAATGTTTTTTCTAGGGCTGGCTTCAGCCAGTCCTAGTCCGGGCGTAATTGTTAGCAGTGAGGAAAAACATCTGAATCCGTGAATTTTAACCCATCTATTTCGGATTGGACGCCGGTGATTCTTCGAAACCGAACATTTTCACAGGTTGGACGCGGGTGGAACATCACCCATCGTATTATACCAAATCCGACGGTGCAACTGTCTCGAAAGTTATTATTTAATTTTTGGGAGAAATCAACAGGCATGGGCGGATATCCGTTGGATAAAGAAGAGTAGTAAATGATGTGGGAATCTATATTACTCTGCAAGCGGCTTAATCAATGACGTCGGTGGCTGCATTTCTCTAGAAAACACGCTCTTTTCGGGCACTGTTTACAATGGGTTTTTGAGTTTTTTGCACTGTTTAGTTTGAATTTTTCGTTAATATTTGTCTACAAATTTCTCAAATTTTGGGTTTTTGTTTGGAATGGGAGGGTCTTGGTATTGAAAACTAAACCATATGTTTGTTTATTATAGAAATGCTTTGACTACAATCCCATTTCATATTAAAAGCTTTTGATAAAGATATTAATAGGTTCAAAACGAGTTACCATTGCTATAGAATTTGATAAATTTTGTGCCAAAGGAATCACTTTCGCGGTAATATTTATCGAGTAGTGCTGTCCCGTACCATTTTGCGGGGAGCTATCCCGCTCAAGCGGCTTCTTTACCGTTAGATCACGCTAAAACCCAGATCCAACAACCTTGAACCCTTTAGGGGAAATGGGTCCTTTCCTGAAAGTGGTGGGTCATTTCCTGAATACGAATCCAACCATTGATTTGATCATCTAACGGTAAAGAAGCCGCTTGAGCGGGATAGCTTCCCGCAAAAAGGTGCGGGATAGCATTTGTCATATTTATCCTGTGTGTGAGTTATAACTTAAATAGTTGTGGAGAGTTAAATAAGGTCATGACGTGGTTGCAGATTAAAGTGGTTAGAGGACAAGGGATGCAAGGAGTTAAGAACTTATTTATGTAGTTTTGCTGAATTAGTCATACAATCTGAAAAGGTTACACTGTTACAACATATGGATGCTAACAAATTATGAATGCGAAGCTGCATGCTTTATAATTAGATATTATTGGCGTCATAAAACAGTGTATATAGAAGATAGTAGCATGAAGTAAATTTGTGGTACATCATAAGCAGGTGACATGAACATAGTCTTTTTTGGGGATTTTCAATTTGGGTCCACTTGCTTCGACAACACAGAAATCTTATAATTTTCCGAGCTATTGCTTGGTACCTGTTGTGTGCATCTTCCTCTGTTAGATGTTGGTGTAAACCAATTGGTTCAATAATGTGTGCTTGCTGTAGGAGTTTACCGTTTCGGTGCAATCTTGGATTTTAAACATCGTGAGTCCCTAAGATGCCTACTTGAGTGAAAATGGTTCCTTTTGTGTACAATTGTGAATTGGTTGCATTTGTAGTAATATGTATAAAAGGTTTTTTCCCCTTCCATGTAGCCACGACCTTGGTTATGGGTCTAACAAGGAGTGCTCTCACAATTGCTACTATTGCTATCATACTATGTTGAACAGTGTTAATAGAGTTATGTGAATTCTTTTTCTTATATCCAATTTTTATTTTCTATCTTTATCATTGAACTTACTTTCTGTAATCTATTGTAGCTTCTTGGGATAAGCAGTAAATTTCAAGCTGTGTCTATCCACCGGCCCTGCACTAAAGAAAAATGGATGTGGAATGCACCAACGAAGAGTACTCTTGTATGGGGTTTGATTTTATAGATAATGCATTCTATCAGATTTCCGGTACACAAACGTAACATGATAAAGTAGCTACAGAAAAAAAAACTCTGCATTTGAATGCAGAAACCTGCAAAGTTTACAATCACAATTATGTTACACATCTTCCTCTTGCAAAGCTTGATAAGGTATGTCTACAAGGTTATTTCTTGTACACTTTGATATTTTTATGGCCACAGCCATTGTTCTTAGTTTTTCAGCTGAACCTCTAAGTAGTATATCATTAGCCCATAACATGCCCAGCTGTAGTCTCTCTATTTGGACTTCTGGTGACTGTTGCATCTGTTGGATTTCACTTAGATCTTAACTTGTATACACTTTTTTATATAATCACATCTTTTATTTGGTTTTTTTGAATTTGTTTTATTTACAGTGCAATGTTAAGTTCATTTGATGGTCATACTTAAGCATTGGTTCCGACATTGGCAGCTCTAAGCATTATGCTAAGAGGAACATAAAAGAAGCTTGCATCTCCAAAGATTTTATGTGGCCAATTGAGAAACATTATACCTCTAAATATTCAACTAAAACAACTTAGCACGAGTTTCTTCATCATGTAAGGATCGATGTTACATACACTCTTTTCTTCCTTGTCAATTTTTCTTCATTTTCTTAATTTACAGTAACATTTCCAAGGTATGAATCTAACATTTCCAATTGTTCTTGATCAACAAATAAAGACGAAATTTTAGCTTATATGCAATCTTTTACCCTATTTTCTCTAGACCCAGAATTAGAATTGGAGGTCTAGTTTTTGCAGTTAGAAGAAATCAATGTATGGTTTTTGTTTCTTTTAATATTACATCTGGAGGAAATAGATGGGAGAGAGAGAGAAAAATAAAAAAAATAAAAAAAAGTTAAAGCTGTACTGCCACGTCATCTGAGTGGTGAATAGAGCTGTGAAGCGTTTAGGGGAATAGCAAAACCGGTTAAAAAGAAAGAAACTAAGTTATGTCTTCGTCTTCCCTCTGATGAAGAACAAAGGCTTCTTAGAGAAAGAAATAAGAAAAATTAATGGAGAATGCGTTTCACTTGAGGCTAGGGACAAATATAATCAAGGGATGAACAAACCATTAATTATACTCGTTAAATGGACCTTGACAACGATAGAGACAAGCTTTACAGAAAGTTTTGGCTAGATGTGGGAAAGGATTAGCTTTTGATATGAAGCACGGATTGGCACCACGTCGCCTTTCTCTCCTTTTCTCTCAGTCCCGCATATGTCGGTAAATGCTAAACGTGGAATGATATAAGGATAAAAAAAATTCGGACATTTGCGGGACTAATAGAAAGAGAGATATGCGCCCATCCTTGCTTCACACCAAAAGAACCGCTGCTAATCCACGGTCCCAGTCGGAAATCTTTTTGCTCTAGCGCTGCTAGATCATTTTTGATCTAGCAGCACCAAGAATGAGCATGTGTCCGTTTGTGATGTCAGCTAACCATTCTTTTAACCTCAGTTATATGGGAACGAATTTTAGCTACCAAAAATCACTCAACGTGTTTTCAAACAATATCTAGATCCAATATATCTTTATTTGGGAAAACTGAAGACTAAAGTAGCGCAAACTGCCGTTGACACCTGATTAGAAATCATTGAAAAGAAGTAATCTTCAAGATTACCCATGAACATAAACCGGCAGCGAAGAATCCACCAAAATTAAACTGTTAGGGACATAAAAAGAGAAATGGCCAACAAGAGCCAGCAATGGAGATATAAAGAGCCAAAAAAAAAGCTCTGGACGAAGCATACACTAGCAAAGGAAAATTCTGAAGCAAAACCAACGACTGCAGGTATGTGTAATCATTGAATCAATCTCTTTCCTTATGTTATTAGTGTTTGGTTTCTGTTTTGCGATGTTTATTAAGATTCATATAGGATTAAAGTACTAATTATCCATATAGAAGATGTAGCAGAAGTATCCCCTTTAGATAAAGATGTAGAAGAATTTGTTCCTTTCCATTCCGATGTCAAAGAAGTAACCTAATCTGGTGCACCGTACCATCAAATGCTCTGGAGGTTTATAACTATGGCATTCAAAGTGCCTCATTATCAGGCTACTAGCAGGGAAATTATTAATTCTCTCAAGTAGCTCAACTCTCCAGCATGATACTATATATGCATCGAGATAGATGTTCGACCTTGTCGTTGATCCCTTACTATACACAACTTGAGGTACATGGCCAGAACTTGGAGTATGCATTTTCCTTGTATGATTTGCCTTCAAAAATATTTTTATTGGCGTACAATGAAGAATAAAAGATTACTGCAAGGGTCAAATACCATAACATTATAGTCTATGACCCGAAATGGAAGTCTATGTAATGGTGCGCGCCTGTTATATGATCTATGAACTGTAGAGCAAGAAATATTCTTCATAGGAAGGAAAATTAAGTTTTAATAATTATGGTGTTTAAGTAATTTAACATTTTTTTGCTTTGTGAAGAAGAACGGACCTAGACACTCTATTTTTTTGCTTTAGTTCTACAATTTGCTTTAGTTATACTACAATACAGTAAAAATAGGATTATTCAGTGTCTTTTTCATCCCAGCATCATATACCACTAGGAATTCATCTTTATCCAACTTGCCACCCATACATTTATTGCTCTAGTTTGAGACGTTCGCATATACAGCAAAATGAATGAATCTTGAACCACACATATCCATCCCTTTATCGGTTTGAAAAGCTGGTAACAATTATTTTTTGAAACAAAGAAAAGATGGTGAATTGGTGATTATATTTAGCTATATGACAAAACAGTTGTGAGAGCTTTGTATAGATATTCTACATATTTTGGTTGAAATGTTGATCTTAATAATCAAACAAAAAAAGAACAGTTAGGAAAAAGAATCAGAGAACGAGGTAGCTAAAAACAGTTAGGAAGTAAATATGTTGAAGCTAAAAGTTCGGAGATAATAAAAAATACGGCTGACTATGTTTGGGGTATAACTTTGGGTATAACTGAGGTTAAAGGATGGTTAGGTGACATCATAACTGGACACATGCCTGATCTTGGTGCTGCTAGATCAAATATGATCTAGCGGCGCTAGAGCAAATTTTTTTCCCCGTCCCAGGGGCTCGGGTTTATGACTCGATTACCTTCTCTTCTTGATGAAGGGATAACAGTCTTTTTAATGCAACACCCATTTAACGTTTCCCTGGATAAGCCTGTGCCTTGTAGCCATACGGAAATAATAAACCTCTCGAGAAATTTTTCCCGATATTACTCGTGTAAATGACAGAACAGTGGGTCCCAAAGCCAACCCCTATAAATCCTCAGTGGGGCCAGGGCTGCGTGTATTAGGGGATCTCTTGGGAAAATTATTCGGAAAGTACAGATGCACCGAAGGAGAACGAAAATGCTATGTATACCCCGGATGTATACCCCAAAAACCAAGGTGTGCACTGTGTGAGAGGAGGAGTGGGACCCACTTCTGCCCACCCCTATCCACCTTCCCCTGTGTCCGTGCGATCCTTCTCGGTGCCCATCACGGTGCTTGATTACGGTGTGTAGAAAAGCTCAAAATTATTCGGTGGGTGTATGATCCTGTAGCCATAGTTGTCCCACAGTTCGCCATATGTCTAAACTAAAACCTACCAATTTTATTCTATATAAGTTAGGTAGTAGATTAAACGAAACACAAACTGATAGCTTGCTGTTCTCTTGATCACTTTTTTTCATACACCGTGTATACATAAATCTATTATCCCCGTAATACTACGATAATTTGTTTTTGCGTAGTAAATCTATTATCACTTTTGTTCATACACCATGTCAAAGACAAACGGGTGAAGAAGTAACAGTGTCGGTAAAATCCGTTCCCAATCTTGTGTAAAAGCTCTAGACGAAACCAAGGGGCCATCAATATCGACAAAATCTGAAAATGGCAAAGGTAATGTGTATACATAAAGATGTTTCAGATAGTACTACTCTGAAGGCGAGCATTCTTCTTAAGTTTCCATTCATATCTTGTATTACAAGATATCGGTGGTGCATATAAGCTTATTTATATCGGTATCTAATCATAGTTGCCTTATTTCTATGAAGTAGCTGTTGAAACAGATGGGGATAAAGATTCTGCGTCCCTAGACGGTTCGACCATAACCAACGAGAAGTAAGGTTCCCCATGATAAGTTTTATATCTTACTAGTTACAACTTGTTACTTGGAATAATTGCTGGATCTTTTGCAGGTACATTCACCCCAAGAGTATTCGGGATAGACCATACTCGATATCCAGTTACTCGAGTTTAGAAACTATAGGTTTTCTTAGAAAGATGTTGGATATGCCGGAACAGAAGTTATTTCGGAAAACCGTGCTTGGACATCTTTTGGATATGCCGGAGGATACCCACTTCTCCAGCACTATTGTGCATTTTTTACTTTCTAGGGAGATCCGTGTTGATGATTACCCTGATCTTGATTGTATGTACTTTGAGGTAGGGGGAACTATGATAAGATTTGGAAAGAAAGAATTTGCCCTGCAATCAGGGCTCAGTTTTAAAGGTCTTAAAGAAAATTCCCTTGTTGTCACCTCTGAATCATCGCTCCAGTATAAATATTTCCCAAATGTTAAGAATATAACCGCCAGAGTAGTTATAGATTACTTGAAGGAAGGTGGGTTTAAGGGCCCGGCCGAGGAGAAGGTAAAGTTATGCTTACTTGTGGTTGTGCACACTCTCCTAATGGGAAGCCAGTCTAGAGAATGCATAAAGCAATTTTTTTGGCACCTAATCGGGGATATGAAGCTATTCAATAATTACGCCTAGGGTGATATGATTTTCAGGAGAACCATTATACGATGAAAAACATCTCTAGATAATTTGAGATTGAAATTGGATAGTTCTGAGGTTCCTCAATTTAACCAGATAACTGGACAAAAAAAAGATATCAAGTACAAGGTGTATGGTCTTCCGTATGCGTTCCAGGTAAGCGCACTCGGTTCAACATTTTCTGTATTCTGAAAATAATGTAAGAGGATCTTTTTTTGATTTTCATTGCACCCGGTTGCTGTAGACCTGGGCCATGGAATCACTTTATTCGCTAGACCTATCTTGTGCTAAATTCACACAGGGTGCAGCTGCATGGCTTCCTCACATGGTTTGTGTACAACACAAAGTCAGTCCAAGATACGCCGACCTCCTTGCAAAATTGGAAGCTACCAACGTATGTCTACCGATTAGTTATTTCATTTATTCATCATAAACACCCACTCGTCCATAACGTGGTTGTCTAATTTTTCAGATGTCATCTTTGGTAAAACATTATTACAGGTAGCAGTCACAACTAGCATCATGTGGCACCCACAGGATGAAAATCGTTTTAAAATGTTAGGCGTAGTAACGGGCGAAGCCTATGAAGAGGATATGGACAACGAACATGGGCTAAATAATGAGAATGTGGATCTAGATATGGAGCTAGGCCTCAATCAGGAACGGGCGCATATTAGTGCCACCGATCCCTACACAACCAGTAGCTTCCAAGACAATGGATTGTTGAAGCAACTCGAGACAAATGTTGCTGAACTTTCTCAGCACATTCAGGCTATAGTTCCTGAAGTCTCGGATCTTAAGGAATCGTTGTACAAGCAAACCAAAACTAGCAAGGCAATTCTGTCTATGTTGAAAATGTTGGTGAGTAAATAACTGCCCACCCTAATCCCTTCGTATCCATTCATACTTTAATCGAGGGGAAACTTTTATAACAGACTGAGAATGTGGCACCAGACATAGAAGAAAGGAGCCCTAGCAAAAAACAGTTGACTCCCGGCAAAAAAAAAAAAGTTTACAGGAAAGCAACGATAGCGTGAAGCGTATGAATACATCTCTGTTGATGAGGTTGCAGGTACCTAAAGATGTCCCTGTGGAGGGAAGAAAAGATCTAAGGCGCGACATTGAAACTAATAATCGTGTACAAGTTACTGGAAAGAAACAGATAGATGATAATGATCACATTCCTGGAGAAAACGAATTCGACGGTAACGGCAGGTTCGACGGTAATGGCGAAACCTATTATAGGACCAGGGAAGAAAGTGTCTGCTATTTTTTCGATGATGAGGGAATGAAAAATCCTGTCATCCCTAATGTTGTACCTCAGCAGACAGACGTCAAAAGGTACTGTGATGAAAAGAGCCCCAACAAACCAGAAATTGATGTTAAACAAGGATGCGGTGATGGTGATAGAATGTCAACCAAGAGGTTGTTCATAGATATGACAGGATCGGATGACAAGAGTATGCAAAGCACCCAACAACCCGATGAAAAATTGAAGAAGAGAAAGAAACAGGTATCAGCTCAGCCAAAAAGACGGTCCAGAAGGATTCGGGGTTTACGCGAGCCTACGGACTTTGCTTGAATAGACAGGGATGAACCTTCCATCCAGAAATTGCATAAAATTGCACTGAACGAATACCTAAATGGAGCGCCCCGGAACCGCAATGCAATGTGTTGGAGCCGGACCACCTTATCCATGTACTGAACGGAAGCTGGCTTTCTAGTACTGTAAGTACTGATAAACTGATTTCTAAGAAGTTGAGATTATTAGTCCCATATTTTATGGGTTATTTAACACCTGCAGCTTATAAACCTTGGGCAACCCTAATTTTGCCACAATCGTTCTGGATGAACCGTAATTTTGGCCAAGGCTAAAAACGCCCCTCACAGCAAGTGGGGCCTGCGCTACTGGGATTTTCAGGGGTGTTGTTTTATCTGGCCCACTTAATTTGAATGGGTGTGTTTTATCGGGCCCACTTAATATGAAGGGGTGTCAATACTCACCGTGTCATACTCGCATCTAGGTCTATAATACAATTTGAAGGTCCCTACAATCTCTAAGAACTTATTAAGTGTTTGGTTTTTTAATTTTTAATTCGATTTTTTTAAATTAATGTTTTCTAATATAATTCTTATCTTTGTTTTTAAATTTAAAAACATATTAAGTGTTTGGTTTTCTAATTTAATCCGATCCTTATAAAATGTTTTCTAATTTAATTCCTATCTTTGTTTTCTAATTTAATTAATTGTCATATGCTTTGACTTTGAAATATGAAACTGTGCAGCATATCGATGTATTTTTGGAACTGGTTCGAGAATGCCCTAAATTAAACGAGCAAAGAGTCAAGTGGACGACATTTGATACTTATTTCACGGTATGTTAGCTATCAAAAAACATCATGTCAGTATACAATATCATGTACCAACAATTTGTTTCTTTCAAAAAGGGTCTTCTTTTCCCCTCTCATCGTTTATCAAGCATTTTGTTAGTTCTGCAGACGTATGCCCGTACGATGCAGATGGAAGCTTTATAGAACTACAGAATAGGGAAACGTCCAAAGAATGGAAAAAACTGGGATGAAGTTTCAGTTGTGTACGGTCCGGTACTGATAAATGATAACCATTGGGTGGCAATTGCCCTGCACATAAAAGATAGGATGATAAAAGTTTACGACTCGTTGGCACCCAAGCACAGTGCCACCTCCTCAATAATGCATGAAGAAATAAACCAAATCCGTAAGATTTTGTCAGCGTTACTTGCTACTGGTTTGTGGGATGCTAAATTTGATCATCCCACCGCGAGACAAGATCCGAATGGGTAAGTGAGGTGGTTGTGACTCTTGAGAGCATCCCGTTCCATTTGTTTTTTTTTTTTTTTACAAAAAAGCTTAACGAACCGTGCAAAAAACAACAAAAAAACCCGTTCACTCACAGCTGTGGGACCCAAAACCCCTACCCCTATTAAACTCCAGCCGACGGTGCCCACCAACTGTGAGACGTGGTTTTTTCTCGGTTTTTAGTGCGGTCTGATAAGAATCTCTCTTTTTTTTATAACCCAAATTAACAAATTTGAAAATTTCTATGGGGACCACATAAATAAAAACCACACAAATACCCTAAGTGGTATTATTTGATATTCAGGTCTGGTTTTTGGCACGCGTGAAGGAGGTTGATTTATCATTTCACGCGTGAAGAACATATACATGCGTAATCTAATGGTTATCAGCTTTTCTATATTGTATAATTTGACAAGTGTTCCTTAATTGTGATGGCTCAAAAACGGAATTGCAAGGGGGATTGTGGGATCTACACATTGAGGTTCATCAGGAATTTGATCAGGGGTATTCCTGCGACACGGATCAATGCACAGAAAATGGTAGGCTATCGCCGGATCTTGGCCCTTGAATTGCACAACCAAACAGTTTATGAGGTAAATTCTACTGAGAGTGAGTAATGCTCGTTATTATAGAAATCCTGAATCAGTCACCTAACGAAGAAAAGGGTCAATTTTTTTGTTGTTGTTGCAGGATTCATGTGATTAGAGACTACAAGAACTAAAGTCCAAATCAAACTCTTCATCCGAGGCCCAGGCCATTATGTATCCAAAAATGCTATGTGAACAGCATGATGACAACTAATCCTAC
Organism: Papaver atlanticum; assembly: GCA_023531105.1. Classification (NCBI taxonomy): domain Eukaryota; kingdom Viridiplantae; phylum Streptophyta; class Magnoliopsida; order Ranunculales; family Papaveraceae; genus Papaver; species Papaver atlanticum. Next base: position 31,973 of record JAJJMB010013238.1, on the reverse strand, counting down.
GTGGCAGCTTAACGTGAAGGATAGAGAAAAGCTTTTTCTACCCACGTCATCATCGATAACACCACGTAACACCATACTGTAAAATACCTTGATTTATATTGCACGGAGGTTCTAGTTTTATTTGCAGAAAGGTGACGGTTTAATTTGATAAGATCCTTTTAGATTTATCAAAACTAATTGATTCAAGTATCAAAAAAACACCTCGATTATTAGTGAAATCTTTAACTAGTTGCATGACCGGTTTTGTTTCTTTTTTTGATTGTCGATGTTGTTGCAACCTTTGGAAATTCGTTGGATATCCAGACCCGTTGGTACATATTTCTATCAACCTTCTTCGGTACAAATGCCTTTGTGGCTTCATCTAGCGGTGTATGAAAGATAGATGCATCCGCTCAAAAATCTATCCATTTCTTTTCTTCCCCATGTTGAACAGAATTACGTAGAATTCTTTTGGCTAAAGCCGAGAGTATAAATGGAATCCTGCGGTTGGTAAACAAAAATTTTATTCATACAACAACGCAAAATAACTTATTATGAACCCCACAACTTGCAATTTTAACAGCCAAGGAAGTGAGGAACAACCCTCTCCATTACTTCTCCGTACCAGCATAACTATTAAACCTTCATCCTCCATCATTCCACCTTCATTTACTCATAATTTTTCATTGGGGCGGTTCTATATGAACCGTGATTTTGGATCAGCGGCAGAACCAACACTCTCAGTGGGTGCCCTGCCGGCGGGGAAAACAGGTGCAGGCTTTGGGACCCACCCACTGTAAGTGGATAGTTTTGCCGTGGTGCAAAACCCGAAAATTATCTATGTCTCGTTGGTTGAATCCCGCAGGTTCATCCCGACTGAGGCTGTGGGGTGGTCCCACCCTGAACCCACATGTTAAACCGCCGGGTCGGGAGACCATTTTTGTCTGTCGGAAAGGACCGCGGGATTCAATTCGTGGTCGGTGTACAGTTCCCGTGCAAAACCACGGTTTATGAATTTTCGTTTTCCGTTTCATTGTCAACGGTCATTTCAATCTCTAATTTCCGTCCGGAAAGTATAGATGCACCGAAGGAGAAGGACCGAGGTGGGCACCGTGTGAGAGAAGGGGTGGGACCCACTTCTTCTCACCCTATCCCAATGCGCGGAACCTTCCCCTGTGTCCATGCGATCCTTCTTGGTGCCCATCACGGTGCTTGATTTCGGCGTGTATCAAAGCTCATATCCACCTCTCTCAGCCTTATCTACTTTCCTATCAAGAACAGTAAACCTAGAAGCTAGGCCTGAGAGAGATAGAGGTAACCTTATCCAATAACAGATGATAGAGAAATAGTTATGCCCTATTTTGGCAATTATGGTGAGCCCCTGAGAGGGTCTCTATTAATTAAAGAATTGAAGATGAATTAAGTGAAATTGGTTATAAATATGGCCAGATGTTGTCGGTATCCGTTTCTGGTTTTCATAGTTTTACCCTAAAGCTTTCCTTTTTCATTTTTTTTACTAATACTCTTTCTTTACCTATTGTATCTCCTTTCTTTACTCTAAATTATCTCTTTTACCTATACAAATATTCCAATGTAAAAAACGCTATTCACATGGTAACTCAATCAGGTAACGATAAAAGTGCACCATAGTGAGGCTGCCTTGTCACCCATTTCCCTTCCCTTTATTTGAGTGATAAGGAAGGAATGCCCTCTCCCTCCCATAGTGCTTGGCAGCAAAAAGAAAAAAGAAAAATGCATTTGACCCCTGCAAAACAGAGACATAATGTAGACCCGAAAATGCAAACACCTCTGCAGAAGGAACCCCAAATAGCAGAGATGAACCTCTGCAGATGTGTTCCCAAACAAAGAGAAAGCGATGCATGTAAACCTTAAAAGCAAAAGAAAAAAAAGAGAAGAAAACAAACACACACTAAAACCAATAACAAGAGATACAAACCACATATACTAAACAATGAAATCAAATAAACAACCTTGTCTTAGATCCATACTCAACTTCGCTAACTCTAGATTTATCAGATTAATCTCCAGGTCATTCTTACTTGCATCACTCACCTCGCTCCCACTCTCTTGTACGTATTTATCGGATCCGGCCATCACTTGTCCCATGGATCGCCATCTCACTTGTTAAATCATGGACCAAGACCAATGCTACTTACTGGGGAAGGGAATGGGGAAAGTATAGCAGCTTTGGGTTTTCTTACACATGGTTCTTTTAGACGGTTCGTCCAGAATTACTTGATTTACGAATGCTAGATATCTCGTGCCTTTCTATGGTAGAGAAATTATTCATCATCTGTTGATTCTGTTCGTTTTCGGAGAAATCACAGGAAATTATTCATCATCTGTTATGCCCCTTTATCTAGAGAACTAGTTGATCAATAGACATGCTTAAAAAAATATCCATAGACAACAGCGTAGATGCATAAAAAGGCAACATACTACTTAACATTTGATCATCGATGATCCATTGTCCATTATCGCAATCATAAAGGTAAATACATGGATGGTGTCCAAATATTCACATAGGAAGGTGAAGAAAGAAGCCCAAAAGTCTAAAACGAATGAAAATAGTTTGTAGTCCCATATCTCTTTTCTAGTCCATGAAGTACCTGTAACATGTTGTGTGTCTTTAGAGCAAAAATTCTAGGCCAGTTGTGAACCATGTATGGATCTTATCATAACAAGAAAGTGTTCCATGTCAACGTGTATGTTGGCAAAGTAAAAATTGATTTTGAGACAACTAGATAGAATCAAAATGCCAAAAAATAGAATAGAGTTACGTGCATGAACGATAAATAGATCGCATATACACACTTGTACCTTATATTACCCCAAACCCTAAACTTACCTTAAAACAATCATAAATTTTAATAACACCCCCTGAAGTCGATATTCATCAATCGATTGGAAGTTACCGCTTTATTATCTTCGATCTTCAAATTTACAGTTGGTCCAGCCGTAGTGTTTTAAACGTCGACATCTTTTGCATTCTTTCTCTAGCGTGGCGTCTGAAAGATTAACCAAAAGAACACAATGTTTCAAGATTGTCTCTGCACTAAATCGCCGTCTCGATTTCATCTAATTCTGCAATGTGTTTACTGCTGGTGGGCCCCGCCAGAAATCTGTTTCTGGCGCCGAGCGGTAACTGTGTCAACTTCCCAGAACCAAAACCACTTACATAAACATCGTCCCACCTTCATCCTCCATTGCCCCACTTCATTTACTCATCCTCACCATCGTCACCGCTCAATTCAATCTTTAATCTCTAGATTCTCTACCTCTCTCAACCTGGTCCATGAAACTATATGTTAAAAGCTTTCGCAGTTGCCTTGATTCCCCAAACAAAGTTGTCAGAATGCATAAATTACCAAAAGAATCCAATTATGTTGAAGTCATATACACTCTTGGTGTGGCAGTGAATGGAGACTTTTAGGAAATGATATATATCCCCCACCGGCCCACCCTCTTCCCCACAACCTTCCCCGCCAAAATGTCATGCAAGTATTGGTTAAATAAAAGAATAATGGGATTAATAATTTCTAGTTCCAAAAAGAAAAAAGTTCCGTATGTTTGGAGGTAGAATGGGTGAGTCGGTGACTAATAACTTTGCATGTGCTCTTTTCAGGTGGAAACCTTTTTAGGGAATTTTGATAACGTACCCCTTTTTCAGGAGCTACAAAAAAAGATGCCCCCGTTATTTTCAAATATGTTAAAGTACCCTCACGTTAGTTTGTCCAACTAGTGTTAGTTAAGAGTAATTTACATTAATATTTTCCCTTTACTTATTGCCTATTGAATTTCTACATCATTTTTCAGGTTTGTCGAGTTCGGTGGTTCAGGATCATTACACCGCTTTCAAGGTTCATCATTTCAATTTTTTTGGGGCGGTTTTTTTGTGTAGTTTTTCTCTCGGTCTGCAAAGACTTTTTGTTTGAATAAAACGGGGTAGTTTAACATATTATCGAATAAAAATATTAGGGGCACTTGCGTGTTCTTTATAAAAAAGCCCAATGTAAGGGTACTTTATAAAAAAGGCCAATTCTTTTTATCCTTTACTTGTTACATAATTACAAAAAAGTGCTGGCCTTATCGTCGTGGCCGCTAGACACACCGATAAAATAACCGAGAAAGTATCCCGAGAGAGGTTCGTGTGGTTTCCCGAGCATTTCTTTAAATTGGGATTAGGAAGTGGTTAAGATTTGCCCACTCTCTCTGTCATTTGGGGTATTTATCCGGATGAAATCTCAATAATCTTAGCATTTCCGAAAGAATAATGGTTTCATTTACTACCACAAGTAGTGAGCACGTGTGAGTCGGCAACATTAATTTTTCATTCCAATTTGATACCTTCATTTTTAGTTTTCAATGAAGCCATACTTTATTTTTATAAAAATGGCATTTCTGTTAATAAAAGATTTCATATATTATTATTTTTAAGTCCCTATTCCGTTAAGCATTTCAGTCCTTATTTATATTTCTTAACTAAACAGTACCTATTTTGTTAACATTTTAGTCCCCAATCCGTTTGGTTAACCATTTTCCTTTTTGTGAACCAAAAAAAGAGTAAGGATTTCAATTAAGTTTGCTTGCCGTTAATAAGGGACTAAAATATTCCCACGGCACGCCCAATCCATGCAAACAATTATTGCAAAAAGCTCTCTGCCGAGGAATAAGCTACCAGGAAACGAGTGACAACTCCTTAATCTGCACGACCTTGTGGGATGCCTTCCAGCTCAAGCGGCTTCTAAACCTATATTCCTTAACTAAAACCCAGATCGAAAAGCTTTGAACCCTTTAATAAAGTTGTGGGTCTGAATCGCTGAAGCCGCTGAACAGAGTCGCTGATCCTAAACTGAATCCGAATCCAACCGTTTATTTTATCATCTTAGAAGCCGCTTTGAGGGAAGCCATACCGCAATCGTCGTGTAGGATAGCAATCGTCTTTATTAAGGGCTATTTTGAGTTTCCTCCCCTCGCAAGATTGCTAATTACCGTTTCCTCCCCAAATTGCCATCGATCACTTACATTAGAGTCTTCGCCACTTTACAAGAATGATCCCGAGAGTGAGTCTCCACCCAAATGCCACGTCTCGTTAGCCAAGGACAGCTAATGATATAAGAATAGGGTTTATATATCCAGCTGCTCTACTATGTGAAAAACGTACTGTAGGCTACTTCATCTTCTCTATCTCAACTCAAGTTCTAAACAGCCCTTGTTCTTTCATCTGTAATACATCTCAGAGAGAAAATACTTTTTTGAAAACCCATGACAAACGAAATCTCCCTATGTAACCCAAGTAAGTTTGTTCTTGTTGGAAGGGTGTATACAACAAATTTCATAGACCCTGTGATGCTACCTACAAAACTCAAAACTAAATGGCAGCTATCATACGAACCCCAAGTTCGACCAGTTCTTGGCTCAACAACCGAAAACAGATTTCTTTTTATATTCCGAAGTTACAATGATGCGGCGAGAATTAGGTTGAAGTCTCCTTGGAAGCTTAAAAAGTACACCCTAGCCCTAGCGCAGTATAAAACTGGAATATTACCGGAGCTGATTAATTTTGATTATGTAGAATTCAAGGTGGAAATACACAATATACCAGAAGACAAATGGTTCACCAACATTGCGTTTCAGATTGCATCTGCTCTGGGTGGCTTGCAGAGATTGAAGCCACCATCTACTGGTTATGGCAAAGAGTTCTTCGTGGCTAATATAATTATGAACGTGAATCGAAGATTTCCTGAAACTCTCAAATTCTGGGTGACACCAACAACACATCTGATTGTCAACTTTTTCTATAGTGGGTTGCCAACCTTGATTTGTCAAACGTGTCGAAAAGTCAACCACCCCAAAACTATGTATCTGCCAAGCTTTTTCACCGATGAACTACGGTCTAGTGATATTGTTCAGGAACCTCCAAGATTATGGGGTGGTTATCAATTTAACCATGGAGATTACTTTATTCCTTTCAGCAGACTGATTGACCAATATGCGAAAAACAACCTCCCACCCTCCCAACTTCCCACCTCAAGGGCACTTGATGAACCAACGCATTCAACAGAACATCCCATACCTGTCTCCACCCAGCAACCGTAACAGACCAAATTGCCCTCAAGTCATTCCTCGTACGAAGCTGTAAACTCATCTTCACTGTTTCCTAGCAGAGACAAAGAACTACCGAAAAATCCAAGACCAGTGAAAAAAAAGAAAACAAAATTGGCACCCGCGTTATTAAGTATCAAGACGGTGTCAAACAGGACGTTGATGCCCAGAGTAGAAAAGGAGGAAAATATGATGGTTAATCATCAGCTCACACAGACACAGGGATGCTCCAATGATCTTCTCGATAATGTTAACGTTGATAATTTCCAGTGTGCTAGCCGACCACAGTTTTTGTGCTTTGGCTCCTCTCCTTTAGACTCTTAGGTGATAAGTGAGCAACGTTATTTATTTTTAATAGGCAAAAGAGCAGCTTTTATGAATGAATCATATTTTCTACTACCATAGTTTATGTTTAAGGATTTTGCATTATCCAAGTACTGTAATGTCATTAATAACCAATTTTTCATTGTTACCTGCTATTGTTAGTTCTAGGGGTTTGGCTAATGTTCTATGAGGGCAAATAATTTCTATGAATAATATAACTTATAGATGGTTGGTACCAATGATCAAATCTTATTCATCTTTCAACTGTGTGTTATTTGGTGTGGCACTGTTGACGAACGGAAAAGATCCAGACGGAGAACTTGCGAGGATAGATGGAGTGGGGAAGTGAGTGTTGTGAACGCGGGGTGACGGAAGAGAACACCGGTAAAGAAGGTGTAGATTTAAACGTGTTGCGGTAAGCAAAGCTAGTGTCTTTTTTTTCTTGTATCTCTTTTTTCTTTTACTAATAAAATTTTAACCTATTTAAGCCAAAAAAAAATAATAATAAAAAAAAAAAAATAGTGTCTATCCGGCCCGTTCTTCGCGGCGTGACAAGGAGAAAACCTTGGTAAATCCCACCGCCACAAAATCCATCTGTGCAAGCCATGACTATTTAATGACCTTGGGATCATTCGTTTTACATTATTATTATTATTATTATTACGAGAAAACAAAGAGTAGTTTACACAGGCACAGTCGGGAGTCTAGCAACAAGCTGAGTTCCCACTGCTAAAATTAGGTTTTTATTATTATTATTTTTATTATTATTAAATATTGTTATTAAATATTTTTTATTATTGGATAAAGTGTATTATTATTATTATTTTTGCTTTTGTTGATCCTCCTTTTCACAAGGATAATCCGCGAAGTGCAAGTCCATAGTTACGTGTTAAAACCATTGCTACCTCCATTTACTATTTAGACAAGAAGATAATTTTCTTGAATGCGTTAACTAAATTGTACGACTAAAATCTATGAGGGCCAATGCTTTCCATGGATAATATAACTTCTAGATTGTTTACCAATAAACAAGCTTATTCATCTTTTAACTGTGCAGCTAGCATCTACATCGGGGTAATTTTTGTCCAACTTCGTATCTTTGGATGGCTTTATTGCGCTTAAACTTACTGTGTCAGCATTGATAATCTTTTTCATGTTTTGATGAGGAAAACAAAGTTGAGGCGGTATACCTAATATCGAAAATGCTATTTGATTTGGGAATGTCATCCATCCATTTGTCGGGTTGGATATTGTACATACTAACATCGAACTCCATGACATCAAGATCAACCTCGTTTTAAGAGTGTTTCATATTGTTAAACTTTTTGGTTCATATGATAATTGCAACTTCCCTTTTCTTCGAAAAAATAAAACCTCCCTTTCAGCTTTGCAGGCATTGCCTCTGGGTTGAGGAACTAGTTGGAGAAGATGGCGAAGATTCTTCCCACTAGCATCGTGCCACTTTTGCCTTTGGATTTTGAAAAACTATCTGTAAAAGAGATTAATGTTAAGGGTAAAGAGAGGTGATAGGGTACTTCGAAGCAGAAAATGCTATTAAGGTAGCCTGAGACCGAGTCCGCTTGAGTCCCTCCTAGAGTAAACAGTGGGGTCCATTATCATTTAATTGGGCCACTAACATGGTGACACCTCATGTGCGAGGGAATTTTAGGGAGTATTTCGTGATAATATAACAAGAGCTTTTCTACACAACGAAATCAAGCACCGTAATGGGCATCGAGAAGGATCGCACGGACAAAGGGGAAGGTTCTATGCATTGTGATAGGGGTGGGCAGAAGTGGGTCCCACCCCTCCTCTCACACGGTGCCCACCCCGGTCCTTCTCCTTCGGTGCATCTATACTTTCTGATATAACAATGCACAGAACACTGCGAGCTATCCGTTCGATTCCCTTTCGGGATAAAACGAAGTGTAAACTTCGGTGGGTGTAGACTCGCTGGTAATATAATTGTTTCACATTTACAGAAGACAAAGTTTATTAATCCAATATTTGAAATTCCATAATATTCTCAACTACCAAACAATACACCAGAAAATACCTCTACATATAAGGCTACAACGTTGAATATTGTGCACTCCAAATGATAAGCATGTAAGTGTGACGCATTTTCACCCATAACTACATTATCTAGGACTCATTTTATTTCTAATAAAGTTTTTTTAAGTCTTTTCTAGGGATAAGCTTTTGCGGCAAAATTGGCTCGAAAAGTGGTGTTTTACACCCCAGGATAGAGTACTAAAGGCACCCCAGAAATGCACCGGAAGCACCCCAGAAATACACCGGAGGAATCCCGAAAAAGTGTTGAAAACACCCCAAAAAAAGTGTTAAAGGCATCCCGGAGGACATTTGCTAAGCGGACTCCCATATTGGATAAGGGGCACCCAGTTGATAAGGGGTACCCACCTGATATTCGCACCCCAGCTGTTGGATAAGGGGCAACCCTTTCTTCTTCATTTGAATTCGTTTTTGGCGGGAAATTGGTTTTTGAAAACCCGAGAGTTTGCAGTGGAGATTTCGACGAGTTTGAAGGAGATTAAATAGCTGGAATTGGCATCAAATATCCTGTGTTGACTAAACAGGGTGGTAATGTTGTCAGAATCAACTAACTTTGGCTACAATCACGCGTGGGAGAAAACAGGGAATACGTGTATGGGAGGATTTTCTTCATTAAAGTTGAGAAGATTTGGGGAGATTTTTCTCGTTCAAATTAGTTGAGACCAGCCTGTTTGATCAAAACAGAGATGGTAAGAGCTTTAATTTCGAGAAAATAGAAGTGTGGTGTGATTTGGAAGAAAACAGGGCACGTTTGTTTTTGGAGATATTCTCGGGATTTTTACTTCATCTTTTGAAGGTTTGCATGAGTTTGAAGCGTGCTACACTTCTTATGGAGCGTTTTTGAGGCTGTTGAGTGTATGCGGAGTACATGCAGACGTGTGAAGAAGTTGATTCAGGAAATTATTCCGGTGACTGCATGGGAATTATTACAGATATTTGCCGAGTTATTATGGGAGATTCTTGGTGCAGTTGGGTATATAAAGAGTGTAGGAGACTCATAGAAGGGGGAGAGAGTTCAGGGGGGGGATAGGAAGAACCAGAGAGTCGAGAAATCAAGTGGCAGAAAAAATCCATTTTATGCTGCTGTGAAGAACACGAAGAACATAAGACGCACGCAGAACCGTCGTTTTCCAACAGTGACAACGACAATTGCTTGTGGGTCGTATTGCTACAGTGACAACAACACTTCATTTTTATCGTTCTCTGTAACAACTCGGTTTGTAACAAATAAAAGTGTTACAAACCCGGTTTTATTGTTTTTCTTCCATTTCATTATTGTGAACACCATTTTTGAGCAATAAAGATGAATTTTGAGCGTGTTTCCATGATGATGAGCTAATTCTCGCGTAACCAAGGCACGGAGGAAGCTATTTATGCATGAATAATTGGTAACTATTCTATTTTTCTCTAATTGGTAACTACTTTGTAGAATTTTAATTGTTTGCATAATTTTTCCTAATTAGTTGTGATTCAATTAGATAGGTTATACTTTGGTTAGATAATCTATGCTTAAGGGATACAATTAATGTTTGAGAATATGCTTGATCATTTGTGAATTAAGAAAAAGAGATTTTAAAAATAATTAGAGTTTTGGAATTTTTACCATAATTCATTCATGTGTAATAGTGGAATCTAGTGTCTTGGTTATTTTCAATCTTGAAATCAAATTTGAATTAAATTTTCTCTATTTTTAGTTTAAATAAGTCTAAAATCAATTGCTTTCACAAGTCTTACGAACCTATTACTACAACAAAGTTGAAATCACATCACCAAACTTCACTAAATGTTATCTAAGTAGTAGTGAGAACTTGAGAGAGAGAGAGAGAGAGAGAGTCGGTTGGACGGGTAACTTTCTGGGTCCTACATTTGGAAAATCCTAGACGAAAAATATTTAGAATTTAGAATTTAGAATTTTTATTTTATTAGGTTTTTAGATTTTATTTTTATTTTTTATTTATTAGATTTTATTTAGATTTTATTTTTGTAATATTTTTTTTTTCTTTTGCACTTTATTTTTGGACTTTGAACTGTGAACTTTGGACAATGTTATTTTATTTTTAAACCCTACGGAAGGGTAATTTTTAAATATAAACTGTTTGCAGGGAAGGATGACGATTACTATATCGTCTCGGCCCCTCGGGTTCGTACATGACATAGGAGTCGTGGCCCGAGTCGACTTCAGCGGTTCTTCGCCCGTCTGGTACGGGAGGTAAGTTTTTCGAAACACCCGCGAATCCCCTGTCAGCGGGTTTACTGTCTTCCTTAAGGTGAATATATGTTGAGGACTGAATACGGACTTTAATTTCCTAGTAAAGGGCAAGGACTGACAATACAAGATAAGGGTTCGGATTTCATCACCGTTCTCTTCTTGCCCGCCTTAGGAAAACATAACCTACACGAACCCAAGCTTAAAATATTGACTAGAACGAGACCTATAGGGTAACGCGCTTAATAGGAAAGTCGTTCGAAAAATATTGGTTACTCTTTTAAGCATACTTTGAAGTTCAGGAAGATTACTGTAAGTCGATTAGAGCCGCCTTGTAACCCAGGGAAGCGTTGCCAAAGAGGTGGGGGGTATCAAAGCTCCTCTGAGCTTCCCCTACTTCTCTTCGACTCACTTTATTCGGATCGATCTAGAGAGGTTTGCTTAGACTGTAACGAATTCCTTTTCGAAGGATTAGAAGCTGGTCTAGAAACAATCTAAGTGGAGCCATCATGCTTGTTGTTTGCTAGAAATTTTTAGGTTTGTTTTGGTGGAGTCAGCATGCTGTGTGTTTGCTTAGAACCTCCCTTCTTTAGGATTTTTATTTTTATTTTTTTATTTTTCTTAGTGTATGCCAAAATCGCCCAAGTCCATTAGTGAGCGTGCCTGGAAAAGAGACACTTTTGGCCGTTTGATTAGTGACGAGCCTAGAGGTTTTTCTTTTGAAGATGGGGAGCTCGAAGACTCTTCTTTGGAGAGCCCTGTTTTTTGAAATTTCAATTTTGAGAATTTAAGTCTTAGTGAGGAATTCACCCCTAGGATTTTTACTGTGCCAACAATGACAACTTTGAAGGAGTACATGTACCCAACTAGGACCAACCGACCATCGTGCATTAAGTTGCTAGCCTCTACGTCTAGTTATGAGTTGAAACCTGGTATTCTTCAGATGATCCCTATATTCTTAGGAAAAGATGATGAAAACCCTTACTTTCACATTAGGGACTTTGAAGAAATTTGTGGAACAATTAATATTAAAGACCTTAGTGAAGAAATCTTGAAACTTAGGATGTTCCTCTTTTCCTTGAGAGATAAAGCCAAGACCTGGATGAACAACCTACCATCTGAATCCATAAAAACATGGCAGGAACTTATTGATGCCTTCTATTTTAAATTCCACCCTAAGCATAAAATGCAGCTGTTAGGCAGAAAATTAGTACTAGTGTTCAACAAGAGGGAGAATCTCTTTATAGGTTTTTAGAGAGATTCAATGATCTTTTATCCCAATGTCCTCACCATGGGTTTGACAAAATGAAACTAGTAGGGATTCTTTATGATGGTTTAGACTATTCGACATAAGCCACGGTCGAGTCTTTGTGCGCTGGTGAGTTCACTAGTAAAAATGCTAATGATGCGTTTTCCTTCTTAGAAGATGTCGCTGAAAAATCCCAACAGTGGGAGTCTTGTGTTGAACCCCCTAAAAGACTCTTGATCAATAGAAGTAGCACCAATGTGGTTGATATAGGCTTTGGGTCTGATGCTAAGTTTACTGCTTTGTCTAGAAGGTTAGAAGCTTTTGAATTGAATCAATCTAAACATAGGTCTTTTGCTGAACCTGATAATAGGATTAGAACCTCTCAAGTCTCTAGTTGTGGAATAGAACCCAGTAACTCGTTTTGGGAAGGTCAGGATAGTGAAGAGCAAGCCCATGCTGTCTATAACAATGCTAGATTTGAAAACCATCAGAAGTTTGACCCCTACTCAGAGACCTACAACCCTGGTTGGAGAAACCATCCTAATTTCTCTTGGTCTAAAGGACAGAGTCAAGGCCAGTCTAGTAATTCTCAGCCTCCCCCAGGTTTTGGTTATAATAAGAACCCTTCAGGTCAATCCCAGTTCCAGAACCCTTCTGAGAATAGAATAATTAGCTTAGAGGAATCTCTTAGTTTATTAAAAAGGAGCCAGGACATGTTCGTAAAGACCCAAGAAGTATTACTAAAGAACCAGGCTAGTTTTAAAGAGGAAACCAAGCAGAATTTTCAACATAATGCCAAGTCTCTTGTTAAGTTAGAACTTCAAGTTAGTCAAATGGCTAAGATTCTAAGTGAGAGAGATAATGGGAGTTTTCCTAGTCAAACTCAACCTAATCCTAGAGGAGTTCATGAAATAGGAGGAAGATCATCTGATCATGTGAATGCAATCAAAACCCTTAGGAGTGGTAGAGAAATAGACAATAAGGTTGCTATGCCTGATAGTGAACATGCTGTAGTTCACCCTTCTGAATCAGAAGCTGAAGAGATTGATGGAACCTCTAAGGAGACTAATAAGGCCCTTGATAAGCCAAACTTTGTTCCCAGAGCCCCATTCCCACAATTGCTGGTACCAACTAAGAAGGAGTCCACTTTTAATGACATTTTGGAGGTTTTTAAGCAGGTAACTATCAACCTTCCATTATTATATGCAATTAGGCAGATTCCTCCTTATGCCAAGTTCCTTAAGGACTTGTGTACGCGAAAGCGTAAGCTCGGTGACCATAAGAAAGCCTTCCTAGCTAGTCATGTGAGTTCTATTATTCAGAATACTACTACTCCTAAGTATAAAGACCCAGGTTCCCCTACCATTTCCTTTACAATAGGTAAATACCGTGTTGAGAAAGCGCTGCTTGACTTAGGAGCCAGTGTGAACTTACTCCCATACCATGTGTACCTTAAGCTAGGACTTGGTGAGATGAAACCTACCCAGATAACACTTCAGTTAGCTGATAGCTCCGTAAAAATTCCTCGTGGTGTGATCGAGGATGTTCTTATTGAGGTCGACAAGTTTATTTATCCAGTGGATTTTGTTATCCTAGATACCCAACCTGTCCCCGACCCAGAGAACCAGATACCGGTAATTCTAGGTCGCCCGTTTTTAGCTACATCCAATGCGATCATCAACTGTCGAAACGGTATTATGAATTTTTATTTTGGTAACATGACCATTGAGCTGAACATTTTTCATATTAGTAAGCTACCCTCTGAACTAGATGACTCGAGCATAGAAGAGGTCAACATGATAGGAACATTAGTCGAGGAGTCATTACCAAACACTTTGTTAGAAGATCCACTAGAGAAATGCCTAGCCCACTTTGGGATTGATTTTGATGATGATAATGTGATTAATGAGGTGAATGCTTTGTTAGATTCAACCCCTTTGTTGGACACTAGCAATATTTGGAAATCTAAGTTCGAACCACTACCAGTTTCTGAGTCTACTCTAGTTCCTTCGTTAGGAGAGCCTCCTAAGTTGGACCTTAAACCATTACCAGATACCTTGAAGTATGTGTTTTTAGGCCCAGCTGAAACTTTACCTGTGATTATAGAATCCAACTTGGATAGTGATCAGGAAAGTAAGTTAGTAACCGTCCTTCAAAACAACAAGGAAGCTTTAGGATGGACCATAGCAGACATTAAGGGTATAAGTCCTACTGTTTGTATGCATCAGATTTATTTAGAGGAAGATACCAAACCTTCTAGGGAGATGCAACGTCGACTAAACCCTAATATGAAAGAGGTAGTTCGAACCGAGGTTCTTAAGTTGTTAGATGCAGGCATTATCTACCCTATTTCAGATAGCAAGTGGGTCATCCCTGTTCAGGTTGTCCCCAAGAAATCCGGTATTACTGTAGTCCAGAATGAGAACAATGAGTTAATCCCAACCCGAGTGACCACGGGTTGGCGTGTTTGTATTGACTATAGGAAATTATACAAGGTCACTAGGAAGGACCACTTTCCCCTTCCTTTCATCGACCAAATGCTAGAGAGATTAGATGGACATAGTCACTACTGCCTCTTAGATGGCTACTCCGGATATAATCCGATCGTTATTGCCCCTGAAGACCAAGAAAAAACTACTTTTACCTATCCCTTTGGTACCTTTGCGTATAAACGCATGCCTTTCGGGCTTTGTAATGCCCCTGCAACTTTTCAGCGTTGTATGATGAGCATATTTTCTGACATGGCAGAACGGTTCTTAGAGGTCTTTATGGATGATTTTTCAGTATTTGGTTCATCTTTTGATGAGTGCTTGCATCATTTGTCATTAGTTTTGACTAGGTGTAAGGAGAAGAATTTAGTGCTTCATTGGGAGAAATATAATTTCATGGTTCTTTCAGGAATTGTTTTAGGGCATATCGTATCATCTAAGGGTATAAAGGTAGATAAAGCCAAAGTTGACCTTATTAAAACTTTACAGGTCCCAAAAACCGTAAGAGATATTAGGTCATTCTTAGGGCATGCAGGTTTTTATCGTCGATTCATTAAGGATTTTAGCTTAATTTCTAGACCTCTTTGCAATTTGCTTGCAAAAGATGTTAAGTTTGTCTTTAATGATGCTTGTTTAGAGGCTTTTGAGAAGCTTAAGACTTTACTCACTACTGCCCCCATAGTCCAGGCACCCAACTGGAACCTACCCTTTGAGATCATGTGTGATGCTTCAGATTTTTCTATTGGTATTGTGCTAGGTCAGCGAGAAAACAAATTACTCCATGTCATTTACTATGATAGCAAAACTCTGAATGATGCCCAGTTGAACTATACTACTACGGAGAAGGAACTGTTAGCCATTGTGTTCGCCTTAGACAAGTTTAGATCCTATCTCTTAGGTTCTAAGGTTATAATCTTCACTGATCATGCTGCTTTGAAGTATCTTCTTTCCAAGAAGGATACAAAACCTAGATTGATTAGATGGATCCTATTGTTGCAGGAATTTTCCTTAGACATTAGAGACAAAAAAGGTGCAGAAAATGTAGTAGCAGACCACTTGTCTAGGCTGGTTGTGGATACCCCTGATGATTCCCCTCCTGTTAGAGATAGTTTTCCTGATGAACAACTGTTCTCTGTTACCCAATTACCTTGGTATGCGAATATAGTGAACTATCTTGTTACTGGTCGAATTCCCCAACATTGGGGTAAACAAGATCGTTCTAGATTTTTAGCTGAGGTTAAGCACTTCTTTTGGGATGATCCTTATTTGTTTAAGTATTGTCCAGACCAGATTATTAGGAGATATATACATGAGATTGATCAGTCAAGTATTATTTCCTTTTGTCATGATCATGCTTGTGGGGGTCACTTTAGTGCTAAGAAGACTGCTGCTAAGATATTGCAGTGTGGATTCAATTGGCCTTCGTTGTTTAAAGATTCCCACAGTTACTGTGTTACTTGTGAATGTTGCCAGAAATTAGGAACCATTTCCCGTAGGAACATGATGCCCTTGAACCCTATCTTAGTTGTTGAGGTCTTTGATGTGTGGGGTATTGACTTTATGGGTCCATTTCCTAATTATTTTGGTAACCTATACATCCTTGTCGTTGTAGACTATGTCTCTAAGTGGATTGAGGCGGTTGCGTGTAAAACCAATGATCATAGGGTCGTAGTCCAGTTTTTGAAAGAGAATATACTTACACGTTTTGGTACGCCGCGAGCTATAATTAGTGATGGAGGTTCACACTTTTGTAATAGACCATTTTCTATTTTAATGAAACAGTATGGTATTACCCACAAAGTAGCTACCCCATATCACCCACAGACTAGTGGTCAGGTAGAGGTCTCCAATAGAGAAATTAAGCATATTTTAGAGAAAACAGTTAATCCCAATAGGAAAGACTGGTCATTGAGGCTTACTGATGCCTTATGGGCTTACCGTACTGCGTTTAAGACACCCATTGGAATGTCACCTTATCGTTTTGTATTTGGCAAGTCATGTCACCTTCCTGTTGAGTTAGAGCATAAAGCCTATTGGGCTATTAAGCAACTAAACTTTTCACTTGACAAGGCAGGAGCTCACAGAAAGCTCCAGCTCAATGAGTTGGACGAGATTCGTAGAGATGCATACGATAGTGCTAAGGAGTATAAGAACAAAATGAAACTTGTGCATGATAAGAATATTTGACGAAAGTCATTTTCTCCAGGTCAAAAAGTTCTTCTGTATGACACTCGTTTGCATCTATTTCCCGGGAAGTTGCGCTCTCGGTGGACCGGTCCTTTTGTGGTCCGTACTGTTTTTCCTCATGGAGCTGTTGAGATCGAGACACCAGATGGTTCTTCGAAGGTTAATTGTCAGAGATTGAAACCCTTTTTAGAGCCCTTTCCTACAGGTGATGTTGAGGAGGTCCCTCTGGAGGACCCTGCTTACCCTTGATTGACCATCGAGGTCATTATATGTTGTATATTAGTTTTTGATTTCTCTCTTCACCCATGTACTATCTTTCCAACTTCTCCTCGTGTTATTTTCGGTACTGCTCTTTCATTAGAAACATTGAGGACAATGTTAGATTTAAGTGTGGGGGAGTGATTAACTTTTTGTTTATTTTTGTAGGAGTTTCTTTATCATATTATGACCAGCTGTTGAGCGGGTCAACAAAAAAATAAAAATAAAATAAAAATAAAAATAAAAATAAAAATAAAAATAAAAATAAAAATAAAATAAAAATAAATAAATATTGATATGACCAGCTGTTGAGCGGGTCTATTCTTTTGATTCAGATGACCAGCTGTTGAGCGGGTCTCTCTTGATGTTACACAAATGACCAGCTGTTGAGCGGGTCTATTCTTTTGATTCACATGACCAGCTGTTGAGCGGGTCCCTCTTGGTGTTACGCAAATGACCAGCTGTTGAGCGGGTCTTGAGGTTTTGCTCGAGGACTAGAAAAATGTAAGTGTGGGGGAATTTGATAAGCACGTAAGTGTGACGCATTTTCACCCATAACTACATTATCTAGGACTCATTTTATTTCAGAGTAATCCAACCAAAAGATACTCCCATGTGCATACACACCCGAGTCAATGAGGTCATAAGGAACATCGTCTTTGTGTCTCCATCCCCTTTTGTCACCGAGGGTGTACACTTGGATCTTGACACCATCGTATTTACGAACCACCTTGTATTCACCAGTAGAGTGACTGTAACCAAAACCGCCGTATACAATTCTTCCATAAAAATCGGTTTTTGGTGCTGGGCATACCTCCGGAAGATGAACGTGCTCACATGTTGCTGGATTCATTACATAAATGGGATCTTGGATGTCGTCGTGTGTAACATAAAAGCATACGAGACTATTGCAAGAGCCAACCATAAGGTGTGAACTCCTAAAAACAGATCCATAGTTTTTGGAAATGCAAGGTGTTACAATTCTCTCGAAGTGTTTCTATTTAACGTTTTCTCCGTAGAAGATTCGTATACTGTTGTCTACTCCTCCCTTTGAGGAGGCAGCAAAAAGAAGACCCAAGTTCGTCTTTCCAAGGATGGTATTCCACTCCCTGCAAACTGACTTACTCTCTTGTATGCACTTTGTTGTGGGAAGTACGCCTAATATGGTAGTGGTGATTTCTATTGGCAACTTATTCATTTATCGGAAATGTCTTTGGAGCTCTCTGGATATTATTGAACTTTGATATCTCTCTCCGTTCTGAAATAACGTCTCCTAAGTGAAAACCCGTTAGGCACTGTTCATGAACAGTATTTTAAAGATGCACATTTTAGATTTCTAAAATTGCGTTTTTTTCATGCCCAAATTATGTGTGAGTGCACGGTTTATATCTTGTCTAAAACGGCAGTATGTGTAGAACTGCTGCATAAATTATATGTGGATAAATAAAAAAGTTGTGCTAGATGCACCAAAGTTTTCTACTTCGGTTTGCATCGAGCTCTAATAGGATGGTGGGACCCGTTACCTATGGAGCTTAGCAGGGGCCACTGCTATTAGTGCTCGGTGTGCACCGCTTCGGTGTATTTATCATTCTCGTAAATAAAAATGAGGGTATGTTAATAATTTTTCATTTTAAACTTAAACATGAAATTACAAACAGTGGTAAATCCCAATCTGCCCATAAAAGTATTGGGCTCCATTTCCAGATTGCACGTGCGTATGCACGTCGGAAACAATCTTGTATCCCTTAAATGGAACCCATGTTACTCCCCACCGGCGGGCCCACTCATTTGGTGTGTGTGTGCACAAACCGTGTGTGGAAGCCAGATTCTACACCATTATAGACGCGGAAGCGGCGGAACCTAACAATAATATACCTAAATCAAGAGTGTTTGGGGTCGCCGTACGGTCTGAATCTATGAATACGGTCGTTCCATCCATTCTATCAATAGATTTACGACATATTTTAATTTCGTCCCATCTTGCTTGATTTTCTATCTGATGACTATGTTTTTACAGATAGATTGTTGTGTATGGTTTTCCTGCCTCGGGTTTAAACCACCGGATGAGGGAATTTTGCTATTAAGCTTGATAATGAATAGCAGAATAGAATAAAATAATAATATATACAGAAGATTCATGGAAGGTGGCTGAACAATGTTTGTAGGTTAGAGATTGGGAGCCAAAATTTAATCCAAACAATCAGAGAACATCGATATCTAAGGCTTAGATTAAATTTCCAGGTCTAGCTTGGAGTAATACTGTACTAGACAAAAGAAAACTTGTTGGCAATGGCTAAAGATTTTGGAAAAAATGCCGACCGAGTTTAGGTGGGAGAAGGTGACGATGGATTAGATGATGCTTCTCTTGTTGATCTTGTTCCGTTTTTCGGTTTGCTGTTTCTTTAGTTCTATCTTTACTTTTTACTTTTTCTCTAGCCTACTTGGCCTCCGTTTTCTCCTGGGCACGGCTTGCGTAGTTGTGTGTTTTGTTAAAGAGAGAGTTTTAGATTTTTTCGTATCCGCCGCAGACTCCCAGTATCCCTCCAACTTATTCTTCCCCTTTGATATAAATAATAAATATAAATAAAACATAGGCCCAATACAAAAAAATAATTATAATTTCTTGTCCCGCAAAGATCGTCTTCTGAAACCCTTTCGACCACCGTTTTGGTTACTTGACTTGCATGTTTCTTTCTAACGTATCAACACAACACAAGATATCTTCGAGGAAACCACGCTTTTTGGTCCGTCTTATAAGTTAGTAACACTAACATTTACCCGAATTCCTTACAATAACAACAATGACAGACAGGTGGCGTTTTTTCGGTAATACGGTACAAAGAAAACAGCTACGAAAGAAAAACCAAAACACAAACAAAACACTCAATATCTGGTTTGATATAGCCCTTCCCGTTAGCTTGACGCCGGCAGGACACATTATTTACAGCTATAAGCGGATCAGTAATACTACTCCAGCTGAAGGCGGACTCCACTGCGGTCCAGGTGGAGATAAAAAAATATTGTCACCTAAATAAAAGACGGGGATCAATATTAAAGCCAACGAACACCCCCAAACTTCGTTTTCAGTATTTCCTACTAAACATGGATAACTATTTTAATAGAACTATTCTCTTGAAATAAAGGGCTAGTAACGAATTAAGCACACTTCCAAATGCTAGAACTCAGACTCTCAGACACACTAACACATTTTTCTCATGAACTACTAAACTTAACGCACGTTTTTCTCATGAACTACTAAACTTGACTCTAAATAATAAAAGGGTCACCAATTAAGGAATCGGCAACCAGCGATGAAGCAGGATGCTAATATTATGGGATTAAATAATTTATAGGAGCTATCTGAGAGAACTTTAGCAAGGAAATCTATTTGACAGATGTTATAAGCATAAAAACCCAACAAGATCTCGGCTGGAAATTAGGATTGTCGAACGGGAGACTGAGCACAGTATAAAGAGTGCAACGCTTACTTCGGCGGTGTCCGGTTCTATTTCCTGTCTTCCAACTGACAATCGGTCGAACATATACTGTCCGCATCAGGGATGGGGACATGAGCATAAACTCGGTGCCTGTCTTTCGCGATATTGAGCATCTTTGACATATCATGGTTTTCTCGATTTACTCTTTGCAGGAGCTTTGCCATGTCGGAGAAACAGGCTGTCAGGTTGTCGGCAGAACACTCTCCTGGTATAGGGATACCTTTTTTGATGTATTCATGGTGAAGAATGTGCATTTTTTTCCTTGAGACAACCAGTTCATCACACATTGCCCACCCTCCATAGCCCTTGAAACAGTTGGACATCTGAATGAAAGCCCTATTTCCTTTCTCATCAACGAACTCAATCAAAAATGACGGACCCATGGTCCTCCTTGGACTCTGTTTTACTTCATCCCCGTGAACTACAAGTTTGTTTCTGGAAGCATCCTTTCGCTTTCGTTTTTTTTGGATCGGTATGCCATGCATTTTTATGTTTTTTTCCTAATTCTCTGGTTTTAAGTCGTGTTGGGTATAGTTTTTGAACCTCGAGGTTGTGTTTGTCTGTATGGTATGCCATTTATACTTATAAGATGGATGAATCTGATTTTGTGAGACAATGCAGGGTTTAACTCGTCATTTAACCATTCAACTATCCATAACGTCAACTACCCAAAAATATAGAAGTGTAAACAAAAGATTTTACTGGCCACCCTCGAGTGACAATTGAACGTGGTCAAAAAAATGGCAAAATAATAAGGAAGGAGACCATGCGATATAAATATTCGAAGATCGCGTAAATATGAAATTTCCTATAACGAAGGCATTTGATTTTTATAGTACTCCAGGGTACGACTATATCGCGATTGGATTCTCACATGCAGTTCTGAGTGAATCATGTGTATTAGCCCGGGTCCATAACGTAAACTCCCAGTCCACAAGTCTAATTTTCCCATTTTTTTGCTAAATTTTAAGTTAATCATGTGTATTAGCCCGGGGCCAAAATGAAAAATCCTTCCTCCTGGATCCGTCACCGATCCCCCATGTCAACAAAACAACTCCATTCGTTTCTAAAAATATGCTTGTCCGGTTTGCAAGAAAATTAAGGAAACTAATCATGATAGCCACTTTTACTTGTTTTTTCCTAATTATCTTTTGTCCTCACCCAGTTCTACACGTACCGCCATTCCAATCAATATATAAACCGTTCTCTCACATAAATCATGGGCCCCACCATTGAGGAAAACAACAGTAATGATGCACTTACCGCGAGCTGGTCTGTGCGGTTTATACATAGTTTTCGAAAATGCTTCCCGTCCCCCGAACTAATCCCCCAAATTTGCCCCCCACCTCATATAGCACACACAAATAGGCCCCCCTGCATTTCCCTCGCCCCACCAAACTAGTTGAATCAACGAACAAGATCTATGCCACCTAACGGGGGATAGATTTGGGGGACAAATCTGGGGGATACCTAGCACTTTCGGTTTTTGTGGGCGGTACGTCTAGCTTTTTTGGATTTCAAAAAGTCTTAATGAACCGAGGGGAAAACAAGGTAAACAAACCGAAAATGCTACCTTGACCGAGAAATAATCCCGCAACAGACAGATGCTTGGACCCACTTTGCCCTTTTCTAATCCCGATGTTGAGAAGCTTTTGTTGGACCGTCAGATCCCCTATCGGGATAAAGCTTGGGAAAAAAAATCGGTGAGTGTATCACTGCTCGTAAAAAAACCGCTTCACACAAAACATGGGCCCCCTATAAACTCCCACAGGGTGGGCCCACTGGGGACCACAAAAACCAAAAAAAACTGTGAGAGTCGATTTTTACCTGGTTTTATTTCTCGGTCTGTAGAATTTTTTTTTGGGACCCTGTTTCTCCCCACCGGCTGGCCCACTCATTTGGTGTGTGTGAAGTGTTAACTATTTTTTCTTAGTTTTATTTCACGGTTCGTATAGAACTACTTTATTCGAAAATGTAAGCTTGGGCAAGTTATCACGATTTTTACTTCCGACTGAGACATGCTAGTTCATCGTAATATAGACATTTTGTATTCATTATTTCTGTTTTGTAAATAAGTTTGTTTACAAAAATAAGTTTGTTTCCCTACGTTTGTTGACATACGTTTCTAAAAAATAAGTTTGTTTTCTTATTTAAGTACGTCAAAAAATTATAGGTTTGTTTCCCTATGTGGAATGTCTAATGTTATGATTTTACTAGTATACTCATAGAGGGAGTGGTCCTCAGTGGGCCCGCCCTGCGGGAGTTTATAGGGGCCCCATGTTTTGTGTGAAGCGGTTTGTTTACCTTGTTTTCCCCTCGGTTCATTAAGACTTTTTGAAATCAGGCCCCCGTCCCATGCAAAATCCCAGGGGGTGGGCCCCTGCTTATGAGGGTCCGATAATCTTGGGGCCCCTAGGCAACGACCCAAGACACTGCTAATTGGTTCTTTGCATTCAATTTAAATTGAATACAAAAATGTTTGAACACTGCAACACGTTATTCCAACTGACGAATATCTCCCCGTCCCCACACCGGGATTGCTTCTCCTTAATACGATCACACCCTTGTGAGTTGTGACGTCTCTTCTCAAGCACACCTTGCTTTATCTTTACGATCACAACTCATGGGATTTTAACCCACTATTGTTGTTCTCTACAACTCATGGGATTTTAATCCATTATTGTTGTTTCTACAACTCATGGAATCAATATTTTTGGAGCAGCATGTGGAGATCATCGTTTACATGAAGCAAATCAAGCTTGTTGGAGTAATGTGATGTTAGTATGCTTACAAGCGGATTGCAAAAGGATTGCAAAGGAATAGTAAAACAATGTAATAAGAGTGTAAGTTTTACATTTAAGGTCTTTTGTAGACCAAGTAGAAGGAAGAGAAAGTAAGGTGATAATAATAGAATTGTGTAAGAGAAGATTGAAAAGAAGTTAATGAAAACAGAGAGTGAGAAGAACTAACTAGATTTGTGTGACATTTTAGCAAACAATTCATGAGCAGAATTTTCAACATGAAAATTGGGGTTACAGATTTACAGTTTGAACTGCTGTTGTTTGGATTGTATGTAAAACACTAACTATAAATCGTTCTCATCATCTTCCATCAGTACAGTAACACTCTTCCCTCTTTCTTTGCTTTCAGCATCTTCCATTAAAATCTTTTAGATAAAAACCCATTTCTAGTTTCTTCGAATCATCAAATAACCACAAAAGAATGAGCTCTCTGATTTCACCGTATTTGTTCTCTGAAGAAAACACTCGAAAAGATTAGAAGAATTAATTAGTGGGAATAGAGATAAAATCTAGTTAAATAAAATAATAGTTGGTATTTCAAAATTTCAAAATTTCAAAATTTTGGAATCCCTCGTGAAATTTTGGAGTCCCGCCCAGTTATTTGGTCAATGATTTTAGATGACGTGTTTTAAGATTTTGACTGATTCATTGCCAGATAAGGTTGACACGTCAGGAGGGAGGAGAGTGGGGAGGAGAAGAGGGAGGAGAATAACAATTCCGGGAAGCGGAGAGAAGAACTAATAGTTAATGAAGGTGATAATAATAGAATTGTGTAAGCGAAGATTGAAAAGAAATTAATGAAAACAGAGAGTGAGAAGAACTAATAGTTCCCACTTCTCCA
>JAJJMB010013226.1:411290-589588 GCA_023531105.1 Papaver atlanticum | reverse complement strand
AGTGGATGACTGATACAAAGCTCTTAATGGCCTCAGCAGCTACCTGTAAATATAATGAACATGTGCAACCGAATACAGGTAAGTCGGGGGGAACCGATCCTAATACCTTGTCAACCGAATTTTGGCATAGTACTCACTGGAGGTAGAACCGAACTTGTTTTGTTAGAACCGTGAAACCCAAGATTGGTGATTTGATAGGATAATCAATCACATAGTTCTTGGAATTCAGACGAACCAATTCTAAACTTGTTTGGAAGTGTGGCAAATCGTTTCCAAGATTCTAAGTATGTGATAGACGCATTTATGTGTCTATTTTCTTCTCTATTGTATATATTTTTAGTACCCATTTTTGTACTTATTATGGTGTTTTATGTCTTTGTAGGTATTTTTAGAGAAATAAGCTCTTGCGACGGAATTGGCTCGTAAAGTGGTGTTTTACACCCCAGGATGAAGTACTAAAGGCACCCCAGAAATGCACCGGAAGCACCCCAGAAATACACCGGAGCTACCCCGAAAAAAATGTTGGAAACACCCCAGAAAAAGTGTTAAAGGCACCCACAAAATTACTAAAGGCACCCTAAAATTGGATAAGGGCGCCCCCAAGGCAGCCGAGCTGTTAAAGGCACCCGAGTTTTGGATTCAGGGCACTTCACCTTCATCATTTGAAAATGGATTTTTGGCGGGAAATTTTTTTTATTTCACTGGCAGTGTTTCGATCGATTTTTGATGATGTTATGAAGAGATTAAAGGGCTGATTTCTTATGGGTAGTTGTGATATGACCTAATGAACATGTTTTGAGCTTTAGGTTCGACCAAATTTGGCTGAGTAATCCGCAAGAAGAGAACAGGGAGAAACGAGAATATCACGTGTTTGAATGTGCATGGAATGAGTTGTAATGGAGTTTGGTTGCTGCAAAAGTGTGGAGGAGTCAAACAAGGAAGTTCTGGAGCGTGTATACGTCGAAAATATGCGTAAGAACCTAAAACATAAAAGAAAATATTCATGAGTTAATGGTTGGATATCGAGAAGATTTTTGGGTTATTACGATATTATTCTTGTTCCTGTGGCTATATAAAGGCTTTAGGAGACTCAAAGAAGATATAGAGAGTTTAAGGGGAGAATAGGGAGACGTTTAGAGCATAAGAAATCGAAAAAAAAAAGTTACAGAAAAAAAAAAAGTTTTCTGCTGGTGCAGAAAATACGAAGAACATAAGACCCTTCAAGACCGTCGTTCTTCAACAGTGCCAGTGACGGTATTTCTTTATCGTTTTCTGTAACAGTTGAGTCTGTAACAAATATAAGTGTTACAGAACCCGATTTTATTCATTTTTCTCCCATTTCATCATTTGTGAACCATTTTTGAGCATTAATAAAGATGAATTTTGAGCATGTTTCCATGATAATGATGAGCTAATTCTCGCGTAACAAAGGCATGGAGGAAGCTATTGTTGCATGAATAATTGGTAATTATTTTACTTTTCTCTAATTTTGCAATTTATAATTCACTCAAATTACTGCTTTGCAGAATTTCAATTATTTGCATAATTTTTCCTAATTAGTTGTGATTCAATTAGATAGGTTATGCTTTGGTTAGATAATCTATGCTTAAGGGATACAATTAATGTTTGAGAATATGCTTGATAATTTGTGAATTAAGAAAAAGATATTTTAAAAATAATTAGAGTTTTGGAATTCTTATCATCGTTTATTCATGTGTAATAGTGGAATCTAGTGTCTTGGTTATTTTCACTCTAAAAAAAAACAAATTTGGATTAAAATTTTCTCTACTTTTAGTTTAAATTAATCTAGCTTTCACAAGTCTTACGAACCCCATTCTTACCACTATCAAAATTAAATCAGTATGAAAAAGGACTTGCAAAGTAAAGATGTCGACATACTTTGAACATGTGCAGTAACTCTTATCATTAATTGTTCAGATATATTCCTTAATAACTAAAGGAGAATCCCATGATCGAAATAAATTGAGAATCTTGTATTTAAGGTTTCTTAGTTTTTATATGTTATTTAATCTCCAGCAATTAAATGCACATCTTTAGAAAATAATAATTAGTAATGTGCATTTACTGATTATAGATTTTTCTATTGGGATTTCGGTCAATATTTGGACAGTGCATTTCCAGGAGTTATGAAAACCGATTTTGTGTTTACTGCATATCTTTGAGAATATTCGGTTTTGGAAATTCCTTGGTGTCCAAACTTCCTTGTCTATAAATATTTGAAGTTTGCATTTCTAGCAAACTAATCCTCAGAGCCAGCAAAACTACCTCAGTTGTGTTGTTACTGGTGGAGCCGCCTATCGAAGAGGAGAGTACCCTAATTAGGAGAAATCTCTTACGGTCGCTCGGTTTAAAGACTTCTTTGGAATTGAGAAGCTCTATTAGTACCGTTAGTGGGAAACCAGATAATTGCATGTTTATTATTAGTTTTCGATTGATTCGATTGACTAACGGTTGTTGAACTTTGATTGCACCTAGTTTGTTTATGCTTGAGAATCTTCTCTTCTGATATAAGATTCACTCAAATTAGATCGTAGTTTCGACGGGGATCTTTAGACTATTTGTAGATTGATGCAATTTTAAATAGTGGTAAGAATGGGTTCGTTCAGATTTGTGAAGATTCGAGTTTTTTAAAATTAATAAATAAATATATACAAAGACTATTAACAATGGGCGAGAGGTACTGGGACTAAGGATTTAGCCAATCTTTATAACATAAGGTTCACTTATTTATTCTCAACAATTTTAGCTCAAGAAATATAAACATGGACTCTATTTTTTCCAAGGTAGATTCTCAAAACATTGATTGTAAATGTTAAGCATGGGACATCAAATCACCTAAGCTAAGCATGACCCATCTAATCAAATGACAACCAATTTAATCAAATCATATTTCAATTAATTTTAATGCAAAAGTCATAAAAAGAATAAAAATAAATTTACCCATGTATGAAGTTCGGCCTCCTCCGTCGTCCCAGTGTTGGGGTTTAACTCATCATGTCGAAAACACACTCAAAATATGTATTCATGGCTCAAAAAGTGTTTACCAGAAGAGAAAATAATGAAACAGGAAATCTGCAACAGCAAAGGTGCGTTACAGACCAACTGTTTCAACTCTCAACTGTTATGATGAAGATAATCGTTACAAATACGAAAATAAATGTTGCAGAAGAGGATGAAGAAACTGTTACAATGAAGATAAATGTTGCAAACCAGTTGAAGAAACTGTTACAACGAAGATAAATGTTGCAAACCAGTTGAAGAAACTGTTACAACCAGTTGAAGAAACCGTCGTTGTTTCCCTGTTCTTCACGAGCAGCAGCAGCAGCAACAACAGAGTTCTGAAAACTCTTGATTCACGCCTCCTGAGCTCTCCTATCGACCCCAAACTCTCTACCCCCCTTCTATGTGATCCTATGAACCTATTTATACATAATTTCGACATTGAATCTCCTCCATTAACTACAAATAATCTTCTTTTACTCGGGTATATTTTTTTCCATTTTTTTCATTGATTTTGATTTTCACGCATCTGCAGCTGTATTTATTTCCTTCTATACATTCTTCACGCTCTATAATATCGATTAAATCTTCCAAGCACGTGCAGTACACGTTTAAATTTCTCACAACTCATGCAAGCTCATGTTTTTCCTCCAACTCCCTGTTTGGATTAAAACAAGTTATCCAGCCAAATTTGATCGATAAAATAACTAATACTAGCTTTCTATAGTCATATCACGTCTACCCACTAAGTTTCAGGGATTGAATCTCACTAAATCACGTCCAAATATCCGATTGAAATTCTGCTGTTAATGAAATTATTTTCCCGCCAAAATTCATTTTTTGAATTTGAGAAGAACATGTCCTCCCCCTAATCCTGCACGGGTGTCCCTTTAGCACTTGTCTTATGGGGTGCAAATAGTAATTTTTGGGCGTAGATAGTAATTTTTCCGGGGTTCCTCCGACACATTTCTGGGGTGCTTCCGGTGCATTTCTGGGGTGCCTTTAGTACTCTATCCTGGGGTGTAAAACACCACTTTCCGAGCCAATTTTGCCGCAAGAGCTTATTTCTCTAAAAATACCTACAAAGACATAAAATAACAAAATAAATACAAAATCGAACACTAACAATATATACAATTGAGACATATTAGACACAATAATGCGTCTATCATAGATCTAAAGACGTCTTATGATAATCCAACATTAACAGACTCCGTTATGTGTGTGATTGATCACAAGAGATTCAAGTTGATTGTGCACAGGTGCTGATTGAAGATTAAAGAAGATTTGAAGACAAGAAGACTTTTTAGGTTCATAATCTTTGGTGTGTACAATACTTGTTTCGGCTGGAAAGGGATCCAACTATAATCGGTTTATCTTTGTGATAGATTGGATTGATTAGTTGAGTAGATCGGCATCAATACACTTCTTTGTGATTAATAGTATTGATTGCATAGTCTAACAATTACTTCGGTAGTTGTTGAGAGATTGATCTAAGGACCCGACAAAGGAGTTTATTGGTTAAATGGAAGAGCCTTTGTCAGACTGATATCACGTTGTTTGAAAAGAGTTGTTACCAAACAGATTTGTTGTTCCTTTACTGTTTGGAATATGAACCAAAGGAATTGTTCCAAGTGCGTGACTTATTAACAAGTTGGAGGCGCAAGGATACTGAGGGAACTAGGTGAACTATATGTTTACTTGCTTGGTCTCAACTATACGAAGTTGGTTTGATTTTGTATAGCGGCTTAATTCTGAGAGTATTCAATTCTGGACTAGGTCCCGGGGTTTTTCTGCATTTGCAGTATCCTCGTTAACAAAATCTTGCTGTGTCATTTACTTTTATTTTCCGCAATTATAATTGTGTTTATTATAATTTAAAGTAAATTACACAAACGTTAATTCCTATTTTACTTGATAGACAATCCCTAGAGTTTGGTTAAGTCCGGACCTATTATTAAGTAAACATACTTCGTTGTTGTATTGTCTCGATCTTGTATCCATAGACGATCACACGAAGTGTGAACCGATTAGTTGTATTGGCTCGACTCAGTCCATAGACAATCACTTTCGGAAAATGACTTATAGGTGGAAAAGTTTTAGATTGAGGTATATTTGGGTACCCTCATCTTTTCAGAAAAGTTTGCAGAATTCTTAACCATCATGGCCCTCTTTGTGAGGAAAGAGAAGAAGTTCCTCTTCATGTTAGCAAAAACTCCCATCCCTCCAACTTCAACACCTTCAATACCACATCAATCAATAGTCCAAAACCTATTATTAAGAAAAGGTCATATTCTGACAAATATGCTGCTGAAGAATTTGCTATCAAAATGAGACTAGCTCAGAAGCATATTGTCATTAAGAATAGTTTAGAAGAATTAGATGGTCTTGAGGATTTTATAATATTTAAAGCTGGTCTTCAAAACCCCATTACTGAGGATATCCCAACTCAAAATCCTGAAGCCATTGCTTGTCAAAAGAAACACAGGAAAACTCTTGAAAACTACAAAGCTAAGGATAAATTTTTGAAGAAAAAGTGTACCCACATCAAAGTAGCTGCTAGGAGGAAAACTCAAACTTCAGATATGCGAAATGAGAACACTTTTAACCATAACACTATCTTTCCAAAAATTACCCTAAACATTCCCAATCCTTATAACTCAATACCCTCTCTGGCTGATATCCAAAATCAAATCAATGATGAATTCAAAAATTAGAAGAAATTGCTTTGGGAAAGGAGGAAACATAAGAGTAAAAATAAGAATGTCTCTATAGTTAGAAATCATCAGTTGTTGGACACAAAAAGGAAAAATCATGTCTCTTTTACTCCTTCTGATCATAATCTGCACAACTGGGACCAATCACATCCTACCAAGAAGAGCAACCTTCGGAAATTCTATGGAGGAGGACCATCTGACAAATTTGACTACTACCAACCTTGGGGGAGAAAATCCATTCCATCTTCCTAAGGTACATTCTTCTCCTCAAATGTTATATTTAAAACTTACATTTGCTTCCTAGTCATATGATTGCTCTCATTAACAAGGAACCTATTAGAAGGTACACTCTTAATTTTTCTACTTTCTTCATATCTACACTAAGATTTTTATCCATAGCCTTTGTTGCTTAGGTTATAAAATACTTATCTTCCCATATCCTAGTGTTTCTTATTTCTGTAAATTTATCTCCATCATGACTTGGAATTGTCAGGGTCTAGGGAAACATCATACTAGTATACATTTGAACAATATGTTAACTAAGCATAATCCTGACATTTTCTTTTTATCTGAGACCAAACAACAAACTAAAAACCTTAAGGCTATCCTCAACAACATAGGAGTCACCAATTTTTGGTTTGTAGAACCAAGAGGAAAAGTTAATACTGCTGGGGGGCTGGTGCTAGCTTGGAAAACTAATTTAGATGTCACCATCCTGGATTTATCCAATAATCATATTAGTGTCACCATTTATCCTAGCTTTGGGGACCCCTGGCTATTCACAGGCTATTATGGCAGCCCTTATACTACTTTAGACAAACTACACTCTTGGAAAATGATTGAAAACACTGAAAAAATGACAGCTTGCCCTGGCTGATTGGGATCTAAATTTTGTGCTACATGATCATGAAAAATGTAGTCAACATCCTATTGATTCTTGTGAAGATAATGTTTTTCTGGAGAAATTGGATGAAGCCAATCTCACTAATTTGGGCTATACTGAATGTCCCTTCACTTTGATTAACAGAAGACTGGGCAACCACCTTACTGAGCAAAGACTAGATAGAGGGATAGATATTGATGCTTGGCTTGATCTCTTCCCAACTCTACCATCTCTAACCTACCTTCCATAGGATCTCATCACAATCCTATTCTTCTCAATACCAATCCTAACTGAAAACAGGGTCACATTCCTTTTAAATTGTTTGGCCCTTGGATTGATCATCAAGATTGTAAAGACATCATTGTTGAATGTTGGAAGACAAATCACAAAGGGTCCCTTGCTATCAAGATAGCTAGGAAATTAAGAGATGTTAAAGTTAAAGTCAAATTGTGGAACAAGGAAACTTTTGGCAACATTAAAACAAACCTTGAAGAAAGTTTGCAACACCTTAATTGGGTTACCAAAAATCAGTTCAATGTCAACATAGGTAATGCTATAAAGGAGGCTAAGAAAGCTGTGGAGCACTGGCAGAATGTTTATGAAAGCTTCTGGAAAACTAAAAGTAGAGATCAATTAATTAAGCTTGGGGATAGAAATACCAAGTTCTTTCATGACTCAGCTAAGAAAAAGATATAGAAGAAACAAGATTGTCTCCATTCAAAAAGAAGATGGTACCTGGCTCCACAATAACAAGGAAATTGCTCATTGCTTCACCAACCATTTTGCTCATATGGTCACTGTTGAACCTATTATCATAAATCAATTCATTATCAACCTTATACCCACTACTATCACCAATACTGAAAACAATAATCTTTTTAGAATTCCTGATGCTGCTGAAATAAAATCTACTCTCTATAGTATGGATGGAGACAAAGCACCTGGACCTAATGGCTTTCCACCTAACTTTTTCCAAGCCAACTGGGAGATTATGGGATAAGACATTACTATTATGGTACAAAAAAAATTCAATTCTGGTTTTCTCCCTCATTCCAAGAATTGAAAAACCCAACCACCCCCTCTCACTTCAGACCCATATCTCTATGCAACACAACTTACAAAATTATATCCAGACTTCTTGCCCAAAGGTTGAAACCTCTTCTTCCTAAACTCATTTCCCCTTTCCAATCTGCTTTTATTCATGGCAGACAAATTTATGATAGCATAGCCATTGCTCATGAACTTATTCACCATATGAATACCATGAAAGGGGAAAAAAAAAGCTGCTGGAACTATGGGCATCAAGATAGACATGGCTAAAGCTTTTGATAGAGTACATGGGACTTCCTCATCCTAATTATGGCCCAAATGGGGTTTAGTACTCAATGGTGTAACCTTATTCTGCAATGTATATCTACCACTAATCTGGCAGTTTTGGTTAATGGGTCCCCTGGAAAATTCTTCAAGCCTACTAGAGGGTTCAGACAAGGAGGCCCTCTTTCTCCTTATCTGTTCCTATTCTGCATGGAGGCTTTCTCAAGATATCTTATTTATGCTGAATCTCAAAGCCTAATTCATGGAATTAGACTGTGTCCTGATGCTCTTGCTATAAGCCACCTTTTGCTTATGATTGTATGATATTCTGCAAAGCTTACATGGAGGAATGCCACAATCTTATCAGGATTTTCCAAGACTTTAGTCGATCTTCTGGGCAAATGATAAAATTTTCTAAATCGGGAATTTTCTTCAGCAAAAACACTGCTCCTGATATTGCCGATAGTATAAGCCACACCATGAAAGTTCAGAGAATCAACAGCAAGGATAAATACTTAGGCTCTCCTCTCTTCACCAATAAAAGCAAAGTGGAAGCCTTCAAACCTTGTGTTGATAAATTAAAATTCAGGCTTGCTGGATGGAAAGCCACTATGTCAACAGCTGGGAAAGTCACCATGATCCAAACTGTTACTTCCACTTCCAATATCTATCAAATGAATTGCTTCAAGCTTCCTAAGGCCACCTATAAAGACATAAATGCTATTCAGAGATATTTTTTCTGGAACAAAGAACCAGATAAACCTTAGGTCTCTATTACATAGCACGCTGTCAACAAACCAAAAGATCTTGGAGGTTTGGGATTCAAGAACATGGAATTCTTCAATATTGCCATGATCTCTAAAATAGCTTGGAGATTAATCATTAAACCTCAATCCCTCTGGAGTTGTACGATGAAGGCTTCTTGGATTTGGAAAGGTATCCTTGAAGGCATAGCTTATATCCAAAAGTACTACATCTGGAAAATTGGAAAAGGTAACCAAATTCTTATCTGGGAGGATAGGTGGATTAATGGTCATCCTGATATCATTCCAAAACCCTCTAACTGTCCCACTAACATTACTACTATTAACCAACTTTTCAATACCTCTGGGGATTGGGACCTAGATCCACTGGCTCTTTGGTTCACTCAAGATGTTCAAAACCTTATCCTTCTTACTCGGCACAATACTAATACTTAAGACACCATCGGCTAGGGATTATCTCATAAAGGGGACTTCTCTGTTAAATCTCTATATGATAAACAGATTACTGATAAGTATGCCAATGATGTTCTCACTGCTCCTTGGAGAAAGATTTTGGAATCTTGAAACTTCTCCAACCATCCAACTCTTCATTTAGAAATATGCTCATGGCATTCTTCCTTCCAATGTTAAGTCTGCTAGCATCCTAAACTATATTGATCCTATTTGCAATCTTTGCAAGAATGCTAAAGAAGATATCACTCATGTACTCTTAGCTTGCCCTGCTGCTTCCAAAGTTTGGGAAAAATTATTTCGAAACTCTCATCAACTCTTCAGTGCTTATAGTACCTTTTGTGAGTGGCTAAATAGCTGGTTTCATAATGATAATCATAATACCAGCTGGAATGTTACTTATGAAACTATTTGCTGGTTCATCTGGAAAGCCAGATGTGATCTGGTTTTCAAGAAAATTCCTCCTTCAGCTGACAGTACTTCCCTGAAAATAACTCAACATTTATGCTCTTTCAATAGAATTATTCACAATCCTGGGCACATTCTGAACAATTTGTACTATCAGGATACCAATAATGATCAGCAAGCAAGAATTGTTAGACTGACAAGGCATAATAAGAAAAAGTTTGGAATCACTATTAGCACGAGTATTTTAGAAGTTGATACTAACATGACTAATGGTGATATACAACCATATACTAACTTTGTTTTTATTGCTTTGTCCTTCTCAGGCCAATGTGTGGGATCAAGAAACTACAAGGACTCTACAGTTGGACTCAGCAGAGCGGACAGAGCAGGCAGAGGAGCACATCTAGCCTTGAAATGGGGCAAGGAAATGCAGAAATCCAACATTGATTTTGTTGTAGAAGATGAAGCAACTCTACAGGCCATCAAGGAAGGATACCAAATGGAAGTTCAAGAAAGATTTCAAGGAAGTTTCACTCTGTCTCATGGTTGAAATTTCGAAGCTATTGATTTTGTTCTGGGCAAACTAATCAAGCTAGCTCCTCATCAAAACTCTCCTGCTACTAGATTAGCAAAACTTTCCATTCATTCGAATTTACTTCAAAACTTAAATTGGAAAAGTCCCAACTTAAAACAGTTTTTTGATATACTGCAGTCATTCCATGTCCCGACTGTTGAGGAAATTTGTAATATTAACTATCAGACAGTGGATGGGCATCATGGTGCTAGTCTTAGCCCAGATGACCACGTTATGTTACAGTGAGTCTGTTGCTCATTTGAGCACTCTCTCCGTTTTATTATAATAATAAAAAAGGACTTATAGACATAGTCGATCAAAAATTACAAAGTAAAATTTTGGTTGCTATCAAGGGATGGGCTTAAATGAGCTCTCATGTGTTCGTGTAGTCTAGTTTTATTGCAATTTCAACCTCGTCCAAGTTTTCTTCTTCCTTATTGCAATTTTCAAACTGCTCCTCCTTGTCTAGTTTATAAGAATCTGTTTTCCTTATCTGTACGCTAGTATAGGCTCATGGGTGAAGCTCCAAATAGTACCCCTGCCCTGTGTCGGGAAGCAGAATAATATCACAGAAATTGATCAAGTCCCTGGTTCAAGACATGCGTGCGTGGTTAAGAAATGAGAAATCACTCATGTAAGAAATAGTATTTCATCATATAGAAAATATGTTGCACCTTAAGCCCATTAAACTTGAGTCACCAGGAATGGGTGCAGAAACTGTTGTTTCACAAAAGCCAATCATACATTACCAAGTGTCCTCACCAAAACCTCTCGTTTCACAAAAAACACACTTTGGCCGATAAAAAGCAAAGATTACCTCATCGTTCAACGTGAGCTCTTTATTTATTCAGGCCTTTAAATCTTAAGATTCCAGGTATGCCATGTTATTGTAGGCATAACTCTAGCTACAAGCCCAGTTATATGATTAGAAGCAGTAATACGTCAGGCCCAGTTAATCAAAACAGAAACATCATAGGGAACGGCTGTGATTACGAACCTACTTCAAAACATGGTTAAACTAAAATTTGAAGACTCATAATATACCTATCATGCACCTTCATTAAGGAGTCGATTATCTAGTATACCGTCAATACATATCCACTTTCGTTCATTGGCTCCCAGCCTCACCCACCAAGGAGGATAAAGAGAGTATAATGATAAAATCATCGGGTGATAATACCAGTAATTTGAGATTGAAACTCGTCAATACAAACATTTTATCTTTACCGTTTAGGGAAAAAAAAAATAGAGTTGGCGTTGCACTTGACGAGTTCAACCGACCACCCTACCAAAAGGGGGAATAATTAGTTCCTAATCATTTTTAAGTGAAAATTGAAGTTTTCATTGATTGACTAAACATTGATTTAGGTGAGGTTATTATAATCAAGGAGAGGGTTAATGAATGCAAGATTATGTTAATTAATCTGACTGATTATGGATTGTCATTCAAGTGGTCCTAAATTAGTGGTCCTCCTAGTTTACGTTAATTTGATACTACTAATCCATGTGAAACCAGTGATAATAACCTTAATCAACATGTTAACAGAAAATCTAACTTTTCTTGATTCGATTACATCATCTTGGATTCCAAATCAATTGGGATTTGTTAATTAAACCTTCTTATTATTATTTAATTAACCTAATCCTTATTTTAAATATTATTATTACTAACTGTAAAAAGGAAAAAGAAAAATAGTAATATTATATGAATTTTACTTTTCCCCATCATTTGGGCATAGATAGATTAGCACTAAACATAGAAATCTACTCATCAAATCTCCTCTAATCCATACACATAATTGCCTCAATCTTGATTCTGATATTTTCTACTAATTTAAAACCTTTTGACTTCTCTTTAACATGTTGTTGTTAGTGAAAGATTAGGTGTTATTTTTCTTTGCTTTTCTCAATGGAGGTGTACTAATTATAAATGGAGGAAATCAAGAAACCAAAAGAAATGTCAAAAGGAGGAACAATCTACAAAAGATTCTTAACCCACCGGAAGAAAAAAAACCACTAATTTGTTTGTCACTTTTGCTTGAAGAGTGGGAAG
This sequence comes from Papaver atlanticum, assembly GCA_023531105.1. Classification (NCBI taxonomy): domain Eukaryota; kingdom Viridiplantae; phylum Streptophyta; class Magnoliopsida; order Ranunculales; family Papaveraceae; genus Papaver; species Papaver atlanticum. Next base: position 577,404 of record JAJJMB010013226.1, on the reverse strand, counting down.
ATTTTGGGATTTTTTTATTTATGAGAGGTTAGAACATAAGATTAGTGCATGCTTCATAATGACCAACAAAACAATACACACTAGTAACTAATTGGTCACTAAACCCCCATTTTCACATGCACTTGAGATTATGAAAAAGACAAGTTTGTTTGTTCATCCTACAACAAGTGTACATATCATAGTGCTGTTCTTGTTTTGATTCAAACATATCAAGCTATGGTGTTGTTTCATGTCTTTTATCATGCACTACTTGACTTTGTTTGGACCCTATCCACCATCTTGATGATTCGAAGACTCATTTCTTATGCGTGTTGACATTTTTTTCAACTGCATATCATGGTGGGATCTCTTTGATATGTTTTAAGTTTGACAAATAATTCTCTTTATGAGACTCAAACTCGTCTATGTTCATGAATGATATCTGGTTGACTATCAGAGGATCGTATTTGCATATGTATCTAAAAGTGGCAGCTGCAATTCTTTGGTTACCTTGAAGAAAAGAAATGGTAGAGTTTTTGCTTATGAAATGCAGAGTGTATATATTATTAAGCCTAGGCCTAGCTATATAATTAGATTATTACAAAGGCAAATATATTGTTAATTAAGTGTCTAATGAGTAGTTCATTCGAAATAATTAACCTAATACCTGCAGATGTTAGATAGTCTGGTTGGAATCCATTTCACGAGGTAGCTAGGTTTTTGAAACTTTTGGCTTAGTACAGTTTGGACTATTGCACGTCCAAGCTGTTGTGCGACAAAGTTACATTAATCTCAAATGTAACGTACAAAAATATCAAGAATAGCTACGTGCACACAATTTCTCCCACAATTTTCCTCATTTTCATAGTTGTAGTATGTGGTGGTGATTGTGAACACAGGGATCGGTGATTGTTTGAATTATTAGGTTATCAATCTTCATCATCAAACACAGACTGATCACGGAGAGCTACAGAGCAGCTAGTACATGCATGCATATACGGATGATACATTTTGTCACGATTTTGGAATCATGCAATTCAATTCATTCATAACAAATGGAATTCTCTTGCATCCACCATATATGTACCACGATATCAGAACTCCCGTCCCTCGTACTGATGAAGCAGACATTTTTATGGATATTATTCATTCGGCCTAAGAAAATTCAAATTTCCTCTTTCATCAATAATTTTTGATTCACCGAAAGGTAAAATAAAATATTTACCGTAAGTTTTGTAGAACTAAAAATTACAAGGCTGCTACATGGGGCTACCGAAATTTCACACAAAAATCAAAAAGGTTATACTGAATTGGTGAGTCCTGCAATTTTTGTGCAAGATACAACTCAGCGAGACCCCGGGGGAGGAGCAGGTGTAAAGCAAGGGTGTGTAGCTGCACACCCTGTCAAACTGGGTCCCAAAACTAAAATTTTAACGTTTTTGGGCGTTCATGCCTATTTTTGGTATCTTGCACCCCTAGTGACATTCTGCTTCCTCTTAGTAAAGTTTCTGGCTCCGTCCCTGGCGAGCCCACCTTACCTATAAACTAGGTTTCTTGTTGGTTTCAGGGTTCAGGGTACAGGGAGGTTTCATGGGTTTGTTTCTTGTGGGATAATTCATCAGACCAGTTTTCGGCCAGTCTAAAATCCTTCTACCAAAATAACTATATATTACACTTTAATTATATGGAGTTTAGTAACCTCCGTAGGGATCTTGAAATTGAGGTAAAAGATTTGTTATAACGAAAACAATTTAAATTTTTGAGTTTAATAATGAGCAAACGTCACACGAATTCAATATTCCACAGAAAGGTTCACTCACAGTCGAACTTAGCAAAAAGGTGACAACAATGTGCGAGTTGGACTCAGCACGACCAGGTGAGTTAACTAAACCCGTTTTTCTCTAACCTACCCTCCCTGGTCGGGTTAGTTCAAATACCCTTGTTAAGTTAGTTAGGTTATATGGGTCGGGTGTTGAGATGGGTTAGGTTATATCTCGTATCTTTTCTCCAAATTTTGTCTTCATCTTCTGTTTCACCATTTTCATCTTCATATGCAAGTTTGCAGAGTCACAGACCGATGGATATGAATTCATCAAATCCAGATGGTATAGGTATGTAGTTCTATTTAATTTTTCAAGTACATCCGATAGAAAAGTGATTGCAATAGCAATTTTTTCCTTTTTGAAACCCTAACCCTTTTGTTTCTGTTTAAATCCCTAATCCCCGTGCTTCTCCTTTAGATTTCATTAGGTTCAGTTGAAGGTTAGGGAATTGAATGGAATTGTATCGGATTCGTATTTAGTTGGTTATCTGATTCGGGTTCAAAGCAAAAGGTAACCCACTTACTAGCAGTAAAATTATGCTTAGTGAAGCTAAGAACCCAATCGTATTGCATGTTGTGTATATAGAGAAAAAGGTTTGAGATTTATAAGCCAATTTTTATTATATAAGAACCAAATTGTATATCATGTTGTGGATGGTCCGATTGCTAACGATCTAAACATTATTCAGTTCTCAATTATTGTTTACCCAATTTATTATATAACACATTTTTGCAGTTCTACCCGGTTTATTTTTTTGGATAGCATTGGGAACAATATATGTATATTTTATCATGCCATACTGGAAAATAAACTTCATGATTCATGAAAATAAAAATGATATCAATAACACACACGGTAATTCTCTAATCCTAATTTTGCTAGTTATGTTTATCATGCATCCCTCCTCATTGTTTTCTCCAATTTTTATGGTGTTACTAATTTGTTGTTCTTTTGACGTATGCGTTTTTTGATGTTATTAAGATTTTTGTTTAATTTTCTTGCGTTTTTTTACGCCATAAGATTTTTGTTTAACATTCTTGAATTCTGCATCTAGTTTATATAAAAATGCTGCGAACTAGCATTGATTGCTTGTGTGTTTGTGAAATGTCCGACTTGATAGTCTTTGCGAAAAAAAGGTTATAGAGGAAAGCGAGAGCATGAAAGGGAACATCATGCCTGTGGAACATGCAATTCAAAGCGAGCTTACATGCTAGAAAAAGATTGATAGGATGCAGTTTCAACCTTGTTATGAATGTGTGGAGCTACCAAGTTGTTGACCAGGTGATCATGACAGCCTTCTTTTAACCCAACTTTTAATGGTTAACATCTGTTTGATTGTTAACAATTTCTCTTTTATAATGTGTAAAGTAGTTGGCCAATGGAGAAGGAATGCATGTTCAACCCACTGTTCTTGTATCATTATCTCAACTCTCAAGGACCCCCTTTGAACGAAATTTAAAGCTTGCTTTCATAAAGGGATTTAGGATGTAAATAGTGTTTCCTGAAGATGCCTGAGCCAATCGTCCAGTATAGATGCAGTTAACCATAATATATAATTATTTTTGCGTTTGTTATAGATAGAAATTAAGCCTGCATAGTTAACCAGATCGATAGAGAATTCTGCAACTACTCCAAATCAGGTTTATAAGTTACTAGGCTATATTTTATAAAATTGGTGGTGTATTACCGTTTGAGTGTTTGATTCTTACCGTTGACTCCTCTTCTTACTGGTGCTACATTATGCTTTTCAAGAACTTAAAAAAGACTCTGAAGTGCTACGTTAAGCTACTACTTCTTTTCTCGGTGTTTTTATGATTTAGGTAGAACATTTTTGTTCATACTGTTGTTTTTTCCCCAAATCTTTCTCCGGCAAGTTTTGGGTGTTTGGGTTAGTAAATGCTTCTTGTTGTTATGGGGTTTCAAAAGAACAAATAATGAATATGAGTGTGTATTAAATGCTGATATTGAACTGTAATAAAACTTAAAGGTTTGATTTGAGTTGAACTTTGGTTCTGTTAAATAATTACAAGGAAATCCGGTCTACCTAAATAGCTATCATAAAAACCAGTAGCGAGAAGGCAGCGTCATGTTGCTATAGTGCCTCACTTCCCTATGAGCAAAGTAGTACATATTTTCTTTCAGAAGGGTTGAATAAATTACATTGGGTGGCTCAGTAACATGGTCATATAAATTAAAACAGGTACCTTATTTTCCAGAGTACTTTAACTATAATGGGTAACTTCAGTTACACGGTCATATAAATTAAAAAAAGGTACCTTATTTTCCAGGGTACTATAAATTATAATGGGTAACTGATTTTGGCGGTCGTATAAATTAAAACAGGTACTTGAGGCGGACAGTAACGTTAAAAAAATGGGATAGATTTAGGATGGGATTTGAAGCTAGAAATGTGCTTGTATTCTTTGCATGTTAGGTACCGAATTCCGTAATCTCAATTTGTCGTAGCTATGTTTAGCTATGTTTAACTCGGAGAAGTTTTAGAATCTCGTTCATGTATGAATGATTTATGTCCTCTAAAATTAAACAGGTAGGAAATATGAACTGTTTGATATGTGCCTTTTAAATTAAAATCTGAGAAAATTCATTCACAGTACAAGAAAATGGGACTGAAATAAACATATAACGGTTCAAACCAGGTCATATAACTTTCAAATATGATTAATAATAACTACTACTACATTTATGTTTCTTGTGACGATCCGGTTGTTAGACCCACCGCTCCATGAATTTCTGCCAGAAGGAGATATTGAAGAAATTGTTAATCATCTAGATATCGACACTAGTGTGACCCAAGATGAATCTATCTCAAGGGTGGAGAAACTCTCAGAAGTAAATCATATGCTTGGTTTCCGTGACGTCGGGTTTGACGTCTCATCAAGTTTCTTTCAGTGCCACATTTATTATCATAAAGAGAGGATGGTAAAATTAACCATGGTACATTTGGTGTTGTTGAATTCTGTTTCACCAGGCTTGGGATTTCATATTTGGAACTAACTGAAATGCAAGTACGCGCCATCTTTCAAGCAGCTATAAATATGACCAACCAGGGTGTCATTGTTCTTCCTGGACAGGTACAACAAACCTGAACAGATTTCATAAAAACCCTCTATGCAGGAAATATACCGGAAGCACAAACAAATTCTGTTGGAACTTAAAACAATGTACCCAAAAACATTTATGCTACAGAGTGGTATCAGTACCTAGTTTAATTTATATTACCATCGAAGTGAATTACCCGTCATAATTTATAGTGCCTTCAAAAACAACATACTCATTTAAATTTATACGACCATGTTATCGAGTTACCCAATTTATTTTATAGGACCATATGAAACACAATATGCACTACTTACCTTATTAACATGAACTTCGCGGCAGAAAATATGCCCAAGAAAGCATATTTTCTTCGGCATCACCAAGACTATGCTGAGTATTGCCGTAGCAGAGATATGACTGAGAAATAGTCCCTGGGATTCACCAAAACTCCTCACAAAGGCCAAATTCCATATCCAGAATGTGATGAAGGGTATTATGAGGAGCCAGACAGATAGTACAAAAGAAAGTCGCATGAAGAACTGCACAATATGACATCCTTTCATTGCAATTCCAACCATAAACTCCGCAATAGGAAGCCTTGTCGGTTTTCAGCATAAACAGGGGAGAAAGAAAATGGATGTTTTTTCAAACCTGCAAAGCATGTTAATAGCTTCAATGAACATTTTAAATAGTAGTAACAAAACAAGACATATGATAATAAAAACTCTGTAACACTAGCCACACTGAAGATTGACAAACAAGATTAAAGGCATGGTTTTAAATATCATTTTAAAGCGAAACACACAACTTTGTAACTTGAAATTTTTAGAGAAATGTTAATCAACATAATTTTTCTAGCTTTTAGCAGTGCAAGGATACACCTCGAGGCCACCTTGAGGCAACACCTCACGTTTCCAAAGGAAAATGCCTTGCCCTACCTTAACAATTTTCTTAAACCTTGATCAACGGAACTAGTCTAACCACTCAAACCTGCAATCCGTATACTGATAATAACAAGCCTCTATCTTGTTGTTTATGATGCATAAAGTGCATGTTTCTTTGCTTAATTTAGAAAATTGCGGCATCTTAAAGTGTAAACTAAGAGATTAACAAATACAAAGAGTCCTGGCAGCATATAAAGATTATATGCAAGCATTTTGGATTAAAACCAGTGTATTACTTGTTTGTGTCCACCCACTTAACTCATTAAACCAGCATGGTTTTCCAACTTTCTAATTCATCAATTAAAATTAGGGAACGGTATTTAGGAAATCTAGCTCTAAATTCACCCTCCAATAAACCCTAATTCAACAATTGATTCCAATAAACAAAAACCCTTGGATACGATAAATAAGCTACCACATCAAAAATAGAAAAATATAATTCTTTTCCATTGATTTTTATAATAATTACCTCAGACTGTCGAGCATTGCTGTGATTAAGCCACTGAAGAAGACAATCTTGATGAACAAAATTTAATACTTCCACTACAAGCACATGGATATCTTAGCGGATTTTCAGAATCACCTAGGTTTCTACAAATCCTACGGACATCTTCATCATCTTCGTAATTAGTATTATTAGGGAGAAAGAAAGAATAGAGAGAAACTAAAGAAAAAAAATTGTTAGAGGGATAGAAGATACGGGATATAACATTCTACCCATTTCCTATCCAGAGAAACCCAACCCATATAACATAACCAGGGCAGTTAACCTAACTGACTAGGGAGGGCAGGTTTGGTATGAATCGCATTAACTCAGTGGGAAGATTACACTGAGTCAGACTTGCACATAGCTGTTACCTTGTTTCAGATTTCGACCAAAAGTGTACCTTTTCCCAAAATAGTCAATTTCTTTGACGTTTGCTCTTTAATAATTATAATTTTTCATGTTTAAGATTTTATAATTTTCAGCATACAAGGAAAGGAAATACCTTTTTGGTGGTATACACAAAAGTCAAATGCATATGCATTGCACACTTTAAATCAAGAAGCACACTAAAAAAAACTAGCCACCATGTAGTGTCTAATATCTTCTGTGATCAATGACCGATTATAAAATTTTCTAGTACAGTAGAAACTTTTTTAATTAATACTCGATTATTTAATAAACCCTCTTAAATAATATTTTTAGCCGGTCCCGAGTCTGGGACAACGTGCCAAATTAATAATTCGCTAAACTTATAAGATAATACATTTTTGATTACCTATGTGTACCACATATGAAATATAAATTAATAATGCATTTTATATATATATATTCAAAATGATTTAATTGTCTACTTTTTTTTTGCTAAAATCAATATCGCATTGAATTTCATCTCTAATTTTTCTTATCATTGTAAGAATTTTTGGTGTTGTTTTCTCATAGCTCAGCAAGAAATTATTTAATGTGATTGCCGATATAATTGCCTCGTTTCGTGAAGGGGGCTCTATTGTAGAACTTTCATCATCTTCTTCCACATCTTTATCCGTTCCCATAACGCTCTCAATTATTTCTTCATCAGTCAATAACTGTGTAACTTCATTTTCTTCCGGATAATTTAGGACATCTTCGACATTCATTGAATTGCGATAGCCCAACTTCTTGATCAAATTTTGCAAGTCTTGAGTGATTACACTGTCTGTATGTTCATCCAAATTGTCTAAACTTGTGTTATTTGTTGATCAAAGTTTACAATGACGAAAGCAGTTTGCAAGTGTACTTGTACGAACATCGATAGTCCATACTGAATTGCAAGATTCATTGCATCTAACACATTTATTTTTTATGGATTTGACGCCCCTAATTCATACCCTTCCAAAAAACCTCTATAAAATCGACGACGATAATGCATTTTAAAAGCTCGTATAATCCCTGCATCACAAGGCTGAATTTTTAAAGTTATGTTTGGTGGAGAGAAAAAAGTTCAACATTTTGAAGTCCTTCAATAGTTTTTGGATGAGCAGGGCAATTTTCCATAATCAGGAGAACTTTTCTTGCAGCCATTTTTTTATCAAGTTACCAAACATATTCTTCAAATAGCGCACCAGTCATTCATGCTCGTTTATTAGCACGATATTCACAATTCAAAATATTCAAGTTTATATTCTTGAAGCACATTGGTTGAATTTTCTCTGAACCATAAAAAATATGATTGGATATTGTGTACATAAAAGATATGATATGGTACTGTGTTTATATAAAAACTAACTATTTGATATGAAATTTATCTATCAGTTAACAAAGTATTAATTAACTTATAAGTTAATAATTATTAATTTATCGGTTAATTAATATCTCTCTTAACTAAAAAATTTTGATGGTCCCGACAACATTAATTTATAAAGTTTCTACTGTATTTAAAGAGGTTGGAGATTATGACATTTAAAGGACTGAATTCTAACCGTTCAGTATAACATCAATTAGTTTAAATTTATTATTATCACCTGCAATTTTACATTTTAACCAAAGAAAACAAAAACAAAAAAATACCTCAACAAAGAAATGAAATCTCCACATTTCATAAAGAAAAAAAACACCAATAAAGACATTTATTTAAACTCTACCTTAATTATAAAAATAAATCCTTCGAAATTTAATAGAATTGATAGTAGCAGGTAGTACTGCTAATCATGTTATGGGCCATGGTGTATATGCCCACACAATTATTGCAAATTCAACAATCTAAACCCACCACAAAAATTAATAATAAGATATATCTAGCTAATTAATGCCAATAATTCAAATTCCAATTTATATATAAATATATAAAGCCCATAATAAAGATATTACTGCAACTAACAAACTTAAATTCAATCACTATCTTAATAATTTTTCATGTTACAACCACCAAACACTTGAATGCTAATATATGCCATCATTTTCAACCAAAATTTCCAACAACCATATAGGATTTAGCCAAAGTCTCGGATTGTTACACAATTGGATATTTGTTTTCGCTAATTCATCTGTTACATCATCTAACGACTTTACCATTCTAACATTATTACATCATATATTCAACAGATTTATATAGACGAGTCTAAAAAACAAACAAGTTTGAAATCCTCGTTCATTCGTCTCCCTACCATCCTAAGTTAATGATTTCGATTACGAATATTTATAACTAAATTAACCATGTATCATGTCATGCTTAATCATTTCGACAGCAAATTACCAACCCCGGTCGAGCTTAACCGCTAAGCATACATGTTAGGTGAACGAATGTCGTCTTAATATATATAATTAGCCGTTAGTTATCAAAATCTAACTTGTAATTAGTGTCCTGCATAATGTAATGATCAAGTGATTTGATTCTAATTAGAAATTTCTAATAAAAAACGAAGTAATCATCTTCGGTAACCATCGAGATCGGATTCGAAATGGAGGAGGAAACGTGCAATCGCCCTGTACTTAGCTTCACCACACATGGTGTTTAATGGGCTTAATTAATTTTAATTAATTTTTCTTAATATCAAACCTAAATATTAGTTAAATCTAGAATTTTTTAATCATTAAGTTGATTCATGAATCAACAAAGAAATATTAAGAACATCAACTTGGTGTTGATGAATTATGATCTAAGCATCTTGGATTTTTATTTTTTTTTCTCACCACCACCTCCACCACCATATGGTGTGTCCAATTTTGTCATGTGCAGTGTAAGCATTTTTGGAGTATAAACTCACTTTATATGGTCAGTCCGAATGTGGGCAAGTTTTAATGACTAATTAAGATTTTAATTATTTTTGTTGGTCAAAAGGGATTTGTGGTAGGGTTTGGTCAAGATTAAGCCTTCTTGATTCTTTATTTATTAAAATCTTATCTTTAGAAGATTATTTGTTTTCTCGAAATACCTTTTCCTTTCAACTATATTGATTTATATGGAGTGTCGAACTCCCAAGGCTTCATAATGTGCCTACTTATTCACATTTCTTTAGCTAAACCAAATAATTTACAAGAAAAAATGTTTCAAAAACGTATAATATTCGGGGGTTTTTTTTTTATCTATATGACACTAGGGGAGCAACAGTCCCACGTGTAATTCCGCTTTAGTTAATAAAATTTCTTATTTCAAAAAATAAATAAATATATATAGACATGAATATATATCGTGTATCTTTTTTAGAGAACTGTTTACTAAATAGTGTTGCATGACATGGATGGGATAAGTCCTCAAAAAAATAGGCAAAATGGATGCATATTGTAGGGACTCGCTAAAAAGAGCTTCTGAACATCATCATCTCAAGTTGGTCCACACCTAATTATGAACCAGTGAGCTTATCATAAAGCATCGTTTTCAATGGATTACATGAGTCTTGTTGGAGACCATATCATTAATACCTCAAGGCTGAAAAAAGAAAAAAATATATATAATTTTTTATTTAATTTTTAATTTTTACTAATAAATAAAAATAAAATAAAAATCTATCATCGCATCCTTCCCTTTCAAATAAATCCTTCTTCTTAGTTTAGCTGCAGGATATACCGGCAACACCAGCTAAACAGTTGGTTTATTAGGGAAAATGACCGATCTGGAAGCTCATTTTTAGGATGTTTACAAATTCAACAAAAAGAGGTATGTTAGACAACGTTCCTACCCTCTGTCGATTAAAGACTGGACGGAAGAAAGGTCTGAGAAAATTCTTCTCTCATTCCATTCCAGCGGCTCGACCAGTAATCAATTGCAAAAACTCAAAACCTACGGTTTCCCGATTTTTCAACACAAATGCGAACCAAAAAAAAACTATTTACTTTCTTAAACCCCTCGTGATGCTTTCATATCTCAGGTGTAATTACATTGATGCAAAATGATACTTACAATTTATAAGAAAATAACATATTTTTTTCTTCTCAATTATGTATCTTTTCTCATGTTATCGAGTTTAGTGAAATGGCATCAAAAATATAATATTCCCATCATATAAGAACAAACATTTTTATTTACTTTTTCTCATGAATACATTTCATTTTACACAAGCCTAGTCCAATGCAATCAAAGAAAATTCTTAATGGTGGAATTGTTTCGGGAATATTGATAAACTACCCTTGTTTGAAAATCCAACTTAATAAACTATCCTGTTTTTTAAACATTTTTCGAAGTACTCTCACAGTTACGTTTTCCATCAAAGTTAGACAACACTAGTTTATTTTTCCAAATTTTACTTAGTTACCCTTTAATTGTTGTCACGTTAATCTACTAATAATTATTTTTCGGGTTTGTCGTGCTCGGTTGAGGATCTTTTCATCATTTTCAGGTTCGCTAACCGCTCCCGAAAAGGGTTCATCATTTCCAAGTGTCTTGGGTTTTTTGGTTGATGGAGGACTGACCTTCTACAACACTCTTCAGATTCGTTGAGCCCGATTCAGGATCGTTACATTGTTTTCAGGTTCGTCGAGCCCGTTCAGGATTATTATATGGCTTTCAGGATCGTCGAATCATTTACCCCTCCCACCAAGGAGATGTAGTTCAAGGATAAATATGATATTTAATAGGTGAGATAACTACCACCCAGGGACGGAGCCAGCCCGGTGCAAAAGTGTGCACTTGCACCCTCTGCTCAGCTGGCTCAAAAGCCTAAAATTAGGTCCATAACAAGTATCAGGCTATTTATAAGCCTAATTTTGCTTCTTTACACCCCCTAGAAATTTGTATGTACCTCGAACCAAATTTTTGCACCCCCAACCTAGAAGTCTTGGCTCCGCCCCTGCTACCACCTACACTTTAACTGGAAAAGTCGATCAAAATAGGATACTCTCGTGAAATGTTCAAAGAGAAACCGGTAATAGTTTAGTGTAGTGTATTTCAAAAAAGGTATACTTCAATCCCGGAGCTGCTTCCCTGACCGCAGGTTTAACAGTGGGTGGATTTAAAATCCGACCCACCGGACAAAAACACGATTTAATCCGTGGTTATTTCATCATTCTCGTAATCAAAATCCCCAAACTTTTTACCTAAAAGCACAAATATTTTTTTAATTCTCACAAAAGAAAAAAACACTTTCAAGTTTAGTCAAACAGAATCAAAATGTTCAAACAAACGGTTACCAAACTGGACACACGTGGAAGTATCCCACGTAAGCAATTAGGCTGACATGGAACTAGTCAAATGCCACGGAATCAAAAACAGGCAAAATCAGTGAAAAGATACTCTGTTACCTCAGAAAATTTATTACTCAATAAATAAAATTAAGACAAAATCCTGACGTGCATTAAATTGTCCATCCTCTGACACAACTTCCTTTTGATTATTATCTAGGGTTTATAAATAAAAACATGTCAGTGCCCTTTTAAATAGCGTGCGATCGAGGGATATTAAAATTAATTGGGGGATATAAATTACTTCTCCCAACTCATAGTGTCTGCTAAGGGGTGATTTTGGGTATAAAAATACTAAAATACCCTTTAGTTAATTAAAAAATACTATGAAAAGACTATACTACCCTTTCCCATTTATCCCCCATTTACACCATCAGTTCCGACACACTCGGTTAGGGTTAGGTTTCGATATTTTTTTTCTTCATCTTCTTCATCCGTTCTTCATCAACGATTAATCATCGATTCAAAAATTTCTTCGTCGATTAACCTACCCGAATCATAACCATGCCTCCAAGAGAGAAATCAGATGCCCAATCGAAGTCAAAATCGATTGCTCAACAAAAATTAGGACAAAGGCTTGCTTTGATTGCTCAAGACAAGAAGAGGAAGAAGAAGCGAACTCGGACAATCAACTTCTCGTAAACATGGCTTCTGTGAGAAGGTAAGTGATTTTGAACTAGTTTATAAGTGTTTGAATCGATTTACAGCAGTAGGTTTAGGTTAGAATCGCGAACCCTAACTCACACAGTTGAGTTTCAGTGAGTTCCGGCATTGAATTTTGTATGAATGCAATGCCGGTATTTAATAACGACATTGAATTTAGGTTGAAGACAATGCCGGTAGATAGTTACGGCATTGATTTTAGTATGAATGTTATGCCGGTATAGAGTTACTGAAACACCTGAAACTGAATGTTTTGTCCCGGCATTGATATTAGGTTGAATACAATGCCGGTAGTGTGTTACGGCATTGGTTTACATTAATTCGAGTATGCCGGTAGTGATCTTTTGGTATCCAGGAAACCACTAGAAATTGTTATCAGTACCGGCATTGACTTTAGGTTGCCTTGTGTGCCGGTACCCAGTTGCGGCATGGAGTTGAATTTTTTCATCCGTGCTGGTAGTGCTCTTTTGGTATCCAGGAACAGCCTAGAAATTACCGGCATTGTCGATAGTTATTGTTCACTGCCGGAATGGTGTACCGACATTCTGTTTTTGCCAAATTACTATGCCGTTTTTTGTCCCGGAATGGTTTGTTTTTCGTAAATCTATGCCGGTATTAAGAATGAAAGTGAGTTGTCTTATATTCATTTCGTGTGTCTTTTGATATAGGGCTAGAGCCAAGGAAGCTAACAAAGGAAAAACTAAAGATGCTGTCATTAAGAAAAGAAGGAAGGACGGTCTTGATACTCCTTAGTCTCTGCCTCCTCGAGGGAAAGATCAAGGTCGCAACAAGCGTTTGGGGTCTGATACAAGAGGGATAATTTGGGAGAGTCGTGGTAAGTCGACTTGTAATCCGTGAACCTACTGGAACAGTTGAGCACGATGAGCAAGATGAAGAGGAAAGTGGGGAGGAAGATAATGAGGTTCATCCAAGTCAATTAGCAAGCCAAAGCGAAGTTGTAGAGGAAGTTGGTGGGCCAAGTCAACAACCGGCACAATGCAAAGGCAAAGGCAAGGGCAAAGTAAAAGTTAAAGGTTCCCACCTTCCTCATGTTGAAGAAATGATACCTGACCTTGCTCGTGGTAGAATTTGGGGTGAAGCTGACTATCCGAGAATTCTATTTGGCTACAAGGACACGTGGGCTCGTACTATCTATCAAACCTATGTAAGAATTTTTTAACTTGTGCATATGTATTATTGTGTCTTTATGTAAAATCTTTTAATCGTACTATCTCCTAATTGTAGGCTCATAAGAAGGTTGTGCGTGTTTGTCGAAACCAAGCCGCGTCTCGGTTGGATTTGTCTAAGGAATGTGAAGAGGTCCAAACATTAGTAAGAGATGAAGAAGATGTTTGGTTCCAAGTACGAGGAAGGAGATGTGCTATCCCTTGAAGAAATGAAGGAAGTCGAGGAAAAGCTTGATAAAATTGAAGACCCAAGTGCAAAAGCTTTGTTCGGGGAAACGAGGAAAGTTGCGGTTCACAAGAAGCAAAAGACCAAGTGATTAACTCTTTAGTTGTGTTTCTTCATTTGGAAGGGTTGTTACGTTTTGAACAATTCTGAACTTGTTTTTGTTTGTACCTCATGATTAACTCTTTAGTTGTTTGGTTTACTTTTGGTTTATGATACCTGGATTAAAAACATTTAAGCACAATCCAGTAGTTTGGTTTATGTTGAACAAGTTTAGATTTCTAGTGAAATATTTTTCTTTGTAAGTTTTCTTTACACCATAGGTGCCGGCATTGAAACGTGTAGGTTCTACAGCACCGGGACGGTTTCCGGCATGTAAAAGTAATTATAATTCCATGCCGCCACTTGTACCGGCATTGAATGTTTTTTCTATAACGATGCCGGAATTGGAGGATGAAAGGGCCCAAGTTCCTGTATAGAATTTGGACAGTACCGGCATTGAAATATTAAATGAATCTATGCCGGAATTCTGATTTTTTTACAGTTGAATAGTTTTTCCAGAAAACCGGCATTGGTTTGGATTAAACTACAATGCCGGTATTGATTATAAATCCGTTCAGAATGCTCTTTTATTTCATTCCTAAGTAATCTATTACATTGGATTTGAAACTTTAAAGTAAAACATACTAAAAATCATGGAATGGAGTAATTTTGGTTGAAGATGATCTCATAATCTATTTCCATCCCTTTTCAACAATTGCGGAACCTTTGAGCCTTTTGCGAATATCTTTGAAGACATCTTCTGGAATCTCGGTGTCAAGGACCATCTTCATTGGTTCATCTTCTCTTTCAACATTTTTTTTCCTCTTCATATAACACCCATCACACCCATCAATAGGCTTGCATTGGTCCTTGTGGTTTGCTCTTGCTTTTGCTAGTGCAACAGCTTTGTCAAACCATTGAAATTCTTCTCACTTTGGGTGATTCAAACACCTTAGAAACATTCTTCCATTATCAGCATCATCAGTTTTTGCAATCCAAAACTGGCATGTCCCATCACAGTTTCTACACTACGAATAAATAAAAGGACAGTCCATGGCTAGATGAGAAGGTGACTTGCAAATTTGATAGCTGCAATGATGACTCTGTAAGAGAAGATTATATTAGTGATAAGTCTTAGTAGAGAAGATTTTAACTGTCCAATCCATCGTTAGTAATGTTGAATCTACTTACTTTGCAGGTAGAGCTTGATGGTGGTTTGCAAATAGAGATTGTTGATGGATTTTCACCTTAATGTAGGTTCCTTATTTGGTCTTCCCTTTTTCTTTGGCACCGCCGCCTCGTCACCTTGTTGTTCTTTGTCACTTGATATTGGTAACTTTCACGGCCTACCCCTTTTCCATGGAACCTCCGCTAGATCGATTATGGGTGTGGCTTCGGAATCCTCACATTGTTTTTCTTGGTAGCTTAATGTTGGTACCTTTGGCGTCCTACCCCTTTTCTTTGGAACCTCCGCTACATCGACTATGGGTGTGACTTCGAAATGCTCACCTTGTTGTTCTTGGTAGCTTGATGTTGGTACCTTTGGCGGCCTACCCCTTTTCTTTGTAACCTCCGATCCATCGGCTTTTGGTGTGGATACGGAATCCGTCGTTTGTTGTTGACTTGATAGCGGTTCCTTTCTCGACCTACCCCTTTTGTTTGCAACCGGCGCTTCCACGAACTTTGCTTCCGAAATATCACATCCGGTTGGATCTCGTTTCTTACTTGCCGCGAGTTCTTCTTCACGTTGAGTTATTTCTTTCAATTCTTTCATTTGTTTTCTCCTTGCCGTTTTAGTTTGTGGTCTACCGGGAGGATCTCCCTTTGTTGGCTCTTCACTTTGTGTTATCCATGACCGTGTAATTAGCCTTAGTTTGCTCAACAAGACTTGCCGGCTAACCGAGTTGCCACGTGAGTAAGCTTCGAAGAATTCCTTTGCTTCGTTCGTATCCCATGGTGATTGTCCGGGAACTTCCGTGGGGGTGGGGGTGGGGTGTGAAAGATAGTTGCTTCCAAAACGGATCAATAACTTCAATAGGTATCAGTTCTTCATACTTCACAAGCATATGACGACACGAAATCCCCAATGAAGACATGTCGGGACAAATTCACACATCACCCGGTTTGCCGTAGTTTATCTCCATTTGCATTTCTCTCATCATATGTTTTATTGCCCAATGAGAGACGTTGAACTCTATTCCTTTGAGCAACTTACCATATTGTAAATATAAAGTCATCCTTTCCATTGAGCTTTTCTCAAAGGCCTTTTTGATCCTATCGATAGTTGCTTCCAAAACGGATCAATAACCTCAATAGGTATCACTTCTTCATACTTCACAAGCATATGACGACACGGAATCCCCAATGAAGACATGTCGGGACAAATACACACATCACCTGGTTTTCCGTAGTTTATCTCCATTTGCATTTCTCTCATCATATGTTTTATTGCCCAATGAGAGACGTTGAACTCTATTCCTTGGAGCAACTTACCATATTGTAAATATGAAGTCATCCTTTCCATTGAGCTTTTCTCAAAGGCCTTTTTGATCCTATCGATATCACTCTTAAAGTATTGCTTCATTTCCTTGGTAACCGCAACCACGTTTCCTTGGCCGGACTAGATGAGATCTTTAAATCTCCCATGAACGGACTCCGCTACACTAGTTGCTTCATTCTTGTAAAGTCTATACCGGTTTTTCCATGCACGCACAAATTTTTCCTTGAACTTATCCAATCATTGAGTCCGACAATACCAGACGGCAGTCGGATAAACCTCGTTCCAATCGGCAATAAACTTGTCCAACCTTTTTTCGTACATATCCTCGGTAAGAGACCAATAAACTTTCTCCCAATCTCTTAGAAATTCCAACCACTTTTTATGATTTTCCGCATGTTCTTTATCCACTCTCCCTTTTATCTTGCCTCTCTCATCTTCTTCTTCTTCTTCGGGTGATAGTTTGTTCTTGCGAACATCTTCCTCTAGTTGAACAATCATTCTCTTCTTAATATCCGCCTTAGTGGATTCAAACAAGGCATGGCATGTTTTTATGATATTTTGACGCATATGATATGTACATAGGAAATTTTGTGCGTCCGGGAAGACGTTGGATATTGCTTTCATTAATGCATCATCTTGATTGGTTATGTGAATGATACCTTGTCCGATGTTAGCCCCACGATGTTGAACAACGGCATATTGTATTTGTTTGTCTTGTAGGTGCAATCCATCAAAAGAACACCACAACATGTATTAGCTAATTGTGAAAGCAAAGGATGTGAAATGAATATTTGAAGGGGCTTGTTGTCCGACCCTCTTTTAATGATACGTGTGTAGTTGTGATCCCAAACTATCTTCCCAAATTCTTACATAACGGTCCTCCCTTCCCATTCCACCCTTCTAATAGTTGCTTTTGCGCTATAAATTTTACTTAGAGAAGATATGTTGGTCTTATCCTTTTCCTTGAAGCCTCTGAGAATTTGTCTCGGTGTGATAAGTGCTTTGGTCATTCTCTTTACATCCTCCAATTCATGAGGTTTTAGCTTCGCAACTAGGGAGTGACGAACAAAATCTTTCGGATCCCGGTGGTTATGACAGCCGAACCAAACCGCACAATCCAATTCCTTGTTCTTTTCATTTAGATGGAATACAAGCTTAAAGGGGCAATTATCCTTCCTCGTACGAGTCTTGTATACCCTATTGGTCTTCTTTGGATAAACATAACCCTTTCTCTTGTGGATATTCTTCTCCTTGTATACCCCACTTCTCTCGCAAACCATCTCAAAACAAGTCTTTGAACCTTGGGTATTCCTCACCAACATACACATGTTCTTAAGAGCCGTCTCTTTAGCCCAAGCGATTGCTTCCTTTGGATCTTTTATTCCCTACATAAGGACAACAATGGGAGATTAGAAGGTTCATTACAAGCAATCCATTAGTAAAGTTCAAGATACTAGGTGAAAAGTATTCTTTGGTAACATACCGGAGGCATTTTATAGTATTCCGACGTATCCCGACCAAGCGGCTTTGCATTTGTTGGATCAATATATGTCACCACCTAAGGATCGAATGAAAATAAAATAAATTAGTTCCAAAGAAATTAAAACACTATGCTGGAAGAGAGTTCCGGCATGCTCGACCAAAGTTCCGGCATGGTCTAACTGAAGACCAAATTTGAAACCTTTTCCGGCATACATATTTCATTTGAAATCAACGCCGGAAATAGAGGTGCCGGCATGCTCATTATCTATGGTTCCACTCCGGTACCTGTTTCCGGTGTAACCCATAATTAATATACCATGCCGGTATTTAGCTTTGGAAAACACTCCTTCCTGTATGTTTTTTTTGTAGGTACCGACATGGTAAAGTTATAATCGAACAATGTCGTTGGCGGTGCCGACATGATATTTAATTTTTTATCTATGGTTCCACGCCGGTAGACAGTTCCGGCATGGTAGTTAATTAATTTGTCCATGCCGGTATTTAACTTTGGAAGGCACTGCTTCCTGTATGTTTTTCATGCAGTACCGGCATGGTAACCTTAGATTATAACCATGCCGGTAGCATATTCCGGAGAATATTCCGTGGTAGGTAAAAAGTAACTTTTGTACCGGCATAGTTTTTTGGTTGAATACTATGCCGGATTGAATTTCAAAATGGGGGATATCGGGCTGCCGGCATGGCCGTAGTATGAATACTATGCCGGTATGGAGGCTTCCGGCATTGTATTCATAGCAATACTATGTCGGCACCGAGCTTTTTCAGCTGAAAAAATGGTGGGTTCAAAGAAAAAAAATCAAATTTTCAACCTCTTTGCAGCTTTACCTGTGTGTTGGGGATGCTTGTATATTGTGCAAGTTTACTTTCTTGTGTAGGTTCTTCAAAAAACTCTCCTTGCTCGTAAAAATCATCATTCAATGGTGTTGGCTCAACAAAGAGTTGCAATTGTGAGTTGTTGTCATTAGCTGAAGATTCAAGGTATTCTTCTTGTTGTAGTTGAGTTAAAAATTCTATGGCAGTAATTCTCTCTTCACAATCATCCTCCATTTTCACCAAAAAAAGTTCCCTCCCAAATATTTTTTTCCCTCTCCTTCTCTCACCTCACTCACCCAAATTCAAATAAAAATACATACTAATCATTTCACAAATACTTAAGATTTTTACTAATTATTATTAACCACTAAATCTGATTAGTGAGGGGTAGATTAGGAATTATATAAAATATTTAGATAAGGGGTGACCCTGATTTGATATTTGTATCCAGTTTTTGTCCTTTTCCTATATCCCCCAATTAATTTCAATATCCCACAATCGTGCGTTCCTTTCAAATCCAAAATTCAATAGGGGGACGCAGTACACAGAGAATCAGAACTAGCTGAGATATTCAACACGGCATATCTTAGATTTTCTTCACAAGTGTATCCCAGTTTCCAAACAAACAAACCCAAAGAAAGAAAATGGAATCAATCCTTAATTAGATGATGAAACAAAACAAAATCAAATCATTTGATTGCTAATCAAGCAAAAACTTGGGATTCAAAACACTAATAAGTATTCATCAAACTAATCAACGAGTAATATCCATTTTCATTTTCAAATCTGGGATTTATTATCTGAATAAAATTCTCATTTTCATCCTAACATAGAAAATAGTCAGCTGTCAAGACTATAATATCCATATTCTGAGTTCGAACTTTTACGAACGTAACTTTTACCAGCCGAAAAACGTCTGGATTGAGTCTATTGCAGTGAGGATGATGGGGATGCAATGACAATGATTCCCAGACCATAATTTGCTGGCTTTGCTAATGCACAGAGAGATATGTACTGCTAAGTGAGATTAGGAATATGGATTAGTGCGATTTGGCCATTAAAAAACTGTAAGAATACAGTTGACTCTGTCAAGTTGGCTGATAATCAACGTTGGCACAATTTACTAGGATTCAGCTAACTTTGATAACGGGATTGGAATAACGGTGTTAACTGGAGTCACGTGATACTGTTAAATAACAATCAATAATGGACTGGTCTAGTAATACCACTAGTGTCAATCAAATCAAACGGTAGACTTAGGTGCTATTTTTTGACTGTGGATGTTTTTTTACCTTGGGAAGGTACTAAATTACTTACTGATTAGTACGACTACCGTGATGAGAGAATGAATAGTGATTAGACCCCTCTCTGTTCCAAAGTCCCATCTTTGCTACCTAGTTTGTGCAACTGCAATAGTATTTGTTTTTCGAGTTAATTGAGACTTAATGAGTTCGAGCAGTGCTGTACCGCACCATTTTGCGGGAAGCTATCCCGCTCAAGCGAGTTTTTTACTGTTAGATCACGTTAAAACCTACATCAAATATTTTTGAACCCTCTAGGGAAAATGATAGGTCATTTCCTGAAAATGGTGGATTCTTTCCTGAATGTGAATCCAACCGATTTGATCATCTAACGGTAAAGAAGCGATTTGAGCGGGATAGCTTCCCGCAAAACGGTGCGGGATAACATTTGTCAATGAGTTCCCTAAATTCGAATTGTACCTTGTGGAGGGAGGCACGGTGAATTTATATTTATGGGCCGTGAGAAGTTCCGTGGTTTGTCCGACCATGGTTCACCATATCGGGTATAGATATAGGTCCTTACTGATATAAATATGATATTACGATAAATATCGGTCCTTACTAAGGATTAGTCGTATGGTCTTCCAGTCTAGCATTTAGATTGGAAGTCCACGTCAGCAAGAATATCCAGCTAAGTTTTATGATAATTTCAATCTAGCATGTAGATGCGCTGAATGGAATAGCGAAAAGTAGAATGTGCTGAGACTGTCTATTATCTTGACTAAACTAATTTTAGTGAATTATTTTCTCACTTTTTTCGACATTGTGATCAATAAAAATGAATTATTCTCTCTTTCTCAATGTTCAAAACAGTAGCTATCAATTTAAGCATGCCTTAACGTTTGTATGTCTTTTATATTCCGTATTCGTCAGTTTCAGGCGGTATCACTACGCATCGAAGAATACAGATCGATACAGTACATATATGGTTTTAATCGTCAATGTGTATCGGATACCCGGAGATTTGAACAAATTGAGTATCTTGGATCATTTTCAACAGATACATATACGAGAAGGCAGATACAGACGTGTAACGAAAAATACAGCAAACCATGGATGCAAGCTTGAAAATTAAACATAAGAAGCCATATTGGGCACAATCTAATGACTTTTGTGTGAGATTAATGTCATTTGTCCAAAAAAAACAAAGTTATGAGATTGTTTTCATAAATTTCCTTGGTAAGTGTATCAGTGTTGGGTGATACCAATGTATTTTATCTCGGCCGAGATGATTGAAATCTCATTGAGTTTCGTCGTCTCAATCTATGACTAGCTATAACTCATAAAAGCCCATGAAATAAGAAAAAAAAAAGTGTACAAATGAAATATCCAGCAACAAAAAGTAAAAAATTTATTGAGTAGAGGAACTATCAAGCATTTGGTGATCTCGGATGCATCTATATAAACGGAAAGAGTAAGTCATTGTTTCGACGAATCTTTGGACAATAAAAGATTATGCAAATACTCACTCGAAATCTCGTTTAACGGATCTTGTTATAGTAAAATATTAACACTATATTTTGAGATATCTGGAATTTTGAATTTTATGACATAAATTTACAAAATTTTCACCAAATTTTTCACAAAATTTGCCAATGTCATATAATTTAGTTTTCTCTCGAACAAAAATATCAAAATGGATAATAAGAGATTATTACAAAAAAAATTTAAAAGATAATGTCATCCAGAAGTCTAACTAGCTTTCTTTTATAGGTTTATCGATATCTCTTTAGCTAAGATAGCATTAAATGTATCAAATAATCACTCGTATAGTTTATCACTATACTAAGTTTGGATATTATCTGGTACCTACAAGAATTTTAAATTCTAATTTAATGTTGGTAGAGATTAAATTGGAACAGTAATAGTGTTGGTTAAATATCTGTAGGCAGAGAAAGTCAAGGTTGCTAACAGGGATACCATTTTACTTGGGGTTATACCAACCCAAAGACAATTATTTTTTTATCCTATATACATATTGGTACACCTCAAAAAAAAAAATCGGTACCCCTATTAGCAATTTTGGAGAAACTGATATCCTCTAGCTATGTCTTTCCAAATCCAAATCCAAAGTCTTTTTCAGTAACAAGTACCGGGTCGATTGGAGAATATCTCCCAAAAATATAACATAGTTTTTACGCCGACCTGTCAAAGCCTTACACAACTCGTACCAGGGCAAGCAAATCCTCTGGCTACGTCTTTATCATCTCATAAACTTAAAAATAAACAAGAAAACGACCCAAAAAATTGGAGTACTAAGTAGTAGTTGGACCGATACACATTGAAGGACAGCCAAAAATTTAATCTCATCTGATCAATTAAATTCTTTATCATCATCATCATCATCATGATTTTAATAACAATAAACGCCTGTGTGTGCGTAAAATAATGACCATCATGAATTTCTACTTATCAAGCTATTATCGTACGTGCTATAATATAGCTATATCACCCTAATCATCACAACTCACCTATGATGAAAATGATCACACAATGAATTCTTAATTATCCATCAGATTCATATATTCATCATCAACACCGATCAAAAAATGATTCAAGATTTATGTGTCATCGTTATCATAAAAGATTATATCAAAAAACCACACACACATTTAGATATCATGCTTGTAGGTGAGAGAAAAGATAAAATCCGTCACTACTAATTTTGGATGGAGTAACAAGTAATAAATGTGTGAACACTGAACCTGACAGTCAGACGGTGGTTGTGGGCGGAGATACCAATTTCTCACCGCGTTGCCTACATTTTTTATTTTATCTCCTGTGTGGAAGCACAAAAATAATACATCCTCCCACTAATCACAACTAAAAAAAAAAAAAAAAGTGTCTTCCCCATAACGCGTAACGGCTTAATTAAGGAAAAATTATGGATATGTCCACATTTAGTGGCCGTAGTCGGTGGTCTTTTAACATGGCTGGTGGAGATTATCACCCGCACCACCACCACCACCATCATCATCATCATCATCATGATGATGAGACTCTCAACAAATTCTAAGTAACATCGTTTTCTAACGTTGACTGCCACGTGGCACCAATATTAAATTTCCTAGTTAATGAGAAAAACAGAGGAGGAGTTATTAATAGGGAGGGAGGGATAGAATCACCGAGATAAAGATCGTAGCAGTAGTGGAGATTTATCTCTCCTCCTCAAGGTACAGAGAATACAGAGAAGAGAATTCAAACTCAAACAAACAAATTTTACATTTTTGGCATTCTATATTTTTCCCATCCAGAAACCTCTTTTGGGGCTTATCAATTTTACTTACTAAAACAAAAAACAGAGTATCCTATCCTATTCCTATAGAAACAGAATGGGGGAGAAGCCAAAAGCTCCATCTTCTTCTTCTACTTCTTCTTCTTTATATAAAACTCCTCATTCGTCTCTCTGAACAAACAAAAAAAGAAACCAAAGTTTGTTTGATAATAATGGGAACTGGATGGAGAAGAGCATTTTGTACATCAATCAAGAGAAATCCTGAATCACCAACATCAAACATCATCCCAAGTAATACAACTACAGATGATAAACACAACCAGCAAGGAAGATCATTATCAGCTAAAGAATCTCAATCTCAATCTCAATCACCAACTCCGACGAGTAGTACACCATCAACACCAAGAAGTTTTATTAGATTCGGATTTCGTTCTTCATCATCAACACCTAAAACATCATCAACACCTAAAACATCATCAACACCTAAAACATCACCTACAACACCAATTACTAATCTAAGATGCAGAACCACCATTGCAAACACCACCGCCACCGCGGCATCGGCACCGTCTTCATTACATAACAGTCCAAGACTCCATTGCAAAACTACTCCTACTACACCAACATTCTCAACATCAACAGTTTCAACACCGAATACTAATTCAACAATCCAAACTCAATCTTCATCGGTTAAGAGTACTCCGAGGTTTTTCACATCTTCGTCTTCGGCTCCGTCTTCACCGAAATCGCCATCGAGATTTTCACTGTTTAAATCTAGTCTCCGATTGACGAAGAACAGCTGCGGAGTATGTTTGCAGAGTATGAAATCAGGAGCAGGAACAGCGATATTCACAGCTGAATGCTCACATTCGTTTCATTTTCCGTGTATTGCTTCTCATGTCAAGAAACATGGGAGTCTCGTTTGTCCTGTTTGTAGTACGAATTGGCGGGAAGTTCCATTGTTAGCTCTACACAAGAACCAGAAAAAACCAGAAGAAATCATCAAAACTGTTGATGATACCAAGAAACAATCACAGAAAGCATCAATTTACGATGATGATGAACCATTATCATCTTCGCCTGGTTGCGGCGGCGGGAGGTTCAATACAATCCCTGAAGTGGATGAAGAAGAAGAAAACGATGAAGAAATCAAAGAATTTCAAGGGTTCTTTGTGGATCCAAATCTTACAGCTTCGTTCAAATCAGATTCAAGCTACGAACAACAACAACAACAGAAACCATCGTCATCTCCAAAGAAAATTTCTTGTCAGATTATCAGACACGTTGAAGTGAAATTGCTTCCGGTATCCGCCGTGATTTCTATAGGAAGAAGCCATGAAACAATTGCAGTAGCAATCAAAATCAAAGCACCACCGCCACCAGCAAGAACAAGCTCAGCAAGTTTATTAGATCCAACACGAAGAGCTCCAATCGATCTTGTCACTGTTCTTGATGTTAGTGGGAGTATGACCGGTGAGAAATTGTTAATGCTGAAAAGAGCAATGAGATTAGTCATTTCATCACTTGGATCTTGTGATCGTTTATCAATCATCGCATTCTCATCGGTTCCGAAACGATTGTTACCTCTAAGAAGAATGTCATCACAGGGACAGAAATGTGCTAGGAGGATTATTGATCGGTTGGTGATTGGTCAAGGTTCTAGTGTTGGTGATGCATTGAGGAAAGCTACAAAAGTTCTCGAAGATCGCCGGGAAAGGAATCCGGTTGCTTCGATCATGCTTTTATCGGACGGGCATGACGAAGAACAAGATAATCAGAATCAGACTCAAAATCAACAGCAGCAGCAGCAGCAATCGTCCAAGACTAGATTCTCGCATATGGAAATTCCAGTGGCAGAGAATCATCAAGAACCAACTGAAGATGCATTTGCGAAATGCGTTGGTGGATTATTGAGCGTCGTCGTTCATGATTTGAGACTACAACTAGGATTCTGTTCCGGTTCGGCACCGGCGGAAATTGCAGCGGTTTATTCATGTACAGGGAAACCAACATTATTAGGCTCAAATTCAATCCGGCTCGGTGACTTATACGCCGAAGAAGAACGTGAATTGCTTGTCGAACTGAAAGTTCCAATACTCAAACAACAACAATCTCCGTCTCAGTATATAATGTCGATAAGAAGTTGTTACAAAGATCCGGCGACTCAAGAGGTGGTTTTCGGCAAAGATCAGCCGTTACTAGTCCCCGGAACATCGTCGATAAAGTCATCAGCTGTGTCGAAAATAGAACGGTTACGAAATCTGTTCATTACGACTCGGGCCGTCGCCGAAGCGAGAAGATTGATTCAACACAACGATTTGTCAAATGCGTTTCATCTGTTGAACTCGACAAAATCGTTGTTGAAACAGTCGAATTCTGATGACTCGGAGTATTTGGTGAGTTTGGAGAACGAGTTGAGTGAGTTGCATTGGAGAAGACAAAATCTGTTACTCCAACAACAACAGCAACAATTTCAGTATCATTATCATCAGCAGCAACAGCAGCAGATCCAACGGCGCGTGGTTAACGAGAGGGAACCGGTTTTTTCGGTTGATGAGAATGCGGAGCCGTTAACTCCGACGTCGGCTTGGCGAGCTGCGGAGAAGTTGGCTAAGGTTGCTATTATGAGGAAGTCTATGAATCGAGTTAGTGACTTACATGGCTTTGAAAATGCTAGATTTTAGAGTTTGATACGGTATTTTTTTTTTTTTTTCTTAAATGAAAAAAAAAAAAATTTGTAAAAGAGGAAAATATTTAAATTTGAAGAAAAGAAAAGAAGGGGGTCTTGACATAATTGGGTTAGGGATGGTTTGTCACTTTGTCTCTTTTGTTTTGTAGAGAGGATTAAACAAAGAAATGTGATTTTAGAGATTAATAAAATGGAAAGATAATTTTATTTTATAGTGCTTTTCTTTAAATGAGTTTTTCTAGTGTGGAAATCATTTAACAGAGGCCAAGTGTCGATATTTCTAAATGCTTGTCGATAATTAGTCATTTTGAAAAACCAAAGTAAGACAAAATGATTCAAAGACAGCAAAATAAGGAAGAAAGGAATGAAGATATTGGATTGAATGATGATAGTAGTTGAAAAAGATGAACATCCACAATATCTATTTGTCTACTTTTCGATTTGCTTAAGAATTCAAAAAATAACAACAGATGGTACCTACCACCACCACCACCACCACACTCGTATAAAACTGAGCAATAACAATGGATTTGTGGTTCAACTTTAGATGACTTTTTTCTTTTGTTCACTGAATAGTGATGATATAGATAGATTATTCTATACACTCTAGCTTTCTCTTTGATATGTGGCTTGTGGTTAAACTAGGGTTCTTGTGAGGTTAAAAGAAGACTAGTCATTTCATCTTCAATTATCAATTCTTTTCATATCTTTGTTCTCTGAATTGATGGAAAGTTTTCTTGAATTATTAGTATAGTTTTAGTGAGGTAAGGCTATAAAAACATTAGGGGATATGTCTACTAAAGTAACACTAGACTTGATATTTTCAAACATCACATGAACTTAAGGAGAATTCTTGTGTATTTAATAGACTTTTGGTGTGGTTCAAAGTTCCAAGAAATCACGCTTTAAAAATAGGCTAGGCATTAGGCAAGTATAGTGTTGCAGCCTAACCAACCCTTCCATTAAGGGTAAGTAGTGAACTACTGGCATTTCAAATCACATGTTACACAGCAGCTGAAATATCAAACACAGTAGTTCAATGAATGAACCCATGCATAGTCAACATTGTGTTGCAATATGATCAGGATGTATAGTGAAGGCATCTTGACTAGAGTTTGAGAAAATTTTGTTGAGGACCAAACTAGTACTGTGCTTCTTGTAGGGAGGTAACTATTGGGATAAAGCTGGAAGTCGGCATAACAAAAACAAATGAGAGAACAGAGAGATAACAGATAAACTCACGTGTCATTATCCACTGACTTCACCACTGTACTGCAGTGACATCGGTTAAAAAAAAAATCCCACATAAAATTTTCCAAACAATGTTCCAGGAATCCTTGGAACATTATCCAAAGTGAAAAACAGCTGCGGTAACTATATACTGCTAAGCATTGTGCTCAATTTCACAGGTCACGGATATGTGGCTTTTCACAAATATCCAAAATTGAACATAGACCTTGATGAGCTGAAAGTTGCCATCAGATTGCATACAGATGTTGAATGCAACTTGGAGGGGAGCTAGAGGAATTTGGTCCCCTATGAAATCCAGAAAACAAATACATCCATGGATTCAATGTTGATATACTATCACTACTAGTGTTCAAGAAATGAGACAGAAAGAGACCTAAAGGTTAAAGGACCAGGACCACCCCTTCAAATTATTGATGGTACCAAAAAAAATAGTACGATCCCTATGAAGTAATATGCAAATCAAGTTCATGTGGGATTCAACACTTCCACGACTGCATTACTTCAGCAACACGTTTTTGAACAGACAAAACAACTTGAAAATAAGTTCGTTATTTGAGATACAGAGAAGAAGCTTTTAAAAAGTAGTAAAAGGTTTGATTGCTTTGTATGTTATATCATCCTCATCAAGGAGAAAGAAACTAAAGATCCAAAGGAAAAGTTGGTAACTTATCTTTCACTTTATGAATTCAATGGGATTCATTTTTCCTTAAAACTGCAGAGAGTTTCTGGATCCCCAATGGTACTCTCTTCTTCATCAAAGATCTAAAAAGCTAAAAGAAAAAGAATGCGAACAATGTGTGCCAAGGTCATCTATGTAATTTACGTATGTATATACGTATACGTATAGATGTATCGTATACAGAAGAAACATACGATATTACGCATCAGCTATCACATCATGCAACTGTGGAGCCAGTCCAATTATATAACGGCCCCATGTAATGATAAACAGAATAATTGTAAAAGTTTGGAAGTTTCTATAAAGGAAAATTGTAAAGTTAATAAAGAGAAAACAGAAACATCTAAAGGTGTAAAATACAGTATGGCAATAGCAAAATAATGGAGATAAGACATGCTAGACAAAAAAAGAGATGATCCCTTTAGTTGAAACAATAATTCTAGACTGACTCTTGTTTTGTATTTTTAGTATTTTCATCATCTTTTCTGCAATCTGAACTGCAATTCAGAGGGGAATGGGGGAGGCAGCAAGCGCTCTAAAGGGGATTCAGAGTGGCATACAGGGAGCAATTCAGCGGTCGACCAAACATTCTACAATGGTAACTCATAAAAGAATGCTTGTAATAATTAAGCAAAGAAGCAAAATAATAGAAACTAACAGAGAAAGAAGATTTTGGTGGTCAGACACAGATGTTGATAACCATGAAAACCCTAAAGCTGCAACTGTTGATATATATACAGGAAAACAAAATGATGCATATGAGGGATTCTCACGTGAATCCAGAATGAATTTTCTATTCTCTAAAAATAATGTATCTTTATAGAAAAACCCAAAAATGAAATCTTCTAACCCTGTCACCACCAATCACCCTAATTTTGCAGGACCCACATTACTCAAACCAACATGTTACCAGATCATTCATGAGACGGAGAGAGGGGGAATTGACTGAAAATGCTTCAACAACATGTGGGCACATGGCCATTCAACATGGCCTTTGAGTTTCCTTTAGTCATTCCACTGGTATATGGTCCTTGGAAATTGGACATAACATAAAGATGGAGTGAAACTTCAAACTCTGCCCCTAATCCTCCTCCACTGGACCAGGCAATTTTTTTTCATGGTCCGTTTGCCAGACATCATATTTTACAGATTCATTATAATCTGCCCCGGCTCAAGCTCACTTCCTAGACAAGACAGCTTTTACGAATTTTTGCAAATCACAGTACGGTCAAGTGCATCTCTTCTAAAGGAGTGAACTTCAACAATGGTGTCAAATATCAAACATTGTGACCTACAAAAGTTCGTAACATACTGTACCAGATGAATTACCCATGAACCTAATCGAAACAATGGTAAGAGAATAAGTAACTCTGTGTAAGATACAAACTTGTGTTTAATATATAACTCTGTAAATAAATATCAACTCTCACATAATACAATGATTAGATCTATCCACTTGAGGCTATAAAATTCAACAAATGAGGTTACGAAGTCAAAAGAAACGAAACACTATCTGAATACTCTTTGACTAGATTGGAATAACCTCAATCACTATTGTACACTTCGTAAGAGACTCGTACAAAAATATTGCCCTCCATAAAAGAAACAGATCAGTGGAAATTGAAAAAGGATAAAAATGAAATGGAGTGGCTTCCTAGTGTCAAAAATGCCTATTACCCAACTTGGGATAGTTATCAAACACACATATATAAGGGTCTTTATATCAATAGTTGACTAGAATTATAGGTGGTAGATGACTTATCTCCATTTAGAGGCAAGCGGTTTCCTTCATAGACATGAGGTAGTTTTTCCTCCCGGTGGAGTTCTTTGATATACATCTCCATACGGCAGCAACCAGTTGTAATTGCCAACATATGATTGAATGTTATCTAACCCCATAATATTCCCTGAAAAAGATTAATACAAGCTATCAAATTTCAAATAGAAATAGCTGGAAAGTAACAACAACAACAACAAGAACAGGTCTAGCTAATTCCATGGTGATAGTGTAGACGTGCCAAAATAAATAAAATAAAATAAAATTTATCGCATCCACGGAAATATAATAATCTAAACAGAAGAGCGAAAATTTAGCATTAGCTCGACAATCTAAGAAAAAGCTTACGCAAGATCCGCCAAAGTGTCTGATTTGATCACAGCTTTTCCCTCTGGAAGTTCGAGAGATGAATAATGGGATATCATTTCCCGTAGAGTGTGCTTTGTGCTTTTAATGCAATTATCCCATATGAAACTCTGCAAACGATATGTAACAGTTGCTGAAGTTCTTTAAACTAATCCACTAGTTCCAAAACGATCTATGTAAACTGCAAAAATCGAAACATCATTTAATTGCCATGAGCCAACACACCTTTCTCACATATTCTCTCTTCACCTCCTCCCAAGGCAATTTGCCTTCAGGGGAAAAGATTGAGGCATTCCACAGAGCTCCTCTAGCAACCATCACAGATGAGGCACCTATGAAGAAACGATGGTTATGAGTATCATTCGGTATCAAATACATACCGATACTAAAGATATTATAGAGCTGAATGTACTTGTAAAAAGCTCTAAACAAAAGCAGTTCTTTAGATAATCAAAAAATGCAAATGCTACCTGTTGCCTCTTTAATACGCTGAAAATCCTCATACTCAAAGACATCACCATTCACTATAACTGGAATAGACAATGCCGCCACAACATCAGTAATCTCATTCCATCTAGCAGGATCCCTAGGCCTATCTTCAACTTTTCTGCAAGTCAAATAACATGATTAGCAGGCCATGTAAGCATAACTTCGTCTAATGGGTAAATAACAAGTACTGCCAGTTTCATATAGACTACACTTAGGAAGCATATGCCTTGAAAGATAAATCAGTAATGACACCTGAGCGAGCACATGAAAAACTTGGACGTGAAAGCAACCACAACATCAACTTTAATGAATCTTATGTTTTTCTGTAAAGCCCAGAACAGAAATGACTGCCTAAGAGGCAAATATACTGGCCGGGAAAAGTTGGTTTTTTGTGAGCAAGTGACTGTCATGTTGATCGCAGAACATATACATAACTACCAATCCATAGAAGGGTAAAAACAAATTGTAAAACTTCGACAGACAATAATTTTCTACTTAGTACTGTGTCATATCTCCTATCAGACTGAGATGTTTGGTTTCTCTTGTCCGTTAAACGATACATGAACTTTAATTTTTCAATTTCTCAACAGGAAGAAAAAAAGTATTCATCCACAAATTGCAGCATAATAAACTAAACAATAACTTGGTCATCAGATGCGAACTTAATCAAAAGAAACAGCCCATTGAATCTTACAATAATAATGAAATAACATCAACTTTAACGCATTGCAGATTACCGTTCTTTGTAAAGCCGGAACAGAGTTGCAGATTATGTTTATGAGTTCAACTTCAAATACATTGGTTACAGTTGACTTCTTGTCACCAAGTAACTGTATTGTTAAGTGCAGAACCAATACTTAACTACTAAACCATAAAAGAGTACAATCAAGTAGTAATATGTTGTCAGACAAACTAAGTTTTACTTAGTAATTTGTTCTCATATCTCCTAGCAGATTGAGATGTTTAGTTTTTGTTTTCACTTCTCCGTTAGACGATACAGGACTTTGACTTTTCAATTTGTCAATGTAAAAACAAAAAGATCCACAAATTGCACAATAATCAACAAAACAATTACTTAGTCATCCGCAAATTGAGATGTTTGGTTTTTGTTCTCCGTTACACGATATAGGACTTTGAATTTTCAATTTGTCAACGTAAAAACAAGAAGAGAAAAAAAGTCATCTACAAATTGCACCAATAATCAACAAAACAATTACTCAGTCATAAGAAGTAAACTTAATCAAAAGAAACAGCCTATTGAATCTTATAATAATAAATAAAATATATCACCTTCCATGGACAGCCAAAGCAGAAACACCAGTTTTCTCAATTCTCCGTGCTAGTTCCACAGTGTCATGTGGCGATTTTAGAAGTCGAATTTTACATGTCACTGGTGTGTTCAAGTTCCTCTTTAGCGTTGTTAAAATCTTCAAGAAGAAGAAAACAGAATAAGTCAGTGAGACATGAAACTGCAACTAGTAAAGAAATATAACAGACAATGACATTCCATAACAAGTTGAGTTGATTACATCGTGAATTAGCTCCGGCTTGGACAATAATGCCGCACCCATGCCTCCACTGATAGAGAACGCCTTGGGACAACCCATATTAATATCTATTGCCGCAACGTCATTGCACCTAAAAAAAGTAAGCATATCGTCACTAATTCATTCAAACCAACACATACAGATTAGGAACACTAAAACACACAGAAACTACACAAACATTAGTAATTTATAACGATTTTTTAAAGCCCTTCTCATAGTCAAAGAGGAAGTAGCATACATACACTTTCTGAGCAGCAGTAAGTGCTCTAACAGCATCTGAAGTCCCAATTTGAAACACCACTCTATCCCGTTCCTCTTGACAAGTTCTAAACACGACATTCTCCGTTCCTTTGTCGACAAAATCAATCGACCCAAGAGATTCTAGTAAACCAAAACAAACAAACAATCAATTTCAAAAAAATAAATAATCAATTCACGCAATACGGACGGATTCAGTAAGGAATAATTGTATTACCATTGATTCTGCGAACACATTTGACAAATTTATGATCAATAATCTCTTCTCCGTAAGTAATATCAGCACCATAATCAGCTGCAAGTAACCTAAATGGTAACGTGCCCTACGAACCAAACAGATTCAATTCCATTAAACCAAATCAAAATACAGAAATTAAATCATCTTGCAAACCCTAAACCCTAACAAATTTGTGAATTTCAAATCCCTAAGAAGAAGAGGAAAAAGAGTTATAGAATTTGGGGAAAAATAAGGGTTTTAGGGATTTTACCACACGGACCATTGGAGCGAGTATGAGCTTGTTTTGGTAATCCATACTCACCACCAATGATCAGAAACCGCTGCAACCGACTGCAATTCTTTGGAACTTGCAAGCGAAAGTGAACTATTCTTGTTATTTGCCGAGAGGTGTAAATATTGCCCGGCTCTCCCACACTGTCGTGCATAAAAGAGTTATAAGCTAGCGAATTGGTGGACGTTGGATTACGGATCTGACGGACAAGATTACATTAGAAAATTTTGGCAAATTCTTACAAGTATTTATAATTACAAGTTGCTCCTTATCGTATTTTATATTTAATAGTAAGTACATTTGAAACACTTTCGAATCTAATCACTTTCGGATCTTTTGCCTTGCATTTTCAGGGGACACTCAAAAGGATTTAGGGGCCATTAGGCTATATCCATCCAAGGGCACTATTTAAGGGATACCCTATAGGACTCCCAAAGTTACCTAAATGCCCTTACAGTAATAAAACCTGAAAACCAATTTCATTTTCATTTCAAAATCAGTTTCACTTCTTCCTCGTCGAAGCCGAAGGAAATGCAGCGGCGGGAGTAGTTGGTGGTGGCGAATCTTATAGTCAAACACTCCGGCAACTTCAGATGGCCCAAATTAGGTAAGCTTCTATCAATTTTTGGGTTTATGTCGCTTTAATTCTATGAATCGATAAAAAAAATTTCTAGGGTTTTCTGATTTTTACCGGATTCGGGAGGTATGCATGTATCTTAAACTTCCGAATATAGTCGTGTTCTTCATTTCTGAAGAACATCGTCAATATTCGGGATATAATTTTATAGGTTTACTCCCGAATATCATGAATCATTTCTTCCTGTAACTTTTGATGGATATATTCAGAGGTTAATATTTATTTTTACTCCCGAATATATTGATATAGGGACATAGTATTCGGAAATTCACTTACTACGGAATATATACTTTGAAAAATTGTCATAGATTGTGATTTTGGCAAAATCCCATTTTGGGGGCGGTATATATTCGGAAGGAATTCGTATGTGATATACTTCCGATTATAAAATTTTCAAACTGAAAACATTTTGGGGCCAGATTGTATTCGGTAGAAACTAATATTATTTATGTCCGATTATATAGGCTATAAAACTTAGAGTTTCCTGAACTCCAATTGATGCATATTCGGTAGACAATATTATATAGGCTATAAAATTTTGCTGTTGCGAATTTAGCAACAACAATCTACCGTTGCGACAGATTAGCAACAACAATTAGCAACAGAAAATTTTCAACGATGTTATTGCTGTTGTTAATCTGAGTTGCTAATCAGCTAAAATGGTGTAGTGTAAATCTGCTTAGAGACTATGTACAAACAATACTTCTATCTGTGCAAAATCTTTGAAAGTAAAATATTACTCAATGGAGAAATTTTCAATATTTAGAAAAGCAATAATTCTACCTGGTCATGGAGTAGCATCGGCAGTGAGCTTGAATTCATCAAGAAATACAGTTATTTGGTCTTGGAAATGGACAAAAAATTCTGATTTGGAAAGATATATGGATTGAACAATTGGAGGGTCCACCAATGCCTAAAGATGGAGTTACTGATCATCTCACCTATGTCTATGTTCACTAACTTTTTTCTCATAATGCAATCTCATCTTTCATCTCTTTGATAGGACTACAACAAGGTACATTCTCAATATATCCATTCATCATCAGCATGAAGATAAATTGGTTTGGACTTTAGATAAAAATGGTTTCTTCACAGTCAAGTCAGCTTATCGCAAAATGTTAGAGGAGGCAAATATGAACAACTCAGTTGGGAAACATATGAAATATATATTCAACAGACTGTGGAAACTACCTCTTCTTCCAAGGATTACTCAGTTTGAATGGAAATGTATTAAGGACATCCTTTCAGCTAGAGATAAACTTACTAATTTCATTCATTTTGGAGACTTAAGCTGCACTTTCTGTGCCCAATGAATGGAAACGGCTCCCCACTACATTTTGGAGTGTGACACTGCCAAAAGAGTTTGGGTTGTCACTTTAGGTATACATAGTTTGTTTGGTACTTCTTTACAAGATGGGCTATGTGACTTGATGGAGAAACTTATTGCTAATGATCAGATA
Source organism: Papaver atlanticum (assembly GCA_023531105.1). Taxonomy (NCBI): domain Eukaryota; kingdom Viridiplantae; phylum Streptophyta; class Magnoliopsida; order Ranunculales; family Papaveraceae; genus Papaver; species Papaver atlanticum. The sequence goes on along the minus strand of JAJJMB010013226.1, from coordinate 542,339 downwards.
CATGATATAGAAGTTTTTAAAGTGATTAGTGTAGGATGGTGTATTTGGAACGAGCGATGTGACAGGATCTTCAAAGGCAGAAATATCACCACAGACACAATTATACATAGATGCACGAAGGAGATTTTGGATTTCGAAAATAAGCCTCAGATTACTAGTATTTTGGATTTCTTGTTCAATCTCTTCTTGATTTACATTGGTGTCCACCACCAAGAGGATCTTTTAATATTAACTTTGATGGTTCCTTCTTGCGTACAGATAAAACTGGAGGCATTGGTCTGACTATTCGTGATTTTGCAGGTTGTCAAAGGGGATCAAAATGCATCTACCTAGCTGAATCAACTGGACCAGATCAAGCTGAATGTAAGGCATTATGGGAGGCATGTCAATGGGCCAAAGAATTAAATCTGGAGAAGGTGGAATTTGAGCTAGACTCGAAGATAGTTGTGGATGCTGTGAACAAAGCTTCATTCAGCGTGGACCGGAGAATACGTAATTTAGTTTTAGCAATAAAGTCCTTATTTCGTTTGTTCATCTCTTGACAATGCTCTTATGTGCCGAAAGAAAAAAATAAAGTTGCAGATATCCTATCTAAATCTGCTAGAATTGATACACTTTGCGGTGTTTGGTTGTTATAGATCCTCCTAATAGCATTATTGTGCAGTTACAGGAAGACAAAAACATTGTAATCACCTCTCCATAATCAATTCAATTTTCAGTTTTACTTGTCAAAGGTTATTCTTTTCCTTTTTCTGTATGATTTTTAATACAGCTAGTCTCTGCTAGAAACCTTGTTTTCATACTAGCATGTAAAGATAACGCGGTCACTTTCATTTTTACAAGAAATTTTACCACTTTCATTTTAACACAGATAGTCTGTGCTAGAAACCTTGTATAAATTTGTGTGAAATTGACGAATTGCATTAACTCGGTGAGAATGTTAAATAGTTGGACCATCAACAAATTTTACCACTTTCATTAAGAACTGCATTTCCAGTAAACAATAAAACTTAGATGTAAACAGAGCGCTGTGGCCTGTGGGTACTGGGTATAGCCAGTGTATGGCACACCCAACCCAACTGGTTCCAAAAGCTTAAATTTGTCTAGAAGTTGGGTTTCCAAGCCCATTTTTACTTAGTTGCACCCCCTAGCGAAATGTTGCTTCCCCATAAATGGATTTCTGGCTCCCGCCCCTGTCAACACCGGTAAATTATCGAGTTGTTTGGCTCATTCATTTATGACCTGTAAGAATTTCATGTGCCAGGGGATGGATGGGACTTTGGGTAAGAGAATCTGATTCCCATCTTAATCTTAACTGTTACTGTCTCCCCCATCAGACATGTTTGTTTGCATCCCAAGATTCCCAACTTCCCATGCATGGTTACTTGCTTCTGACATTTACAGTTCTAGATTATGGTTTCAGATTCCAGATGAATCAGATACACCTACCTCAGGCTCCATTCTCTCAAATATTACCTTCTTCATGTTTTCCTTGGATTTAACTGTATGGATATGGCCTGAACTCAATCTCTGGCCTTAAAAAATGGGAGTCATCGTTTAAGCCACCTTAAGAAAATTAAAGTAAAGTACGGCAGCTATTTTCCTGGAAGTCCCCATAAAGCGTGTCCGGTGGCTGATTTAATATTTGTTTGACCACCGTACCGATGTGCTGTGGTGGTGGTGGTGGCAGTGACGATGCAGCGATAAGTACTGACCTTTATCTACGTGGGTGTGAGTTAGATATACATGTTACTTTCCCTTTTTAAATACACCAAAGTCAATTTTGTTCATCCACCTAACTTTATCAAGATTATTAAGCTAAACGTGCTAAACATAATTTCCTGGAAATCGGAGCTTAAGTTAGACGTATTTTCTTAGTACGATGGCTGAAGAATATGAATATGATCTTTCTAATCAGGAGCGGAGCCAAAATAAGAGCAATTGGATATATAGGTAGTAGAGTAGAATCCCTGTGCCCACCGCCCCTATCTTCAAAATCAACAAATAATGATTATCTAAAAAATATTCAAACTTGCTGCTATAAAAGGAGATTGTTTTCTTCTCATATCCAACACAACCCATTCATTCAGTCATTTCCCTGCAATTGTGTGTTGCTGTGTTTCTTCATTTTTTTCATTCCTTCTTTAAAATTTCTCATTGTAGAGTAATTTTTGAGCAGTCGTATAATGGCGGCAAACGGGAATGGTGGCGTCAAAGTAGAGATATGCCATGATGATAGTGTACCACCGGTTAAGGCTCAAACAATTGATCAATTGCATTCACTTCAGAAGAAAAAACCATCAGCACCTACTACACCTAAGAAACAGCAGGGAGCCGACTTATTTACATCTGCCATTTCTGATCAAGAACGTCAACAGCAACAGCTTCAATCAATCAGGTATTACGAAAAAGTCATAAAATAGGTGCTTAATCACTAAGGTTGATTAATTTAGGCAAAACGAAGTCTTAACAAATTAAAGTGTTTTCGTTATCTGTATGTTTAAGATCTCATCGCACAAACCAAACATAAACGGTGATCACGTGAAATTTGTACTAATTTTTTTATAATCTTTTTTTGGCTTATTTTAGTGCCTCGTTGGCATCACTCACGAGAGAAACAGGACCAAAGGTGGTGAAAGGTGACCCATTAGCAAGAAAATCTGCAGAAACCCCAAAGGCTCAAATTACTCACCACCATCACCATCTCACCGCGCCGGTAGTTCCCATCAGTGACAGTGCCCTGAAGTTCACCCATATCCTTTACAATCTCTCCCCATCAGGTAACTTAACTATTTAATTACCGATATGTCCAAAAAAAAATAAAAAATTTATCCATCAGAAATTGGCAATGGTGGTGGATACTCATAGAACAAATTTTTCTCTATTTTGTATTTGGACAGAGCTCTATGAGCAGGCCATAAAGTATGAGCACGGTTCCTTCATATCATCTAGCGGTGCATTGGCGACGCTTTCCGGTGCAAAAACTGGCCGTTCCCCAAGAGATAAGCGTGTGGTTAGAGACGGGTCAAACGAGGATGATCTTTGGTGGGGAAAGTATGTTGCATTCTACAATCCCAATCTCAAATTATGTGTGATTTTAATATATTTTGATAATTTGATGGATCTGGTATTGATTTTGAGCTTGTTTTTGCTTCCTGCAGAGGCTCACCCAACATTGAAATGGATGAGCACACCTTCATGGTTAACAGAGAAAGAGCTGTTGATTACTTGAATTCCCTGGATAAGGTGCGTAATCTAAATATTTATAGCTTGTTTCCCCTTTGAAAATGAAATTGGTCAAGACACAGGATCCATTAGTGATCACATTACTTGGAATTTGCGATTGCAGGTGTACGTGAATGATCAATTCTTGAACTGGGATCCGGAACATCAAATCAAAGTCAGGATAGTATCTGCCAGAGCATATCACTCCTTGTTCATGCACAATATGTAAGTAAATCTTTTCTGCACCAATTTGAGCAGATGTAGAATGCAGTAGAAATATTTGGGCAAAAAAAACTGAAATGTGCATTACAGAATGCGGTTATACGAGAAAACTGATGAAAATGTTTGGGTTAAAATTTTCAGGTGCATAAGACCTACAGAGGAAGAGCTAGAGAATTTTGGCACTCCGGATTTCACCATTTATAATGCTGGACAGTTCCCATGTAATCGTTACACACATTACATGACTTCTTCGACTAGCATAGACCTTAACCTAGCTAGAAGAGAGATGGTCATCCTTGGTACTCAATATGCTGGAGAAATGAAAAAGGGTTTGTTTAGTGTGATGCATTACCTCATGCCTAAGCGCGGGATCCTCTCTTTACACTCTGGCTGTAATATGGGCAAAGGTGGTGATGTTGCCCTCTTTTTCGGCTTATCAGGTAAATAAATGATCAGTAAATTGTTGAATTCGTCTGGTGGTAATTTGTTTCACACAAGTCTAACAAGCTCTTGGTGAATGTTATCTAGGTACTGGGAAGACAACTTTGTCAACGGATCAGAACCGGTACTTAATTGGAGATGATGAACACTGCTGGAGTGATAATGGTGTCTCCAACATTGAGGGTGGTTGTTATGCTAAGTGTATTGATCTCTCTGGAGAGAAAGAACCGGAGATTTGGAATGCCATCAAGTTTGGAACTGGTAACTATGTTTACTTTGTCTTCTGTCATATTGGTAACCATGTTTTCGATGAGTTTTGCTTACATTAACCTGTCTTTTGGCAGTGTTGGAAAATGTGGTTTTTGATGAGCATACTCGTGAAGTGGATTATACCGATAAATCTGTTACAGAGAACACTCGAGCAGCCTATCCAATTGAGTACATACCAAATGCAAAGATACCATGTGTCGGTCCACACCCGAAGAACGTTATCCTTTTGTCCTGTGATGCTTTCGGAGTGCTCCCCCCTGTGAGCAAGCTGAACCTAGCACAGACAATGTACCATTTCATCAGCGGCTACACAGCTTTGGTTGCTGGAACAGTGGAAGGTGTGAAGGAGCCGACAGCAACATTTTCAGCTTGCTTTGGAGCAGCATTTATAATGTTGCATCCTACTAAATATGCAGCGATGCTTGCAGAGAAAATGCAAAAGCACGGGGCCACTGCTTGGCTCGTCAACACTGGCTGGTCTGGTGGAAGGTAATAACACATAAATAATAGTCATGGTTTCCATAAGATCTTTCTGCATTTATTTCCATTTTCTAACCCTACTTGCTTTCTGACTAATTTCTGCAGCTATGGTTCCGGTAACCGTATTAAGCTAGCGTACACTCGTAAGATCATTGATGCCATTCACTCAGGCAGTCTTTTACAGGCAACCTACACTAAGACTGGAGTATTTGGTCTAGAAATCCCCACTGCAGTTGAAGGCGTTCCATCAGAAATCTTGGATCCTATCAATTTGGTTAGTCAGACCTTTCTTGAATTTCACAATTCTTTTCGGGCTTTCAAACTTACGTTGCCAACTTGATAAACTGTTTTCTCATCCCTGTTTTGCTGATTGTATTGCAGTGGGCTGATAAAATAGCATATAAGGATACCCTATTGAAGCTGGCAGGTTTATTTAGGAACAATTTTGATGGATTTACTAACTACAACATCGGCAAAGACAGTACATTGACTGAGGAAATTCTTGCAGCCGGGCCAGTTTTTTGATTCTAATGGTCTGGAATCTGGTGTTGGATTAGAGGATAACACCCTTTTTGTGGTGGCCTTAATGGTAACCACGGCGGGCTATTTACATTCAAGTTTCATTGTTCCCCGGGAAAGCAATTCTTTTTCTTCATTTTATTTCTTGTAACATTTTCATTGCCTTAATGCAATTCTTCGATTTTAATTCAATTTTTCTCAATAATATGAATTTCTTGGCGGGTTACAACGAAAACCGAAATGCTAACTTGATAAGTAAAAAAACTAAAAACAAAAATCGAAGATAACTTGAGTATTACCTAGTGCAGGTGTTTCAAACGTCTCATGTTCCAAATCAAAAGCTACAATCTTTGCTTTTATGTTGGATTTATCCATCCAGTGAAGAACTCCACCTGTAAAAACACCTGCATATGGTAAATCATAAGAATGAGACATAAGACCTTTTTTAATAGTACTACTAATGTTTCTCCATCCAGTATCACCACCACCACCACCCTGGAGGGTATACACCTGAACCACCTTCGGATCCCAGAAAGAATAGCCCCTATGAATACCAACAACCTTGTATTGGTTACTTGATCGAATGTAACCAAATCCAATTGCCGTGGCTTGCCAATAATTACAGGTCAATTTAATACTCGGAAGTTGAATATGCTCTCCAGTGACTGGATTGCAAATATAGACATTTGTTTCATATCGACTTGTTGTTTTCGAACGCAAGTAACCGGCATAACAAACTAAACCGTTGCAAGAACCAACCATGAAACTGTGAAATACGGGTGCTGGCATCATTAAGCTGTGGTCTAACTTTGTAGTTTTAAATACTTTATCACTTTTTTGTTCTTAAAAGTAGAATTCTATTTCATCTTCCCTTGCCTTATTACGGCGTGGAACCCCGTAAATCAAACCCTTCTTTGGTTTCGGCAGCATATTTCGCCATGTTTTGCATAATTCTCTGCACTGTAATTGTGAGACCATTGGTAAGGGAAAAAGTATGTTTTCTATGATTTCTAAAGGCAATTTCTCCATTAAATTGAATGAGTATCTCTTAAAGCTTTTCTTTTTTTGTTCTTCGTTCTTGCCTCATTCACCGCGAATAAATATATACTAGGGTATGACGGTGCCGTGGCATGGGCTTTGGACTTTTGTTGTTATCGCTGAAGAATGTTTAGGTTCTCACATTTTTGACGCGATTCACCTGCAATGGAAATAATAATATGCATCTTCTTAGATGACCTAAGTTTTGGAACCAATTCCTTCTGCGGTTTATATTGGCCTGAGTTCCTTTACAGAACCCAACGCTGTCGTTAGTTCTCGTCCTCCAAATGGGATATGCACCCTTAGGAGAAACACCAATGCCATCCCAATGCTATTAAAGGGTGAAGGGGTTTCTAACGTACAGTCTACCCTATTAGACTTTTACATTCTGTAAATTTGTGTTTAGAGATGATTTTTTGTATTTATAGGGATTTGAACCTGCTAACTACACAAGGTCTGGAACCACAGTATTCATGAAAGCTTTTGCTGCCGGTTCTTATATGTTATTCAATAATTATACGACTGGTTTTGTCAATTAAAGGTACATGCTTATTATTCTATTAGCATGCTCAAGTTTTATTAATTAGCATCTGGCAGTGTTCAACGTTGATGACAATTTAGGATCAGAATGAAGCTGGACAACTCAAAATGCTAATTAGATAAGTAATACAGAATACAATTCAAAAAAAAGAACAACTATTGAAGTTATAGTGCCTAGAAGCAGTAAGTTTTTCTTTTTCTGTATCCTCTAATCGGTCGCAAAGAAACAAGGCTATTCACGTGAGAAATTGCTCGAGCGGTAGTATATACCACTTTCATAAAATCATCCTCGACTACCTTCTTCAGAATCTCATCTGGATTTCTTAAAGTATTAGTTTCAGGGTCATAACAAGAGAGAATCACATTGTACCACAACAAACATTTTTCGATATTTGTTAGCGCAAATGGCTCAAACCTTCCGCCGTAGTCTTCCCATGCTATATCAAACTTCTTATCCCAATATGGTGTAGATTTGACAGTCTTCTTCCTGCGCCGTAACTCCCATATAGTGATTTGTCTACTTGGAACTACTTCTAAACCACACAAATTGCCTTCCAATTCCACGAGTCCGATTACGTTATCGCTACGGACAACAGAAGGTATTGATGGGACCAATTCAAACGTTTCATGTTCCAAATCAAAATCTACAGTCTTTCGTCCCTTTGAACTGGATAGACCCATCCAGTACAGAGCTCCATCTGCAAAAACAGGCGCCGCTGAAACACTCAAGTGGAACATAAGGCTTTGTTTAATCTTAATATTTCCGCATATCCAACCAGCACCACCACCCCTGAGGGTATACACCTGACCTTCAACCTCTTCAATATGGTAATGAGGGTCGTCATCAACCTCAATAATAACTGTTGCGCCAAAGCCTGCGGAAGCGTTAGGTTTGCACTACTACGAGGTATCTCAATATCGCCAAGAACACAATCACACACACAAGAAGAACAAGTATTTAACGAGGTTGAATCCTCGGGAAAGAATAAGCAATTTTATATATCACCGTATAGGTTGGAATATACAAAGCCTTAGACGAGAAGAAGAGAACTCTTACTTAGTTCTGATGTGTTTTCTCTTGTTCTCTCTATGGCTATTTATACATATCAATAGGGATGGACACATTCCTTAATATGGATTACTTTCCTACAAGTATAGGGTTTCATAACTTAAATCTAAGAGACAAACCTCTTAAGTTGCTATACTTAGGACACTAGTAATTGGTTTCCCAAACCAACTAGATTTCCTAATCTAGTCCTTGACCATCCTACCAACAATTCTCCACCTCGTCTCATGCATGAATGCATGAGACGATCCATAGATAAAATCACCTCCATCTTCCAACGTCGATTGAACCATCACTGGCTGCCTACGTATCCTCAATAGGAATCAAACCCGACCGTAGTTCTCTCAAATGGCCTTGCTAGAAGACCTCCACCAGGTTCCTAAGAACCTCTACCCCAAAAGGGCCTTTCACCAAACCGGAAGGATATGGATCAATTTCGAACAATTTCGAAACTTGATCCCAGATACTACTTTAGTCAACAAATCATCTGGATTGTCTTTGGTATCGATCTTCACAAGTAGAATGTCTTCTTCTTCAAAAATTTCTCTCACAAAGTGAAATTGTACGTCTATATGTTTGGTTCTAGCATGATGCACTTGATTCTTAGCCAAATAAATTGCGCTTAGACTATCACAATGCACAGGCAGTTGGTCTTGCACAACTCCTAAGTCATCTAGCAAACCTTGTAACCATATAGCCTCCTTAAATGCCTCAGTCACTGCCATATACTCCGCCTCCGTAGTTGAAAGCGCCACAGTAGACTGCAAGATTGATCTCCAACTTACTGGTGCCCCTGCTACGGTAAATACATACCCTGTAGTTGAACGTCTCTTGTACAAATCACCAGCATAGTCAGAATCCACATACCCAACACACAACTGATTGTTACTTCTATCCTTCATAAACTCCAAGCCAACATCAACCGTACCATAAAGATACCTCAAAATCCATTTCACATCTTGCCAATGTTCCTTACCAGGACAATGCATATAACGGCTGACCATACTAACAACATGTGAAATTTCCGGTCTTGTACATACCATCGTATACATCAAGCTACCAACGGCCTCGGCATATGAGACTTAGGCCATATACTTTTGCTCTTCTTCAGTAGTGGGAGACATACGTGCATTCAGCTTAAAATGAGCAACAAGGGGAGTACTTACAGATTTAGTTCCTTCGTAGACACCAAACTTCTTTAACACTTTCTTAAAATATGCCTTTTGAGACAAACAAACCTTACCCTTCTCTCTGTTACGTTGAATCTCCATACCAAGAATCTTCTTAGCTTCTCCCAGATCTTTCATCTCAAGCTTAGATGACAACTTATGCTTCAAATTATCAATCTCTTTCTTGTTATTCGATGCTATCAGCATATCATCGACATACAAGAGCAAATATATGAAAGACCCATCACGTAGGTTCTTAAAGTATACACAATGGTCATAGTGACTTCTTGTATATGTTTGGCCTATCATAAACTGGTCAAATCGCTTGTACCATTGTCTCAGAGACTGCTTCAGCCCGTAAAACGATCTCTTCAGTTTACATACACAATCTTCTTTTCCAGCAACCTTGAACCCACTCGGCTGAGTCATATAGATCTTCTCTTCTAGATCACCATGTAAGAATGGTGTCTTAACATCTAGCTGAACTAGGTCTAAATCATATTGTGCTACCAAGGCCAACAAAATACGGATTGATGAGTTTTATACCACCGAAGAGAAAAACTCATTGTAGTCAATCCCTTCTCTTTGGGCATAACCTTTTGCAGCTAAACTTGCCTTGTAACGTACTTGATTCACCGAAGATCCTTCTTTCTTAGCATATACCCACTTTCACCCTATGGACTTCTTACCGTTCGGAAGCTTCATAAGAATCCATGTGCCATTCTTGTCAAGAGACTCCATCTCGTCCTGCATTGCACCTTCCCATTCTTTACACTCTGCACTGCGTACAACTTCTAAATAGGAAGTAGGAGTACCATCTTCATCAACTGGTATTGCATAAGCAACATAATCATCCATCCAACCAGGCTTCCTGGTTGATCTTCTCGGTTTGCTGGTTGCTATGGTCTCCGTGACCGTAACTTCTGTATCTTCTACTGACTCTTGTTCCTCTTCCTCAACAACGTCACTATCATTTGTAACTTCAGTAGCTACTTCTCTTGCAGACGCACTGTCTTCAGAAGTATTCTGAACAGATACAGACTTAACTGGAAGTGGTGGAGTTGCATCAATCTCCACCTGCTGCAAAGGCTCACTAGTACTGGTGCTTCTGTTCTCCACCTGCCGAGAACCCCAAGACTTTACCACAGACATCTCATCAAATGTGACATCTCTACTCATGACTATCTTCTTCTCAACTGGATTCCAAATCTTGAACCCTTTTACTCTACTCTTCATACCCACAAAGATTCCTTTCACAGCACGACTATCAAGCTTGTTTTCACTAACATGATACCACGCAGGACAACCAAAGATATGAATTGAGTCATAATCATAAGCTGGTTTACCAAACCACTTCTCCATAGGAGTTTTACCTTCTAATACAGCTGATGGCAACCTATTAATGAGGAAGCACGCATACGTAACTGCCTCAGCCCAAAACGCCTTACCTAATCCAGCATTAGATAACATACATCGTACCTTCTCCAGCAAAGTACGATTCATGCGTTCAACTACCCCATTATGTTGCGGTGTCTTCTTAACCGTGAAGTGTCTTTTTATCCCCTCATCCTGACATACTTGCAAGAATGGATCACTCTTGTACTCTCCACCATTGTCCGAACGTAGTACTTTGATCTTTTTGCCAGTTTGATTCTCAGTTTCCTTTTTCCACCTCACAAAGATTTCTAGGACTTCATCCTTATGCCTCATGGTGTACACCCATACGCGCCTAGAATAGTCATCAATGAACGACACAAACCAATGTTTCCCTCCCAATGATGCATTCTTGGAAGGACCCCAAACATCTAAGTGAACATAGTCAAGAACTCCACTAGTATTGTGGATAGCTATGCCAAAGCTTGTTCTTGTTTTCTTGCCCTTAACACAATGTTCACAAAATGCTAACTTGCAGGCACTAACACCTTTTTTCAACAAGTATTGTTGAATCAACCTAGGAGAGAATTGCATTGCATGCTAAAGACCAGCTGTAGCCTTCCCATGCTATAGCAAACTTCCTACCCCACCAATAGGGTTCATATCTGAAAACGGGTCCAGATTTGAAAACGGGTCCGCCATATTCGACAATCTTCCTTTGCCTAGACTCCCATACGATGATATGTTTCCTTGGAACTGAAAGTATAACACACAAATTCCCACCCAATTCCATGAGTTCGAAACGGGAAGCAACATTAGAGTCACGGATACCATCAGAAGGTATTGATGGGAGCAAATCAAACGTCTCATGTTTCAAATCAAAAGCTACAATATTTGCTGTTCCATTGGATTTATCCAACCAGTGAAGAACTCCACGTATAAAAACACCTGGTGACGGGAAATCATTAATTGGGGACATAAGACCTTTTTGAATCACCCTATCTCTGTATCTCCACCCAGCACCACCACCACCCTGGATGGTATACAACTGAACCTCCGTTCGATCCTGGTTATAAAAGTCGCAGTGAATACCAACAACCTTGTACTCTTTACTTGAAGGAATGTAACCGAATCCAAGAGACTGAATCGATTCCATAGTCGGAAGTTGAATGTGCTCTCCACTGACTGGATTGCAAATATGGACTTCTGTACCATATTCATCTGTTGATAACTTTCTGTAACCGGCATAACAAACTAAACCGTTGCAAGAACCAACCATGAAACTGTGCAATACGGATGCTGGCATCATAAAACTGTGGTCTAACTTTGTAGTATTAACTACTTTATCACTTGTTTCTTCTGAAAAGTAGAATTCTATTTCATCTTCCCTTGCCGTATTACTGCGTGAAACCCCATAGAGTATACCCTTCTTTGGTTTAAGAAGCATAGTTTTCCATGTTTTGCATAATTCTCTGCATTGTAGTTTTGAGACCACTGGTAATCTGAAAAGTATGTTTTCTGTGATTTCTAAAGGTAATTTCTCCATTGAATTTAATCTCTTGAAGCAGTTTCACCAAGAGTTTCTGACGATAAATACAGGTTTGGTATATATATATATTATTTTGTTTTAGGGTTGGAGGGGGAGGCTAGTTGTGGCGTGTTATCAAAGTAAACTGAGGTTTGGCCTACTCATGCGGCTAGTCCAGTGGGGTGGGTCTTTCCAGGGGCTGGCTCATACAACATAGCATCCAGCACCAAAACACCATATATAGTTACCATCCCAAGAAGGGATTTGCGAAAAAAGCAAAGTTGCCCGAAGGATAAAAGCCAGTATGACGAGTAAATTGATTCGTTATTGTTTGGAGAAGTATTTTGAGAAGTATCTGATATGAGAAAAGTACTATTTTGTTCCATTTTTTTTTTAAATGAGAAGAGAGAATATTATTAGATATATAAGAATCTATAGAAGTCTACCAATGGTAGACAGTAACTGTGGGTACAAAATACCGCACACTCATTTAGCATGCGAAATAACTCCTATAAATAGTAAGCGAATACGAACGCATAAAGCACATCCAAGATGACGAGCCGGATGATGTCACTTAGTCACGATAATAGTGTGAAGAACTGTGCGGCAATAAAGAAATCGTGCGGCAATGATAAAGTCTACACGACATTGACGCACGTCAGATCCGAAATTAGGGACTTTATTAGCTGTCCTTCACTATGTAAATTCCTAAATAAGGAACCAAACACCTTTGTAGAAGAGAGATCTTTTTGGTAAGCTGAGATAAGATATTTAGGAGAGAGAGAGAGAGTTATTTGTTTTCCAAGTTAGGGTTTTCCCTCATTATCTTTCTACTTTTTCTAAGATTCAATAAAAGATTTTGAGTATTTCATCATGGTTTCTTAGATTACTTCGTAGATTATCAATAGGGTGTGGTTGTAGGATTTACTGCAACTACATTTTGGCGCTAGGAAACATCTCGGATGATACACCCTGTGCGTGAAACCCTTTAAGAATAAGTTTGAAGTCATTCATAGTTTTTCACCGCTCTATCAACAATCTTTGAGAGTTTTACAAAAAATTTAAGATCTGAAAAACGCAACCTAACGTTTTCATCCCAGAAAAACAATTTTTATTAGTAACATTTTCGGTCCTTGGAAGAGTACTTTTTTCATTTTTCAAGAGAAAATATTGTTTTAGGAAAAATAACAGGAAGGAAAAGAGACAAAATTGTCAAATCTGCATAAATGGGCGAAAGAAACAACAATTTCAGGTAAATCCAAGAACAAATCCAACAGAAGAACAACTGCAAAAGCCAGGCAAGCGTTGGTAAACAAGATGGACAAGCGGAAGTAATAAGGATAATCAGAGCAAAAGAAGGAGGCAGGAGTATACAATGTAATTCAATAACCAAAAGGATTATCAATGATGCAAACTTTCTCGCAGGAAAAATACACAAGGGGGATTATGAAGGGAGGAAAATCATGACGGTGGAAAAAGTATCTCCCCTAAAGGAGTGGGAAAAGAAGAAGATAACGTTTGCAGCGGATGAAATACCGGAAGAAAACTTAGGGCGAACAGATCCCCTGGTGGTTACAATAACTGCAGAGCGAAAAGAAAGGAGTGAAAGCGCGAAAGCATCGGAAGAGTGGGTGGTAGATAGAACCTTGGTAGATACGGGAAGTTCGGTAGATATTCTATTCTACCGCGCATTCAGGAGCATGGGATACAAGGATGCGGATATGACGCGCTCTTCATATAACATTCATGGTTTTAATAAAACGATAACAAAACCAAAAGGCGAGATAACCATGCGAATACTATTAGGAGAAATAGAAACGCAGGTAACCTTGTGCGTAGTTGACATAGAGTCACCCTACAATATGCTATTGGGACGACCATGGGTACATGCGATAAAAGGTGTCGCGTCAACTCTTCATCAATGCGTGCGTTTTCCAATACCAAGTGGAAAAGGTTAAATTAAAGGAGATGCTAGGAGTGCGAAACTATGCGGTCAAATAGATGTAAAGAATTATGAAGGACGCGCAAAGAAGCGAAAATATCGATGGAGGAAATCAAAAGAATCGAGAAAGGAAGAAGAACTAAGAATATACATGATACGACCACAAGAGGGAAAAGGAATACCAAGTGAGATCCCGAATAAGGATGATGAACCAGTACATAAAATAAAGGAGCCATCACCAATGGGAGAACCAAAAGCAAATTTCACCGCGGCCGAACCAACAAAAGAAATAAATGTTGGGACAGAAGAAGAACCAAAGATGTTAAAAATCGGAACTAAGATGAGCAAAGAAGAAGAAGAAAAAACGATCAACCTTATGCGGGAATATAAAGACATCTTCGCATGGAGCATGGATGAGATGCCAGGAATAGACCCTTCTATCGCATGCCACAAGTTGGATATCAACAAGAGCGCGCGACCATTCAAGAAGAGAATAAGAAAGATAACAACAACATATCATCCTCAAATAGAAGCAGAGTTACAAAAGATGCTAGACACAGGAATAATAAGACCAACAAAGTACCCAGAATGGATAGCAACATGGTGGTCGTACCAAAGAAAAATAAAGGCATACGAATCTGCATTGACTTCAGTGATCTGAATAAAGCATGTCCAAAGGACAGTTTCCCCCTTCTAGACATACCACAAATAAAACAATTGCGGATATATTGAAGAAGAAGCTGGAAGGACATAATAAAGGATGGTGCGAACAAGTACATAATGCAGTTTGGGCGTATAGAATGACGCGAAGAGAAGCTACGGGAATGTCACCCTTTTGCTTAACATATGGAGTAGAGGCGGTTTTACCAACTGAAGTTATCATCCCCACGACAAAGAAAAAAGCATGCGAAAAGAACCTGAACACAGATTTGATCTTGACAAAACTTGATGATCTAGAAGAAAATAGAGAAATTGCTCTGCAACATATGGAGAATTACCACAAAAGACTAGTCAAGGAATATAACTAACGCGTAAAAGAAAGAGAATTCCAACCAAGAGAACTAGTATTAAGAGAAATACCGCCCTATCAGAAAGGAGGAGATGGAAAACTAGAGAAGACATGGGATGGACCTTATATAATCAGAAAGGTTGTAGGAAATGGGGCATATGAATTAATGGATAGTGAGGGAAGGAACACAAGGCGCAGACTTGAACACCCATGGAACAGATTATATCTGAAGAAGTACTATCTGTAGATCATGCGGCATTCATCATATATCAGAAGGGAACAATCCGCACGTGAATCTAATCCAGTACAAGGGTTGAAGGAAGCGAATAAGTCGCAGAGTTGTTTCTAATAAATAGTAATTATAAAAATGAAGAAAGAAGATATCAGAATTCTACTAATGAAATTCTATGCAAATGAATGAAAATGAAAATTCTTATTCTTCACATATATCAAGAATTTCATATAAGAAGAAGGCAAAAATAAAACCTTAATAGAAGGAAACAGAAGTTAAAACCTCTAACAAGGGAGGCTAGGCATCCAATTGTGGCATGCACCCTAGTTCGCATAATAGCAAGAGGCAATAATAAGACCTAACGCACGTCATAATTGGGGAAAACCTAGTTAGCATGACTCAGGCGAGAGCTACACCAACCCTAAAAACCCGAGTCATGGAGATTTGGGGTGAAATGAAAGCCCATCCAGCAGTGACGCCTTAGTCGTAAGACTAAGGTGAGAAGGTCTCTTATAAGGAGTGTAGAAACTCGATCAGGGCGCCGAGGTACACGGTTGAGTCAAGAGTGCCTGGGGCGTACTTGGACGCTCTTGGCAAGTCCTGACTATGATATACTCGGTCCACAAGAAACCCCACTTAGGGTGCGGTCTTATAACCATAAGCCATATCGGCAGAGGGATAAGAGGCCGCGAACACAACTGATTGTTGCATCACTGGATGGGAAGAGCCCACCTTAACCCGGTAGGGGTAAGCTTCCTTGAAGGGGCAGTCAGGGGGAATATAAGGATGGCACCCTCCATTAGGGAGCTGAATTGTGTCAAAGACGTCAATATCATGAGACTTTTACTCACAGGAGTAATAAGACTTGTCATATTGACGCATCAATACATCCTGCAGAAGCAAAAATACAAGAAATGATAAGGCAAGATCAATGGGTCATTACCTGAAAGGGTAATAACCACCTGCGATTTTTCCGCATAATAATATCATAAGATAAATATAAGGGGGAGGATGATAAGACCTCTAACTAGGGGGGGCTCAATAAAACCTCAAGATAAAACACCAAGATCAATTTGAATTTAACAATTACTATTTTGCAGGGGAAGAACCCGTAAGTAACGCACAAAGAAACAACAAAGGGAAAACAATACTTAAAGATTAAATGACCCACGGATAAAACCGCACGAGGATAAAAAGTATTTCTAACCAGGTGAATAATAGAGGCAAGTATGGGAATAACAAAAAGGAGGTATTATTCCCCTTGTTAGAGGCAATCTTATACAAAAACAGCAGAAATAGAAGTGTGTTTCCTTAATACATTCAAAGTTAGGGCAAATTCAAACACATGAATGATTGAAGAAAAGGAAAAGCTAGCCATCATTTGGAGACACGATTTGAGTTGGTGCGGATTCTTCAATATCAACCTCAACGTCGGGGTTAACATTAGGATTTGGATCCTTAGGAAGATCACCGCCGGATCCATCTTTTTCAGACTGATCCTCCTGGAGGAGAGTTTTTCCACCTTTATCCTCTTCACTTTCATCATCATAGCTCTCGTAATAATAGTCACTATCAGGCTCATGGAATTTCTCGTCTTCACCTACATCGAGAGGTTCCACATCTAATAAAGGAAGCGAGTTAGTGAGGCAAACTCGATCTGTGAGAGCTTGATCCTTGACATGAGTTTCTCGAGCGGCACTTTTCTTAGTGTTCTCTATGGCAACCTCCATCAAATTTTCAAGATACAAACACCTTCTGTTCGCTCTATCCGGGGAAGAGGAATGTGCTACTGAAAGTCTCCCACGATCTTTACGGGCCTTAGCGAGATCAGACCTCAACTTTGAGATGGTAGATTGATATGACTTCTCAGACGCTGCAAAAAAGACATCAAATTATAACCAGGGCGACAAACTTCACAGATACAAAGTACGGATAATTGAAAAAGACAAGTAAACTGAGGAAGTCAGCTCAATGTGACTACCTTCCCTTTGATAGATGAGATATTGAGACAAAGCAAGACCACATCCTCCATACATTTATCAAAATCATTACCTACTAAACCCTGAAGACGAGCTCGAATCTTCTTTTCATCTTGGGAGAGAGAGGCATTTTCCTTTACCAAGATGTCATAAGACCCCTGTAACTGTGCGCGTTCTTCTCGGAGTATATTCATATCCACAGTCACTTTTATCTTGCTTTAATTTGAATGATCTTCTCATTCTCCAAGGTCAAATTCTTCACTCTTTTCATAGCCTCATCATGTTAGCTTCTTAGAGCGCGAAGGGATTCCTTTTGATCATCGCATGTTTTTTGAAGAACAAGCTATTGACGTGTGAACATCGCTTTCTCACTTACAAAAGACCGCTTCTCTTCGGCAAGGACGCGGTTTTTATCTGATAGAGTTTGATTTCTTAAATCAGCACTTAGCAATGATCTCGAGAGGTTGGATACTCGGGAGCTTAAAAAATAATTTTGATCACATAAATAAAGGTTTTCATTCTTCAAGTTATCAATTTGGTCAAGCAGATATGAATATTCATTAGTTAATTGATCTAGTTGACTCTGCAATCTCTCATTATCCGCACGAGCATCCTCAGCAGAATGTTGGTAATTATATCTCTCCATGATACGCTTCTGGTTTAAGTCTTTACATATGTACGAAGGAATTCAAAATATGGACGCGAACGAAATAAAACTCGGGAGCGATTAAATAAGAGAAAGAAAAACACACCTTTGAGATCTTGATTCTTCTTGCGAAGATCTTCAGATACAAGAGATGCAGCTTGAAGATCCCCCTTTAACTTGGCATTTTGATGAGAGAGTTCAAGAATGGTATTGCAAGATTCAGAAAATCCCTCAGTCTGGACTACGCGGCGACGAGATTCCTAAAGAAAAAACAACATAGGCATAAAGACGCGGTACAACGGTACAAAGTGAAAAGTGCAAGTAGAAGGATGCTTACCAAGAGATCAAAGGAAAGATTAACGCATGGATCACGCTGTGAGAAGATTTCGCTCCTAGTTGATTTATCCCGTGTAGAATCACATAACAGCTTGGAAAGAGCATCACAAATGCGAAGCTTGGCAGGATCGCTAATAAATGAACAAGCGGCATTAATGATATCCGCTAAGGACTGGGTAGCAGCATCAACTCCTTCAAAAACTCCTTTATCAGCAGAGGAGGACCCTAGAGAGGAAGAACTGACCATAGGGGAGGAGGAGTAATCACAGGAGAAGCAATATCCTTTGAAACAGAAGCGATTATATCTTTCACTGATGCGGGAATATTCACAAAAGTGGAAACAATAGTAACTTCATTCGGCATGGTAATACCCTCAGAGGTAGGAGCGGTGATGTGCTCTATCTAAATGGTTTCCTCAGAGTCGATGACTTCATTAAGAAGCACAGAGACATTCAAAGAAGCATGGGCAACTGTGTCCTTCAAAGGGATGTTAACAGCATTGTCAGAAGAGACCTGCTGCTGAGGACGGGCTTTACAGGTGAGCTCCGGAATGACAAGGGAAGTGTTAATTGTATGGGTGCGACGAACTCTCTTAACCTTCTTCTTCCCGCAATCAACTTCGCACTCAGTACCCTTCGAAGAACAACGAGGATAAGAAACAGAGGCAACAATATTGTTTAAAAGAGAAGAAGGTATTTCTTACTACCTTGTTATGCGAAGGCTTCCTCTTGCGAGATTCATCATCTTTAGGGCTCGGAGAAGATTTCGGATTTGAAACCGTAATGCGAAGATTACCAGAAGAGGAACTTTTGCTGCAACAAAGCCAGTATGGGAATATAAAGACCAGTAGCAGATCAACAATGGCAGAACAGTAGCAGATCAACAACGGCAGATGGAAATTGAAAAGAAAGAAAAACAAGACAACAATGATAATAGAATACACTACACTTGAATGAGAATCCATGAGATTCAAAGAAGAACAACACATGCAAAATCTCTGAATGAAGGATGAAGACTTCGAGAAGGTGAAGATGAAGAAAATTCACAGGGAAGAAGAAGGAAAATAAAGAAAAAATTCTCTCTCCTCACCCCAGTCAATAAATAGGGAGAAAAGGCAACCGGTTAAATCAAGACGTGCCGATGAAAAAGGGAGGAAAGTCAACACGTGTAGACGGTAAAGCCGAAATCACGAAAATATGTCGGTAGGTAGGAATACGGAAAGATGAACGGGTCCGGCAAAAATAGAATCAGAGTTTCTCTCACCGCTCGTTATTTTAAAGAACGATAAGAGAAGAGGCAAAATGTGGGTACAAAATACCGCATACTCATTTAGCATGCGAAATAACTCCTATAAATAGTAAGCGAATACGAACGCATAAAGCACATCCAAGATGACGAGCCGAATGATGTCACTTAGTCACGATAATAGTGTGAAGAACTGTGCGGAAATGAAGAAATCGTGCGGCAATGATAAAGTCTACGCGACATTGACGCACGTCAGATCCGAAATTAGGGGCTTTATTAGCTGTCCTCTACTATGTAAACTCCTATATAAGGAACCAAACACCTTTGTAGAAGAGAGATCTTTTTGGTAAGCTGAGATAAGATATTTAGGAGAGAGAGAGAGTTATTTGTTTTCCAAGTTAGGGTTTTCCCTCATTATCTTTCTACTTTTTCTAAGATTCAATAAAAGATTTTGAGTATTTCATCATGGTTTCTTAGATTACTTCGTAGATTATCAATAGGGTGTGGTTGTAGGATTTCCTGCAACTACAGTAAGGCGGAACAAAAAAAACAGAATCCCAATTTTTTCGGTGCCAGTGAAATTTAAATGTACTCTTTTCCACAAAGCAGCTGCCAACAACCATATTACTGCAGCAGGAATCAGATCCCACACAATGTGTTCAGAATTAGCTGACCACAGCATACCAAACAAGGAAGTTCATTTTAGGAGGCATACCAAATAAACTTGAGTCTTACGTTGTAGCCATACGTTATTCTTTTTCTGATTCCTCATGAGCTTTTCTTTTCTTTCCGCCTCTTTTCTCAGTAATCGCTTTCAACGAAACAAGGAAATTCACGTGAGGAGTTGCTCGAGTGGTATATACCGCAGTTTTTTTTTTTGCTCGGCAAAGAAGGAAGATATATTGAAAGAATAAAAGAATACAAGACCACTAGCCAATGAGTCTAGGAAAACAGATTGAAACCCTTACAGAGAAAAGAACAGAAACCAAAAGAAACAACCCCGAGAAACAACCCTAAAACAAGAGAAGAACTAGTGGGGGTTTAAAAAGAAATGTTCCCATCCCACTATTACATTAGATGTATCAATCCCTTTGAAGCAATCAAGGCCTTTCGACCGGTTAGAAGCATCAATTTTTATATCTCTAATAACATCATGAAAGTTGAAAATCTTCCCAGAAAATGCAATAGCATTGCGAGCCTTCCAGAGACCCCATGGAATGGCGGCTGGGAGACGTTTCCATAGTTGAAGACCCTGCGCAGAAAGAGGAAATTTTTTCCAACCTACAACAGCCTCCTTGATAGAACTTATAGTAAAGATAGGACTACCCACAACATTGGTGAAGTAATTCCAGATACTAGAAGCAAAGGGTCATTGAACTAGCAGATGGTCTTCAGTTTCTACGTCATTTCCACAGAGGTAACATAGATTAGGGGTATCCAAGACGGAATGCCTTCGGATAATCACATAGATTAGGGGTATATACCGCAGCTTCATCCTTGAATTTTTTCAAAGTCTGCTCTAGCTTTTTCAAAGTTCTAGTTTCCGGGTCATAACTGGAGATAATCACATTGCATGCACATTTTGTTGGTAAAAATGGCTCAAACCAGCCGTAGTCTTCCCATGCTATAGTAAACTTCCTACGCCAATACGGTCCATGTTTGACAATCTTCCTTTGCCTTAACTCCCATATGATGATATGTTTACTTGGACTTGAAAGTAGAACACACAAATTCCCTCCCAATTCCATGAGTTCGAAACGGTAGGCGACGTTAGAGTCACAGACATCATCAGGAGGTATTGATGGGAGCAATTCAAACGTCTCATGTTCCAAGTATAAAGCTAGAATATTTGCTATTATATTGGATTCATCTAACCTGTGAAGAACTCCACGTATAAAAACATCTGGTGATGATGAGAAATCATTAAATTGGGACATAAGACCTTTTTTAATCATACTACTTATGTTTCTCCACCCAGTACCACCACAACCCTGGAGGAGGGTATACACCTGAACCACCTTCCGATCCTGGCTATATAAGCCGCACTAAATACTAACAACCTTGTACTCTTTACTTGAAGGAACGTAACCGAATCCAATCGTTCTGCTTGGCCAAAGAGCATCGATCCATTTCATAGTCGGAAGTTGCATGTGCTCTCCACTAACTGGATTGCAAACATGGACTTCTGTGCCATATTGAGTTTTTGTTAACTCTGTGTAACCGGCATAACAAACTAAACCGTTGCAAGAACCAACCGTGAAACTTTCGTTTACGGATGTTGGCATTTTAAAACTGTGGTCTAACTTTGTAGAATTAACTGCTTTATCACTTTTTTCTTCTGAAAAGTAGAATTCTATTTCCCTCTCTCTTGCCGTATTACGGCGTGAAACCCCATAGAGTAAACCCTTCTTTGGTTTCGGCAGCATAGTTTGATGGCGATTAAACTATGTAACATTTTCACTAAGTTAATGCAATCCTTCAATGTCATCCATTTGATACTGTTTAATTTTGATGACAATTTCGACTGAGAATGAAGCTAGGCCAATATTTTAGTATGCTAAAGTTCCACAATCTGCCGCGAAAACCGGCTTTGATTGTACCATTCGAAAAGCAAACTCACACTAAAGGTGAAAATTGGATTTTTGATACCTTCACCATTTGTAGTCGTTGATGGGAGATTATTCAGTTTGTACATAACTGGTGTTCGTTTATTGTTTTTCTTGCATTATAGCCTATTGACACAGGGACTGGCTCAGATGTACATGTGACAGCTTGGAGATCGAGGCACAATATGGTCCCAAAGTAATTTTTGGGATTACCAAAGGGAATGGCTCAGATGTTAATTAGGAGATTGCTGTCTTTGTGTTTTTGGATTGTTTTTTCGTTACAAAGGAGAATGGCTCAGATGTTATTATAAAAACAGTGCAGCTAACCGAGACAACTAGCATACAGGAATTCTACTAATAATCAAAAAGAAGAAGGAAAAGTATAACCTGTGACAAGTAAACTCTCAATGGGGATTCCGCTAGCTTCTCATTAATATGCAGCAACTAATATTTTTTTTCTTCTTACGACCTCTTTTCTCAGTAAGCACTTTCAGCGAAACAAGGCTATTCACATGAGGAGTTGCTTGAGTGGTGGTATATACTCTTTTAGTAAAATTATCCTTGCGTACCTTCTTCAAAATCTCATCTGGCTTTCTCAAAGTATTAGCTTCAGGGTCATAACAAGAAAGAATCACATTGTACCACAACAATCCTTTTTTCCCTATCTTTGAGTGCAAATGAATCAAACTTGCAGCCATAGTCTTCCCATCCTATATTAAACTTCTTAAGCCAACCCGAGTTGTCCCTGCAATATTTCTGTGTATACTTGACAGTCTTCCTATACGTGGACTCCCATAAAGCGATATGTTTACTCGGAACTACTTCTATGACACACAAATTCCCTCCGAAGTTCATGAGTCCGACACGGTTAGCATCACTGACATCAAAAGGTATTGATGGGAGCAAATCAAACGTCTCATTTTCCAAATCAAAAGCTAGAATCCTTTTTGATCGTAGTATATTGGATTGATCCATCCAGTGAATAGCTCCACCTGCAAAAACACCCACTGACGGTAAAAATCCCAAGTAAGGCATGTCGCCTTCTTTAATCATACTAATTTTGTTTCTCCACTCAGTACCACCATTCTGGAGAGTACACACCTGACCCTTCCATGCAGCCTGGAAAGAACAGTCGAATAGAATACTAACAAACTTGAACGAACGTACCCGAATCCAATCGTTTTTTTCCCCAACAATTATTGTGCCATTTAATAGTAGTCTGAAGTTGAACGTGCTCCGGTGATAGGATTGCAAACATAGATTTTTGCTTCACATCCATTCGTTGTTGTTGAAGAAGTGGCGTGACCCGCGTAACAAACCAAACCGTTGCAAGAACCAACCATGAAACTTTCGAAAACAGATGCTGGCATGATTAAGCTGTGATCTAGCTTCGTAAGTGGTCCGAAGTAGTCATCATCATCAACATGTTTAGCACTACCCTTAGCACTATTTTGTTCTGAAAAGTAGAATTCTGCTTCTGTTCCGCGTAGAACACCGTAAAGTAAACACATCTTCTGTTTAGGCATCAAAGTTTTCCAGGTTTTGCATAAGTCTTCTCTGCATTGTAGTTGTAAGATTATTGGTAATCTATTAAATATGTTCTCTGTGACATCTGAAGATAATTTCTCCATCGAATCGAATAAATCTCTTGAACCTTTTCTTCTCTTCTTAATTTTTGCGGCATTCACGAGTATCTGAATGTGTATAGGTTACCCTAATTACTTTGTTTTAGGTTTGGATAAAGATTTGAGTGTTTGACCATACACCGCTTCTTTTTTTTTTAAACCCCGTAAAATAAACCCATCTTGGGCAACCCCTATTTTTTTATACTACGGGTCTTGGTGGTGATGGATTAGTTAGAAGAGACAACCCGTACCCTTGACGTGCTGTTTACATCTAAATGGTCATCTTTGATTGTTTACTGCTTCTATTTATTTCTTGTAAAAATAAAATGTGAAAAAATGGTTTAATATATGTAATTTATTTATTTTGATCGGAAAAGAGAAGATGTATTAAGAGAATAGAATGTACAGAAGGCTACCATAGGTAGACTCAAAGAAAAAAGAGAAAAAGAAAAAAAACTTACAAGAACATATTACAGATTACATAAATAGATTCTCCCAGTCATTGATCATTGTACTAGAGAAGTTTACGTGAACTCTTTTCCCAGCTGCATTTGCCCAAAGTAAAATCAAAGTTTTAGCCTCTGTACCTAGATCATCATCAGTCCTGAAAGTGTGCTTGGGGTCAAAGGTGCGACTGTTGCGTTCCTTCCATAAACTCCATAAAATGGCCGCAGGAATTAAACTCCAAATGAAGTTCCCATTAATAGAGAAGTTTGTACTATGCCAGCAGTGAGCAAGCGACATTACAGTCCTTGGAGTGACCTAAGCACAGCACGAACTAGGCAATAATATTGACCATACCTTGGAAGCAACTCTACAATGTAAAAACAGGTGATCTTGCGTCTCTGCATTGTCACCACAAAGGGCGCAGTAGTTATCTAGCTCAATTCCTTTGCGCAGAAGTACATCCTTCGTATTTAATTTACCATGAATCAAACTCCATGCAAAGAAGTTAATCTTTGGATGTATTGCTGATTTCCAGATGAAGCGAAAAGGAAAATTATCTATTCCTGCAGTCTCCACCAGTTTAGAGTAAAGTGAACTAACTGAGAACACCCCCGAAAAATGCAAAGCCCATCTCCTAGTATCTGGCAAGCCATCTAGCATTGGTGGAGTATCTCCGATAGCTATTAAAAGAAAGGCGTATTCATCAACTTCTGCGCTAGTGAGTACCCGTTTGAAATCAAACTGCCATCCACCTTCATTTGAAATCATACTTGCAACTTTTGCATTTTATCTCTACACAGCCTGTAAAGATTAGGAGAGACATGGGATAATGGAATCTGTCCACACCAGACATCATTCCAAAAGGTTGTCTCCCTCCCTGTATGCAAAAAAATAGTGGTGTTTTCACCAATTAATCTTGCAGCATCAGCGATTACTCGCCAGCAAGATATTCCATATGTTTGAGAAACCTTTTCAGGAATTCAGTAAGAGAAATCAACACCGTACTTATCCACTATAATCCTGTACCAAAGTTAGTTTTTATCAACACCAAACCTCCACCACCATTTAGCTAACATGGCCAGATTCATTAAGCGAAGATTGCAAATACCCAACCCACCTCTTTCTTTTGTAGCACGGACCAAGTCCCAGTTAACCAAATGCGAAGTTTTATCACCATCTTTGTACTCCCACAAGAAGTTACGCATCTTTTTCTCAAGAATTTTAATGACAGAAATAGGTGCCTTAAATAAAGAGAAGTAATACGTAGGTAAGGAAGACAAAATGCATTTTAAAAGCGCAAGTTTACCTCCCTTTGAAAGATTTATTCTTCTCCATATTGATAAACGAGAATCAAACTTTTCAATAATCGGATCCCAAATTCCTTTTGCAACAGACTTTGCTGCAAGCGGCATCCCCAAGTACATGAAAGGTAAAGAATCAGTAGAACAACCAAATTCAGTATCCCAAGTCGATAATTCTGGTACATCACCAACCGCTATAAGCCTTGTTTTAGAAGTATTGACCTTCAAACCAGCAATGTATTCAAAACAATGAAGAGCTGGAAACAAATTATGTAACTCCTCCTTATTGTGATCTACAAAAAATATAGTATCATCTGCATAATGTAGGTGATTAACAATTATACTTGAAGGGGAAATAGAGAAGCCACTGAACAAGCTTTGATTTGCAGCTCTATCCATGTATCTGGAGAAACCCTCCATTGCAATGTTAAACAAGAGAGGGGAGACTGGGCAGCCTTGTCTGACACCTCTTGAACTAGTGAAATAACCGAATGATGAACCATTTATAAGAACAGAAAAAAATGAAGTAGAGTAACAAAACCTCAACCAGTTGCACCATTTCCTGCTGAAACCCATTTGATTTAACACAAATTCCAGGTATCTCCAATTAATTCTATCAAAAGCTTTCTCAAGATCAATTTTGCACACAATTCCAGCATTTCCAGACCTAAGTCTTGAATCTACTAATTCATTAGCTATCAAAGTACCGTCAGTAATTTGTCTGCCTTCAATATATGCACACTGCACTGGAGATATAAGCTTATCCATAACAAGTTTAAGCCTAGTAGCCAAGACTTTTGCAATGATCTTGTAGACACTATTCATTAGGAAAATAGGTCTACAATCTTTTATAGTCTCAATATGGTCCTTCTTTGGTACAAGAGTAATGAAAGTAGAGTTGTGTTTAGAATTAATGGTACCTGAGGTGCAAAATTCATTCACAATTCCCATGATATCTTCCTTGATGAAATGCCAACACTTCTGAAAGAACATAATAGGGAAGCCATCTGGACCCGGGGCCTTGTCATTGCCTAAATCTCTTATAGCATGCATAACCTCTTCTTCAGTAAAATCAGCGTCTATGACTTCATCTTCCATATAAGTAATACTATTAAACTCAATACCCTCCAAGTCAGGTCTTATTACCTCTTCTTCAGTAAAGAGATTTCTATAGTAGTCCACTATATGTTCTTGCAACTTGATTCTGTCAGACACCAATTCACTGCCAATGTAGAGTTGCCTAATTCTGTTGTGTCCTCTTCTAGCTGAAGCATTACTAATGAAAAAAGAGGTATTTCTATTGCCTTCTTGTAGCCATTTAGTGTTTGATTTGATTCTCCAAGATACCTCTTCCATCTTTGTAACCTTCTCAAAGTCCGTTTTGTTCTGCAGCTGTGCATTCAATTCTTCTTCGGAGAGGATGTAATATTTTCACCGAGTCAATGCGATTCTTCGATTTCATCCAATTTTATATATTGAGCAAGTGGTATTAAACTCAAAACTATTTGAAAAATGTAGCTAGCAGAGACTTAGCTTTCAGGAATTCTATTAAAATCCAAATAAAAAAGAACAGAACAGTAACAATTGAACTAAAAATGGTAATTTGATAAGTAAAAAAATAAAATTAACAATGGAAGACAAGGATTATTAATAGCAGTAAGTTGTTCTTTTTATATTTCCTAAAGAGCATTTCTTTCTTTTCCGCCTCTTCTCTCAGTAAGCGCTTTCAACGAAGCAAGGCTATTCACGTGAGGAGTTGCTCGAGTGGTGGTATATACCATTCTCGTAAAATCATCTTTGAGTACTTTCTTCAAAATCTCATCTGGCTTTCTCAAAGTATTAGTTTCAGGGTCATAACATGAAAGAATCACATTGTACCACAACAAACCTTTTCCGATACTTGTTAGCGCAAATGGCTCAAAACTGCAGTTGTAGTCTTGCCATGCTATATTAAACATCTTAAGCCAATCCGAATTGTCTCCCTGATGTTTCTGTGTATATTTGACAGTCTTCCTGTAACTTGACTCCCACATAGTGATATGTTTACCAGGAACTACTTCTAGGACACACAAATTCCCTCTCAATTCCATGAGATTGGCATGGTTAGTGTCATTAGCAAAAAAACGTGTTGGTGGGTGCAATTCAAATATCTCTTGTTCCAAATCAAATGCTAGAATCTTTTTTGGTTGCAGTACATTGGATTGATAGAAGTTACTATTCTTTTAGACCA
Source organism: Papaver atlanticum (assembly GCA_023531105.1). Classification (NCBI taxonomy): domain Eukaryota; kingdom Viridiplantae; phylum Streptophyta; class Magnoliopsida; order Ranunculales; family Papaveraceae; genus Papaver; species Papaver atlanticum. The sequence continues at coordinate 514,869 of JAJJMB010013226.1, read as the reverse complement.
TTCCACGTAAGTTCAGGTTTTAAGAACTTGTGTAAGCATAACAAACTAAACCGTTGAAAGAACCAACCATGAAACTCTCGGTGATGGACGCTGGCATGATTAAGCTGTGGTCTAACTTTGTATTATTAACTACTTTATCACTTTTCTCTTCTGAAAAGTAGAATTCTGCTTCAATTTCATGATTTGCCTTGCGGTGTGAAACCCCGCACAGTAAGCCCATCTTAGGCTTAGGCAGCAAACTTCGCCATGTTTTGCATACTTCTCTGCACTCTAATCGTAAGACCATTGGTAAGTCATAAATTATGCCTGCTGTGATTTCTAGAGGTAATTTCTCCATTAAGTTGAATCTCTTCAACACTTTTCTTTTTCTTTTAATTCTTGCCGCATTCATCTTGTATAGGTTTTGTGAATTGTGATTACCCTAATTATTATTTTTAAGGTCAGCGGTGGAGTCCCAAGCTGTCAAAAATAAATTCAGGTTTAGCCGGCTCAGGGGCCGGCAAGCAAGTAGGACCTTAAATATGGTGATTTTATTCAAAGAGACGACCAACTAGATAGGACCTCCAAGTTATAAGGGTCTTATGAATTCGTCATTTTGTTTCATTTATCCTTTCCAGGCGCTTTCGACTATGATTTATTTACTTTTGAGTATCACTGTGATGATTAACCAAAAGAGGGGGCGCTAGTACAGTACTAAGATGGGTGACCGTTTGGGAAGTTCTCGTGGTTCCTCTCTAGCATTCCCTGACTTGTTTGAGACTAAAGGCTTGCGAAAAAAGAAGTGAGTTAATCAGATAGACAACTAGATACAGTATTTCTCCAATTGCATGTAAGATGAGTTCAACGTGAAGGAGATACTTGAAACACATTTTGATCTCTCGGTAGAAATTTCGATAGGGACACACAAGACATATCTGGATAATATACACAATGATAAATGTAAAACCTAAAGATATTTAGCGTTGGCTTTACCTTTACCTTTAATATTTATGGATTTAATATGGATTCACCCGTAGTGGGCAGTGTACAGAAGACTACTAGCGGACAGGAATTGTATCAAAAATCATGTAGAAAAAGGAAAAGCAAAACCTGTACAAGTAAACTCTCAATATGGGAATTGTGTTTCTCGATTTTATGAGTATCTTGGAAGGTAAGGTTACAATTGAACTCAAAATGGTAATCTTTTGATATGTAAACAAAAATAAAAACCAATGAAAAGCTTGACTTTTACCTAGTATCAGTAGGTTCTCCTCTTTTCTGTTTCCTCACAAGCACGAAACCAGGCTATTAAGTAAGAAGTTGCTCGACTGGTGGTAAACACCTCTTTCATAAAATCATCTTTGAGTTTCTTAAAAATCTCATCTGTCTTTCTCAAAGTATTAGTTTCAGGGTCATAACAAGAGAGAATCACATTGTACCACAACAAACAATATTTGTTACTGTTTGTTAGTGCATATGGCTCAAAGCAGCTGTAATCTTCCCATGCTACACTAAGCTTCTTGAACCAATAAGAATGGTCCGCTTTCCGATTCTGTGCATATTTGATAGTCTTCCTATACCTTAACTCCCATATAGTGATATGTTTAGTTGGAGCTACTTCTGGGATACACAAATTCCCTCCCAATTCCATGAGTCCGACACGGATAGTGTCACGGACAAGAAAAGGTATTGCTCGTAGGAATTCAAAGGTCTCGTGTTCCAAATCAAAAGCTAGAATCTTTGGTTTTTTACCGGATTGTCCCATCAAGTTAAGAGCTCCACCTGCAAAACACCCGGTGATGATAAAATCTTTTGTTTTTCACCGGGTTGACCTACCCAGTGAAGAGCTCCACCTTCAAAAACACCCGTTGAAGGTAAAAGATCATCCAATTTGATCATAACGTCTTTTTTAAACATAATAGTTTTGTTACTCCTCCCAGTACCACCACCGCCACGTAGAGTACACACTTGAACCTTTTCAGGTTGGCGAGAAGAGTCGCACAGAATATTAACAAACTTGTACTTGTTACTTGAACGAATGTAACCGAATCCTAATGCCATTCTTACCCATGTATTACAAGCACATTCCATAGCCGGAAGGTGAGAGTGCTTTTCAGTGACAGGATTGCAAATATAGACTTCTATTTCATGTTCATACTTCCCGGTTGGTTTTTCCGGGGGAGTCGGGTGACCAACATAACAAACTAAACCATTGCAAGAACCAACCATGAAACCTTTGAAAACGGATGCTGGCATGATTAAGCTGTGGTTCAGCTTCGTAAGTGTTCCGAAGTAGTCATTATCGGCATGTTTATAAGTATTAACCTCGCACTATTTTTTTTTTCTGAAAAGTAGAACTGTGCTTCAGTTTGAGTTGCCTTACGGTGAGAAACCCCATAAAGTAAACCCATCTTGGATTGGGGCATCAAAGCTCGCCATGTTTTGCTTACATCTCTGCATTTCAATTGTGAGATCATATGCATGCGATAAAGTATGTTCTCTGTGATTAACTCTAAAGCAGGGCCGTTCCTGAGAAACTTTTGCCCCGAAGTGAGATTTTTTTATTTTTTTCCCCCCATATAGTTATGTTTTTTTGTTGCACAAACTCTAATAAAAGACTATCTCAAACATCAATCAAAGTTCATACTTGATGATAATCAGATAAGCATGAGAAAAAAATGAAGAATACAAATCAGTGACTCAAAATTTATCAAAATACCATTAACTTAGACTGACTATATAGCTTTTCCATCAAGTGTTCAAGTCCGTGATCAATTGTTGAAGTGTTTTCTTATATATGAGAAGAAAGCTATTAGTCAATTTAAGTCTAAACTCTGAAGTATTCATGTTATGTTATATTCCTGTCCCTATAGTTCACTTAATTTTATACCCAAGTCCCCAGCAGAAACGTATTCCACAAAAACTCTCAATTATGAAATATAATTTATGTTGCCCCCAAGCCCTGTTGCCCCAAAGTGGGGTTTACCCTGCTTACCCCTCGGGCCGGGGCCTGCTCTAAAGGTAACTTCTCCATTGAATTGAAAGAGTTTCTCTTGAAACTTTTCTTCTTCTTTTTCTTCAAATTCTGTTTCTCTCTACATATATGGCAAAAACACCGTCTAATCCCGAGAAAGGAAATTTTGTTTTTCGAAAGCTTATTTTTACCAGGATTCCTTAATTTGTTTTTGGGTGATAGTTAAGTGTTCGACCCAACCACAAAGTTAGGCAACATTGACTGCAAATACCCTCGCTGAAGTCTCCAAACATATTATAGAATCGTCTAATCGGGTTCTGTAGTTGCGGAAAATCCCACAACTACACCCGTTGTAATGATAATAACACAAAGCTTAAGTCATGTGTGTCAACTCAAACATTAATGATATTATTCACCACTTTGACGCTAAAATGATATTCACAAGCACTTTGTATTTAATGTATCGAGTCTTTACAATGATCTCAAGATGAACTTACATACAACAATGGAGAAATATAAGATGAATGTTAAGTTCTAAAGATACTCTCTTGGTTCTCTAGATGATTTCCTTAGTACTTCTCTCATCACTGATCTCTTTCTCTATCATTTTAGAACCCTTATATATGAAATACATCAGTAGAAGACAACTAAGGTTCACATGCAAAATCTCTGTTGACTGATCTTATTTCAGTTTGTCTTATTTGTCAGGCTTTGGGAAGATGTCGCTGTCCTTCGCGTTATTGGTTGTGTCTTTCGCACTGCTATTTGGAACTGATCTTCGTGCTTCTTTCATCGCATGGTTGCTTGCTCGCATTCTTTCTTTATTGTCGCGCTGATATTCTTCGCCTTGATCTTTGATTATCGTAGTAACTTCGTGTTTAGGGTTATCTTATCTGGGGTGAAGTTAAGTTTTGTCTTGTGCGATATTTCTCCCCTACATTTTGCCTCTTCTCGCGTTATTCTTCTGTAAGTGGAATAATGCGAGAATCTTGGTCAAACTTCTTGTCAACCCTGTCTTTTTGTCTTCTCCGTCTTATCTGGCATGCTTCCGTCTAGACGTGTCATCAGTTTCCTTCTTTTTCGGCGGTGCGTCTTTATTGCATTTCCTTGAATAAATACCCTAGGGAGAGGAGAATATTTTTTATCTTTCTCTTTCGCTCCAATTTGATTTCTTTTTCTCGAGTTCTATGGCTTCTATGGCGGACTGTGATGTATTTCTCCCTATTGCTATTGCGTTGTCCTTACGGTGAGTCCTTGCCTTGGTTCTTCATACTTTGTACTTCCTCGGTTCTATCTCGTTTTATTTCTTACTTTAGTATTACTTTTCTTCTGCAGATCTAGATCTTGTTTTGGTAGGTTGATCAGGGGGTCTGTGAAGGATCTTCATCGTGTTTTGGGAATCAAGCGACAAGTTTGGTAGAATCGGCTCACCACCGGTTGAAGAAAAAACTTTTTGGATGTGTCGATAATTTTGTGATTGTGTTTAACGCAATGGAGAATTACTTCAACCGTGAGATTGATAGAATTAAAGAGAAGTTTCAAAAAAGACGCATCATGAAGTACAAAAAGATTGTACAAAAAGATGGTAACATAAAGAAATTGGAGGACCTTCGGTTGTTCAAGGGACTCCATTATAATGTTTCACATGCTTGCATTAATAGGTTAATGGTAGAGGTGAATTTGATTGACATATGGGGAACCAAGCCGGACGAGGTGTGTGTTTGCAACATGATGAAGTCTATGGGACTCCCTTGTCGCCATATGATAGTTAACTATGAACATGGCATAATCCCTTTAAGCGATATAGATCCATATTGGCAACAATTAAGTTTTGTCCCTCCTCCAAAAGGTGATGTCGGAGAAGAATTTGGTGATAATTAAATGGGAAGAATCGTTATCGAGATGTACCGGAACATGAACAAACTTGAAAGGCAAATCTTTTGGGATGACATGCGGCCAATCGTTTATCCGCACACTTCGGAGAATGTCCATGAACCGAAAAAAGGAAAGGCCAAAGGTCGGCCAAGCACCAAAGAAAAAAAAAAACAAGTAAGAGAATATGCAAAGGTGTTGCCACGGTATCCTTCGGCGCATGAGCATACCGTGGCGAAGTACCAAGAAGATTGTAAGAAAAGGGCTAGGAGTATTATGGAAAAGGGTGAAACAAGTGAACGGAATACGAAGAAAAAAGGACCTATGTTACACTCGCCACCAACCCAACCTACTCCATCGGAACCTAGCCAACCAACTCAACGAGACGTGAAGCTTAAGTATCCAATGTGCCGCATCAAAGAAAGGAGTCGACCAATTGATGATACACCTCCTTTTGTTGATAAAAGCTACTTGGAAGAGCTACCTCCTTACATTAAAAAGTACGTCATATCCACCGACGACGTCTCTACGGATGGTAATTACGGTTTCCACGTTGTCGTATAACAAGTAGGGCCTTTCACTGAAGGTGCCAAGCTATATAATGATTGTCAAATCACTTATGTCCGGCAAAGGTTGTTGATGAAGCTAAAGGAGAACCCGTCATTTTACAAGACAATGTTGAGCGATGGGGATGCTAGTCTCAATGTGAAGTTTGTTAGGTATCAAAGCCGTCTCCTCGGGGGCAATCCAATCACAAGGGATCATTGGATGGGCATGCCGATATGTGGGCACTTAGTCGCCGACGCATTCAATTGCGTGGTTCACTATTTCTCAAAAGGTGCTAGTTTCACATACACTCCGAAAACAACCATATGTGTCGAGCAACTTAAACGTAGGAGATTGGTGATTGCGTTGATTAATAACAACCATTTTATAAGCCTCCGGTTAGAAGACAATTTTCCATTGCCTCCGATATGCGGAAACTCTTATTGGCATGGATTTAACCCCGACACAATGTTGGGTTGGTGCATTATGTATGAGCACAACATAGAGATGTGGAAAGATTTGAAGGATTCAGACAAAATTATACACGAAGGTCCAATTGCCCTTGAGGATGATTAAATGTACCATTAATTAAACTAAGTATGCTTTGAAGTTATTGGTTGAATTAAAGATTGTGTTTTTTGGAATTTGGTGTTATTTTTGGGTGTGTTATAGTGTATTTGTATAATTTTTCTTAACCCATATGTTACGTTACCTGGAAAAATTGTGCAGGTAACCGAACTACTATTAAACTCTCCATAACATTTTGGAAGCATTGAGTTCGGTTGCCTGGTAATATTGTGCAGGTAACCGAACTACTATTAAACTCTCCAGAACATTTTGGAAGCATTGAGTTCGGTTGCCTGGTAAAATTGTGCAGGTAACTGAACTACTATTAAACTCTCCATAATATTTTTGTTTTTTGAGTTCGGTTACCTGTCACTTTTTACCACGTAACCGAATACCACTCTGTAACTTCTGATTTTTTTTTAAATGTTGAGTTCGGTTATATCGCAAATTTGCAAACAAACCGAACTTTGAGACAACAAGGTTCGGTTGCTTACAATATTTGGCCTACTAACCGAACTACCTTATTGTATCTAAAAAAATTTAGTGTAATGAAACACAAATGAGTCTAACAGCCGAACTAATCCTTTAAAACACAAATTAAAAACCAAAATATCAAATTCCTTTACTAATCCACAATACCATAACTAATTGTTGGAAACACACGAACATAAGAAAACAAACTACCAAATCCGCAATAAAAAAGTTTTCTAAACATAAGAAGCCAAACTACCAAATCCGCAATAAAAAAGTTTTCTAAACATAAGAAACCAAACTACTAATTATTGCAATCACTCATTGATGACGACCACCACGAGAAACTCTTCTATTCTTGCGTTTAAGAGCTTTATCTTTTCCTTCGTCACTAGGAGTGTCCTCTCCACTGCTTTGTTGTTCAACCATCTGACTTGAACCTTCCCCTTCTTGGCGACTGCTCTCCACCGGCATGGTCTGGCTTGGATCAATCTGGCTTGGATCAATCTGGCTTGGATCAACAATGTTGGGTGAGGAAACATTAGTCCATTGGTTGTAGAGGTCTGTATGTTCCTGAGTGTTCATCGACTCTCCACTCCGGATTTTTGCCATCATTTTCTTCAACAATTTAGTACTTGCCTTCACCTTTTTTCAATCAAAAGCATAAATATCTATTATTTTTCAATATTTTATAACAATTTTAAAAGCAAAAATAAGAGTAAATATCTTACCGCCGAATTCCATAAGTTTAAGGCCTCTTCACCACAGGTAGGCACATGCTTCAGAATTTTCTGAGCCTCTTTCTCCACTGCCTTCGCTTTTTCTTTCTCAGCACGGGCTTGTTGGACTCTGTTTATAACACGAGGATGAGAAATATTTTCATACCATTCCATATATCCCTCGTCAGCGGCATTTGGATCATCATACGAATCTTCACACTCTTCACGTCGAAGAAGATATTTCCCAAAGTCGTTCCAGTGGTCCACTGATGGAGCAGGTTCATATTTTTAATCAAAATTCTTGACGGTGTTCTTAGTTCCCCGCTTCTTCACCTTGAAGTTTTGCACTTGTGGGACAGTTTGGACACAAGATAGTTGTCTCAATACTCTTCGAGGATTATACATTGTACAACCGTCAGGATGAAACACGGTCCATTATAACCCGCGATAGGTGAGAAATCAACAACCTCAACATCTTCCTCTTCATCTGATGCAACAGTGTATGGATGGAAAACCACATCTTCAAGCGTTGCATTATCCAATTTCTCACTCAACTTCAACACCTTTTTTCTTTTACCCTTGTCCTGTGAGTGCAAAAAATTGTATTTACCAGCTGTAGGCTTCCCATAAGGCCAAGGAGTCATAGCGTGAGACAATTTCAGTTTAGGGAAGTGGTCGTACACCCAAACCTATGAGAAGGAACCACAAATGATACATTTACAATATAATTAGTAACAATACACATTCATTCACTTATCAACAACAAATTTCAGTTTGTTAGCAAATATATCTTAAAACACACAAAGGATAATTTAACGGGGTACTTGAATAAGGGTGTATAAGCCTCCAAGTTGACAAGCCTTAAGCCTCGAAGCTTTTCTGAGCTCCGCTTGAACGAATGAAAGAACCGCCGTGCCCCAACAGTAGTTGTTCACCTCATTAAGAGGGTCCAACAGCTAGAGGTAATGGGCATTTACCAAGTTACCTGATGTGTCGGGGAAGAAAATGGTTCCTAATTGATATAACAAATAAGCAGTCACATGGTGCTTAATCTTCTCCGGTGTCATCACCAACTTTCCAGCAGCTACCAAATCTTTTGTCCCTCCAAACTCGTCTTTCAAGACTTTGATCTTGAACTTTTTCAACATTTTCTTGTACGTGCGGTCTGCCTCAAACTCATTATACTCATCACCTTTCTTAGGCTCTTTAACAGCTCGTCTAAACTCACATTGTGCCTTGTCCGGGCCCCATCCTAGACACTTTTCGACCAACTTTTCAAGAAGTTCATAACTCATCGAGGGATCGTAGCCTTCTCGAACACTTATTCCCATAATTGGTAGGCCTATGATTCGATGACAATCATCCGGAGTTATTGCCATCTCGCCAAAGGGTAGATGAAAGGTATCCTTCTCTGGATAAACCCTCTTTGCAAATGCAGAAACAGTGACAACATCAAATTTTTGGTGCAGATGTTGTATCGCTTTCCATAGTACACAATCAAATACCTCCAACAGGACCTCATCACACTCATCCGCTATATCCCACCTCTTGTTTTTTTGACATTTCAAAACACGAACCGCTTTAGTATGATCCTACAAAAACAACATCATATCTTATATACTAATATATAGAGAAAAATATATGTCAAAATATAATAAAATGACTGAAAAATCTTGATGGTTAAGATTCAATACGTTTGTCGCAAAGATCTTGGAAGCCCATGAGTTTTTGTAGCCAATCAATACTTCCCCTCTATCTCTTTGAGTACCATAAGCTGGGTTCTTTGGTGGCAAACACAAATTGTCATCAGGAATGTATGCATATCTAGCACAAGGATTTTTAGGCGTATTTCTAGGTTTTTCTTGAACTATTTCTCCTTGTTCCTCTTCCTCGTCCTCTTCATCCGAGTCCTCTTATGATTCATCATCTTCATTATCTCCATCCTTATCTCCATCTTCCTCATCTTCTTCACTGTCATCATTGTCATCTCCTTGTTCCTCTCCATCTTCCTTATCTCCATCCTCATTTCCTCCTCCTTCTTCAGCTGGTTCCTCTTCTCCACCTTGATTATGTTCTTGAGTACCCGTCTCTTCCACAATCTCTTGATGAACTTGTTGGATTACATTGTCAACATTAGCTCTATTGATATCATCTTGGATGAAAACACCCGGTAATAACCCACCTCCATACTTAGCATTTTTGGTTCCACGCTTACCGGCACCACAGTGTAGTTTGCCTCGAGGCGTGGGAGTTCTCAGATCTTCTAGTAAAGGTTGGTTTGTTTTTTTTTTCCTTTGCCACTAATCAAGAAAACAAAAGATATTAGCTTAACCGATAAATGATTGACTAAATCAGACAAAACATAAGGTTTGGTTAGTATCAAAAGTTCACGAAAAATAGGCCAACTTTAATTTTGTGTTCTAGAGTATAGTTCGGTTACTTAAGTTTTTTTGCGGACAAACCGAACTCGGCATTGGTCACTATTTGGAAGAGTTCGGTTAGTCAGTTTATTTTGCGAACAAACCGGACTCAACATGTATGTAATTAGTAAAGAGTTCGGTTTGTCAAGGTTCTTTGCGAACAAATTGAACATAGTGGGACAAGTTCGGTTAAATCGAAACTCAACATAGTGGGAAAAATAGCACAGTTCGGTTACATTGGATTTTTTTTATTTTTTTTGTAATATGGGCAGAGTTCGGTTACTAAATAGTTTTACAAATTTTTGCGAAACAACCGAACAGAGTGGGCAAAGTTCGGATGAATCAGTACTAAACATAGTGGGAAAAATAGCACAGTTGGGTTACTTTGGATTTTTTTATTTTTTATTTTTTTGTAATATGGGTAGAGTTCGGTTACTAAATAGTTTTAGAATTTTTTGCGAACCAACCGAACTCGAAGTTCGGTAACCTGATTTTAAATCCTATGGAACCGAACTATTCTTCATGTTCTTCCTTTCAGAAAGTTCGGTTAAGAAACTAGGGTTTTTATGAAACGCATCCTAACCGAACAAGGCACTGAAACTCCCATATGAACCCTATTTTGATGATTTCTATTCAATTAAACGAATCAAAATCAAATAAAAAGTAATGGGTTTGGTTGAAAATACCTACGAATTTTTGCCATGTCAGTTTCAGGGTTCTTCTTGCGTCTATTGTAGGCGATTATGACTTCACCTTCCGGTTCCACTTCTTTATGAATCTCCAATTCACTTGGCTGATTTGCTAGATGTGCTAAATTGGGACCTTTTCCAGGGAGTCTTGGGGTTTTCTTTCGAAGAACCATTCTTATACTCGATTGATTAATCGACGATGAAAATTTTATGAATCGACAATTAATCGATGAAGACGATGTTGGAAGGAAGAAGAAAATGAAAAAAAGAAGAAGAAGAAGACGGAGAAGAAGAAGAGATGATTTTTATTTTCTTTCCCAAAACTTGTTTGTGCGGCGGTAGGGTTGGCTGATTTTGTGTTTTTGTTAATAGATTAGATTAGGTTAAATTTATATTTTGGTAGTTATTAGTTTAGTTATAATCTTAATTAGGGTTTGGGGGCAAATTAGTAATGTCTACACTTTAGGACGTCCCTTATAAGTGTAGGGTGGATGGCCTTATAAAACAATGGTCCCAAAAAATGTTTCTAAAAATAGAACTAAAAATAGCAGATTTTTACCCGGTTTGCCAGAGCCTCGACACAACCACATAGGTAAGCCCAATCTATAAAGCCCATCATATCAAAAACAAGCTACCAAATAAAAAACTGGTGCGGCCTCGTGAATTAAACTCCCTCTCTCTCATCATCTCTTTTCTTCGTCGAAGAACTCTTCTTCTTCGTCCCCGTCGTCGCCATCAAAATTACAGAAAACCCTAGTTTTTCCTCTCAAATGTTACAAACCCTTGAAACAACCCCTTAGTCCTTCACCCCATCCTTTCTTTTTGATTCAAAAACCTTCAACAATGGCAGGAGGGGGAGTTACCTCAAGAGAACAGACACTTTCTTTACTCTCCGCTGTAAAAAACCATGGAGATTTAGCTGTTAAATTGTCTTCTTTAAGACAAGCAAAAGATATTCTATTGTCTGTTGAACCTTCTTCGTTGGTTGTTGAGCTTTTTCCTTATATTGTTGAACTTCAGGGTTCTAATGAAGTTTTGGTTCGGAAGATTTTATTAGAGTAAGTGTTAAAGTTTTGATTTTTTTTGGTTAGTTTTGAAGTTATTGATGAACGGGGGTTTATGAATTTGCATGTTATATTGGAATTTTGTGTTTGATTTTGGGTCAATTAGATTGATTTTTGAATTAGGGTTTCACTGTTTGGAGACTGTAAAGTGAAATTATTAGGATTAGTGCTGGTATCTCCTTATAGTTTGTTTGATTACTGTGTTTTTGCATGTTATTGTTTGATTTTGTCTTTGATTTTTAACCTAATTGTTACGTGTTGAATTAGGGTTTCGACAATTTGAGGTTTTCTAGGTTATGATTGGTTTAGGGCACCTACTAATATTATGTCTACCTACTGTGTAGTGCTAATTGAACATTGAAGACATGCATTGAGACAATTTGTTAAATATATTCTTATGGTGCTGTGTGTGGTTATAGGTTAATGGAAGAGCTTGGGTTGAAGGTGATGGATCAATCATCTGTATTCATACCCGTTTTTCTGACATATTTGAAAGATGATGCTTCATCTGTTGTACGGCAGTCTATTGTTAGTGGTACAAACTTCTTTTGCAGCGTTCTGGAAGAGATGGCATTACAGGTTTGTATTGTGGAGTATTTCTTGTGTAGATTAAGTCTCAGTTTAATTTAAGAAGTGTGCACGAAGTTATGCATATGTTATCGAGCTCCTCTACTTCATATATTGGGAACAGATTTCTAAGCAAGCTTTGTTTCTTTGCTTTTCTTTGTTTGAATCTATTTTTTTCTTGACAAGTTTTTTGACTCTATACCATATTTTTGTTGTATCAATGCGCGAATTTTAATACTTAGTACTCACATGCTTCCTTTTGCAAAATCACAGTATCATCAATCTGGTAAGGTGGAGAGATGGCTTGAAGAGCTGTGGAGTTGGATGGTGAAGTTCAAGGATGCTATCTGTGGAATTGCTTTGGAGGTAAGCATTATCAGCAGATATACAAATCCCTTCCACTGAAGAATACTTAATCGATATATTTTAGTCATGTATACACAGTGAATATGTTTAATGCTCAGACTTTTTGACTTGGCTGATTTGCAGTCTGGTCCTGTTGGAACAAAGTTGCTTGCAATAAAGTTTTTGGAAATGTATGTTCTACTTTTCACGTCTGATACCGAAGATGATGAAACATCCTCTAAAGAAGGTATATCATCTTGCCTGGTCTAGTTGTGTGTTTCGTAGTTGATTTATGGTGATTGCTTGCTTGAAGTTCCTTTAGTTTCTGATGTGGTCATTTTGTTCTACAGTGAAGGGTCAAAATTTTAATATCTCATGGGTGGTTGGAGGTCATCCAATACTGGATCCAGATTTGCTCACTTCGGAAGCGAACAGGAGTCTTGGATATTTACTGGATATGTTGCGCTCAGCAAAGACACTCCCTGGTTGTGTGACAATTACCGTTATCAATTGGTGAGTCTGGCTTCACCCGTTGTACGTTTCTTATAGCCAATGGGTTATTTGGTTGGCTGATTTCAAAGTTAATTTTGATTACTATTTTAATATCTTGCTTATATAGAAACTTAAGATCCGAGCAACTAAATATATCATTAGGGAAATATTAGTCACTTGAAACCAAGGTTGACTTTACAGTTTACATGAGTAGTGGTTAATAGATATACATTCACTCTATAGTATAAGGTGTAACCTTCAATGGCTTGATTTCCTTAGAAACTAATTACGTTGGAGAGATTAACCGCTCCTGTGTTACCTTCGCGATGAATTGATGTGATGTTCGATTTCTGGCTTCGCTTCTATTCACATCACGTTCTTTTTACCGTGGTACCATTACGATAGATGTTTTCATCTGATTAATAACTTCTAACTACTCAGGAGGGTCGAAGACTTAACTTTTTATCCATGCATATGCATTTGCTACTGTATTGTCTTCCCAACTTTACTATTTTAAAAGTTTGGTGGGATTTCTCGAGCTGGTAACAGGTTCTAATTCAGCTGTCTCCTAGGAATTTTTCGGGATGCTGACCAACTCTATTTGTGGAGTTAAACAGCGGGGTTGGTGATAACCAAATATGGATTTGTGCTTGACATCGCTGCTGCATCAATGGATTAAATAGTTGAAGATAAGATAGGCAGTATGAAACTGGACCTTGCCAGCACATTGACCAGTTTTAGTAAAAGAATTAAATTGCGATTTGATGCATTTTATATGTTGTAAACTGTTTCAGAATCATACCCTGTCATTGGGACTATCTCCCAGATGCAACTGTTGTTTCAAGTTGTAATATATTGTTCATATACATTTAGCGCGTATATATAATTAATATAGAGATTTAGAAGAATCACCCAACTGTTTTTTTTGTGAGATGTGGTTGAATCTTTTTTTTTCTTCCATTTACCTTCGGTTCGAGTCATGGCTCATATGGCTTCAGGTTCACCTATCGGCATCTAAAGTTTGAACATACTTGCTGTTTTTTCTCTCTTCTGCTTATCTGCTTATTTCTGCACTTAGTAGGTCTAATAACATTTCTGTTGGTTGGTATGTGTCAGAGGATATTTTCAAGGATCAGATGACATTTTTGTGCTCCAATGCACTCAGTGTCTTTCTGAATGGAATATTATAAACCAAATGCTGGGTATTGTCATGTTTATAGTTTTTTTTTACCAGCATTTGATTTATCAATAGCATCGGTACATGTAAACATGTTAATCTGCACTACACTGCAAAATGTAAGAACGGTTCGCAACTTATACGTAACCAGAGTCCGTCAGACCTGAAATGTAGAACTAAAGAAAACTCTGCCGCCAGTTTTGATGCATAACTTTAATGACTTTCAGGGCTGAATTGTTCAAATTCATTTATACAGTTTGTGGGAAGTTCATCTTATACAAACAGACGTGACCTAGGAGTTTCTGATATGTGATCCCTGTAGCATTTCTTTTTGACATTTGCAACTAATTAAGATATCTTCCCAACTAGTCTAGACATTTGATAAATCATCACATGCCTGGTATTGGAAGAAAATTCATCGCAATTTTTCTTCGTCTTTTGTTGTATTTTCTCATGCTGGGACAACATGCAAGTCCTCCCAGTTCATCCTGGAACCTAGTTTGGAAGAGCAATTGAATTTTTGACATCCATGGAAAGGATCTTAGATTTAAGGCTAGGGAGACTAAAACAGAACTTTGGATGTTACAGGGTTCCCTAGTCTGATGTGTGATTACTTGAAAACAAAGTTCTGCAGATCCTCCCAGTTACTTTTATCCTGTAACCTAGTTTTGAAAAGTGATTGAATTTTTGACATCCATTGCAAGGATCTGTTAGATTTTTAAGGCTAGGGAGGTTAAAACCGGAAACTTTCGATGTTACAGGGTTTCCCTTGTCTGAAGTGTGATTACCTAAAAATGAAGTATGTCTCATTACTGTGCAGTTCTGCAGATCAGGTTATGCTAGAAATAAATACTTATATGGATGTCGAACTTGAACTGGTCATTGCTAGTCTGCTCATCACCTGTTACGTAAAGCTCGTCTAGACTGGTTAACACTGACAAAGCAGTAGAGTACTTTACCAAACGTGTTTCGCTTCTGCCACATACATTGATGCAACTACCATTTCCCAGTGGAAAAAGCTGAACCATTTCCTTTGTCACGGTTCAGTTAGGTGATGTAGAGGAAGACTTAGACTTCATCTGTCTGGCCAGATATATTTAATGTTGCTGTATTTATCTCAGGATAATAGGTTTGTCGGGTCATGGGGTGGAACTGCTTCTCTGTCAATTTACAAGAGTGCCTTAATATGTGTTATGAGACCGAGGCAGTCATTGTATACTTATGTGAGGTCACATATTTTGACTTCAAAGTTCCATTGGGGTAAATGCATTGCAGAAATTGCTTGGATCTGCTACCGATTTTTCTGTTACTTGCCCTGGATTTTATCCTATGTCAACCTTGCTGCTTTCCTGTCCGGGGAGCCATTTTAATAACTTGTTTGTCTTTAGGTGCATGAGTATCCGTTTTTTATTTTCTATATATGCGACAGGTATATCGCTTTCTGGTTTCATTTCTTTGTCGATGCTGAACTTCAACAAAAATGATAGTAATTTCTTACAGTATGTTGTGATGCTTTACATGCTACTACAAATCTTTGGGAAAATCTGTCTAGTGGCCTGACATGATCTTTCTGCTTGACAGTCTCGCTGCTATTGCAAGGAAACGGCCAATGCATTACACTGATATTCTTTCAGCATTAATTGGGTTTGATCCAAATTTCGAGACACCTGGGAGTCATACTGCAAGTATCCAGTACTCTTTTAGGACTGCCTTTCTGGGTTTCTTAAGGTGTACCCACCCCTGCATTGTAGAGGTAAACTTTTCAGTACATTTTGTTTAGTTTTCCAGTGATAAGTGTTCCTTGCTTCCAAGTTCCCTTTACACTTCACCATCCATGAAACTATGAATGTCTAACACAACATGCACTTATGTGGCAGTCGCGGGATAGACTGGTTAGGGCTTTGCGGGCAATGAATGCAGGGGATGCTGCTGATCAAGTTATTAGGAAAGTCGATAAAATAATAAAGAATACTGAACGTGCTTCACGGGATGCTCGATTTAACAAGGTAGCTAACCTTTCTAGTGTTGCACTTTCTCGTGGATCTTATTGTTCATGACATTATATCGACCATCTGTTTTTTTCTTTTCTTGCTCAAACACCCTAATGCTTAGGATTGTCTTGCGTTTTGATCGTCAGGAGGATCAACCATCAAACCATTTCTTACCTGTTGCTGGTGAATTGAATAAGAAAAGGTCCATGCTTCCAGATGTTGACAGTGCAGTCAATAATGATGAGCTGCCTGCAAAAAGGACTCGCTATCTTCCTGTGGGAAATGCACCCTTACCAGTTCAAAACAATTCTGGGCATGATGGGATTACTTCTAATGGAGTATCTACTAAGGTACCGTTAATGCAAAATGAGTTGAGTCCTGTTGAACAAATGATTGCCATGATTGCTGCCCTGTTGGCAGAAGGAGAAAGAGGCACCAAATCACTTGAAATGCTCATCTCGCAAATCCAGCCTGACTTGATGGCTGACATTGTTATAGCTAATATGAGACACTTACCTAAGAACTCACCACCATTATCAAGTAGATTAGGGAACATGCCAGTGCCTTCACCGTCAGGTCCAATTACAACAGCTCAAGTTGCAGTACCAAATGTTCCAACTACTACTTCTCAGCAGTCTACTCTCTTCCAATCACAAGCTGTAACTCATTTTTCTTCCACAAAAGCAGTGGGTGCACCTTCTGCTGATTTGAGCTCGGGTTCTGCTCTTCCTGCAGATCTTAAACGTGATCCAAGAAGGGTAATTCACCATTTTACTACAGTCTTGCTTACCTTATTTTGTGATTTTTGAGCTGTTTTTGGTCAAGTAGTAATTGTTCTATTTTATTCAGGATCCTCGTCGCCTAGATCCGCGGCGTCTACCAGCACCAGTGCAACCGCTTTCTGTGAAGGAGGAGATCTCCGATTCACGGTTTGCTTTTGATGCTTCAATCTCTATGGATAGTCCTGTCTCAGTTCAGGTGGTACCAAAAGCTGAAAATGCTGTAGAGCCTTCGGTGTCTAAAAGTGATACCTCTGAAAGTTCCATTACACACTTTGATGACCAGCATACTTTTAAAGAAGATTTCGGTGCTGTGGACGAAGAAGCTCTCACTATTGATCCATCTGCAGAGGTTAATAATACTACTTCAGATGTTCCACCTTCTGACATCATCATGGATCTGGAACCTGTATTATCTCCAGAACAACCAGATTTCTCTGTAGTGGAACCAGAGTTGCAGGATTCTAATATGATGGATTTTGATCAGAATTCTCCAGGAACATCTGCACCTGAAGAGACATTTCGTGAGTTACAACCTGTCCCATCATATATTGAGTTGACAGGAGAAGAGCAGAACCGTTTGAGTAACTTGGCAGTTGGGCGTCTTATTGAATCAAGCAGACAGATACATGCAACAGGCTGTAGTCGGACATGCATGGAATTACTTGCACGCTTAGTTTTGCAGGTAGTGATGAAATGTATATTATTTGGTTTGTTCTCTTCACAACAGTTATGTTTATATTTTATTTTTCTGTTGTCTCTATACAGTCGACATGAATTCTTCGAGGAGATACCTCCATTTAACATGAAATAATGATGATTTTATGTTGTTGATATTTTTGTGAACCAAATCTTTGGATGAACTCCTGTTAGACAAACAATTTCACAGTATAATGAGACAGGGTATTGAAAGAGAATTCTGTTCACACCGTCAATCCATGGACTGGAGCAGTGATGTTTGTGAAAGAATGGCAGAAAATCATTTGATACACAACCTCTCAGCTAGTTTCTCGTTATCCTCTAAAAAGATGCCTAGCTTCAGTTCCAGCAATTCAATTTATCTGAACTCAATCCGTCTGCAGAGGTCCTAAAATGGATTTTACCAAATTGCCGTGGACCTGGAAAACAGTATCTGAAATGCATTATCTGTTTTTCTTTCCTTCTTTAACTTCCTGACAAACTTAGAGAGCAGTTACACTTCAGTGTTTAGAGGGTGTTTTACATAAGCAGGACCTGAATTGTCATTAGACAGGGGAAGTCTATTAAGCATCTTACACGAAACAGGGGAATGCAATGACCAAAATACCAGAAGTCCATGCTTCTGGGGAGGCTTACTTAAAGTGTCAGCAACTGTTAGACAGTCTCGAAGCTTCCTTGATAAGACTGCAGTGCTACTATGTTTCACTGGCCTTGACATGTGATGTGAATAATCAATGCTAACAATATTAGTCTTGTCAGCATCTCATCTCAGTAGCCTGGGAAATCAATTTAGACATATCTTTGATATATTACTCTCTGCTTGAATTGAAATTAGTCATGGTGGATTGCTTTATCTTTGAAATATACTTTACAGTCAGTTTATATGATAACTATGGAATAAACTCTACGTCATTTGTAATGCGAGCCTCTCTTTATGTTGGCAGACTGCTGCTGATCAAGATATTGTCTCAATGGTGCAAAACCATATAGTTTCGGATTATGAGCACCAGAAGGTATGCACATCTAGTTTAGGCCTTTGAAGCCTTACGTATTCCAGAACTTGACAACTTTCTTAAGTCCTTTTATTCATTGTGGCATCTTCTTCAATTTTTAGGGACATGAGCTTGCAATGCATGTACTCTATCACCTGCGCAGTGTGGTGATCTCCTGCGAAGATGAATTCTCATCATTTGCTGAGAGTGTATACGAAAAATTTCTTCTGGCAGTTGTAAGTTATTCTAGAATTCTATCTAATTTGTTGTTGTTATTTTACTTTGAAGTCTTACAGTCTCTTTATGTAGGCCAAATCTCTGCGTGATACTTTGCCGGCTTCAGATAAGTCATTCAGCAGATTTCTTGGTGAAGTTCCTCTTTTGCCTGATTCTGCATTGAAGCTGCTGGAAGACCTTTGTTGTTCAGAGGGGTTTGACAACCTCGGGAAAGATGTTCGTGATGGTGACCGTGTCACTCAGGGCCTTGGTGCTGTATGGAGTTTGATATTGGGCCGTCCACTTAACAGGGAGGCTTGCTTGACTATAGCTTTCAACGTACTAATTCTCTCTCTCTCACACACACACAAACTCAGTTACTGTTTGTATGGCTCGCTTATGGTTCTCTATTCCGATTGCAGTGCTCTGTTCATCCGCAAGAAGATGTACGTGCAAAGGCTATCCGTCTGGTAAGCAAGCTGACTTTTGTTCATCTATTATTAAAACCTACCAATAAGTTGCTGGGTAGTCTTAGTTTTTTTGATTTTTTCCTTCTAATTTTCTTCGGATCCATCCAAGTGGAAAGATATTCATATGAATGGGGCATTGCTTTAACGTCTATGTTTATTGTTGGTTAGGTTGCAAACAAACTCTATCGGCTTAGCTACGCATCAGAAAAAGTTGAAGAGTTTGCAACAAATATGCTGTTGTCAGTTATTGATCAACGGATTCTGGATACAGAGTCCTCACAAGTTGGTGTCACTGAATCGAACCCCGATGAAAATGTAAGCTAGACCTATTTTCAAGGTTTTTTTGGTCATTATCTTTTATATTATTTAAAGTATTTCACATTCTTACGCGTTCTGTCTACAGGTTGGAGTTCAGGAAACGTCTATTAGTGGTTCTCAAAATTCAGATCCTGGAGTTGTTCCTGAGAGTGAGCTTGCGAAAGATCTGCACCCAGTGCTACAGACTGCTCCTAACGTATCACTGTCTCAAGCCCAGCGGTGCATGTCATTATTTTTTGCTCTATGTACAAAGGTAAACCATTTAGGCCCTTGCATAAGTTGAATAATTTCGTTTTGATTAGGTGATCCGATTTTGATAATATTGTATATCGTTCTTCTGCAGAAACCTAGTCTTCTACAACTTGTATTTGATGTTTATGGACGGGCTCCGAAGACTGTTAAGCAGGTCTTTCCATTGTTTTGTTTACCTACTGCAAAAATCAGAATACCGTGATTTTTTTGTCTGTCATTGTTGCATGTTATTTTTTTACAACATCTAAAGTAATCGAGGTGATACAGGCTGTCCATCGGCATATCCCGAATCTTGTGAGGAATCTTGGATCATCATTTTCTGAATTCCTGCGAATAATTTCTGATCCTCCTCAAGGAAGCGAAAATCTTTTGATGCTGGTATTGTTAGGTTCTTCTTTCCAATATTGTTACTTCGTCCATTTTAACTAACCATGAATTATATTGATTCTGTTCTTAATTTATGGCAAGGTATTACAAGTACTGACTGAAGAAACTACTCCTTCTGCTGATCTGATCGCCACTGTTAAACATCTATATCAAACAAAGCTTAAGGTTCTTAGCTTCCTTCAGTTCTTGTTTTCAACCTCTATTGGCTCACTTATTGGTATGGTTCTTGCATTGACTCCTTTTTACCTTGCAGGATGCTGCGATTCTTATACCAATGTTGTCTTCACTTCCCAAAGACGAGGTATTTTCTTTGCTATGTTCTCTTCCTATCAATTGATTCACCCAAAATTCTTACCAATAGGTCCTAATTAAAACCGGATATTTACAGTATATCGATTTTTATAGTAAACCAATACATACTATCTTGAAAGTAAAATGCCAATTCTTGTGCAGTCGCTTATCCCTAATGCTGATTGTTAATTGTGGACCTCTATATAGAAATTAAGGCAGCTATACTTTAATTGGATTTCATAAATGGTTAACTGAGTATTGGATTTGTAACTGTTGCATGTCTTCAGGTGTTGCCTATCTTCCCCCAGCTTGTTGGTCTTCCCTTAGAAAAGTTCCAGGCAGCACTGGCTCGTATTCTTCAGGTACGTGCTCTTTATTTCTTGAAAGTCGTTATAAGCTTATTATTCTGCTTGAGCGAGCCAGAATGCTAAAGGTGTAAATTGTTATTAAAATTTGAAGATTTTGTATGAATGATCTCTCAATGTTCTAGTTGTGTTCATTTACAGGGGTCAGCTCATACTGGTCCAGCTTTAACACCGGCAGAAGTGTTGGTTGCCATCCATGGGATTCGCCCGGAAAGAGATGGAGTTGCACTTAAGAAGGTATGCATTGTTCTCTCTTTTCTCTCTCTGGTGTACGATGTCTCTGGTTGTTCTGGTACAATTACAAACTTATTCTAGCAAGAATCTTTGGAGTGCCAAAATGAACAAAGTTTGCAAAAGTAGAAGAAAGAAATGAAAAATGAAACTCAATCAACACATTATAGTCTTAAATAACCACTCATATCACTAATTTATGTAATTTTCCGTGGTTACAGATAACAGATGCTTGCACAGCTTGTTTTGAGCAGCGAACGGTCTTTACACAGCAGGTCTTAGCCAAGGCCTTGAACCAGCTGGTGTGTGTTGATTCTCTACTTGTGCGATAATACAGCAATTACAGATCTATTTTAATTTTTATATCTTTCCTTTTTGCACTCTAGCCACTGATGCTGTCGTAAAATTCCTTTTCAGGTTGACCAGACACCTCTTCCTTTGCTATTCATGAGAACAGTTATTCAAGCTATTGATGCTTTTCCAACTCTGGTAATTAAACTATCCGTTGTTTTCTGTTCAACATCCATTTTTCTAAATTACTGGGAAAATTTGGAAAATCATTGCCACTGCAGTTGCCATAGCATAAGATGGAGTGAGATCCTGTACCTATTATGTGCGATTGTGTAACCACATGATCTCGCCATTCAAAGACGTGTATGAATTATGTAGCCAGGACGAAGATTGGCAGGCTTACAGCCAATAAGTAACACCAACGAATCCATGCAAGAGTTTTCTCTTTGAGTGTTCATGTATTTCCACCATTGTGACTAGGGCTACCAACGGGTACCCGATTACCCGGAACCAAACCGGACCCGGGTGTATCAGGTCCGGTTCCGGGTCCTAAGATCGGACCCATTAGCAAAATCACTACCTGGCGGGTAGGCCCGTTAGGAACCGATAAGCTTTCGGGTCCTAACGGGTATCGGGTACCCGATTATTTGTCTTTTCCTTGTTAATTTTACTTAAATTGGAAAGATTTTGTATAGTTTTGCTTAAATTTTTTCTTTATTTTCTTACGTTTAACCTTAATTACGACATTTATATGGATATAATAATAAGGATTTTAAGGAACTGGATCCGGAACCGATTAAAATTAGCGGTTCCGGTTCCGGGTAGTATACTACCCGGACCCGATAGGACCCGTTGGCACCCCTAATTGTGACCCCATTTACACTTTCTAAAGGGCGCACATCTTTTATCTTTGAGTACAACAGACGGTTGTTAACTTATATGCTTCTTTGCCTCTTAGGTTGATTTTGTGATGGAGATACTCACCAAACTTGTCAATAAACAGGTACTGAGGTTCAAACCATTGCCTTGTTCTTTGGCCAATGTTTGTCTCTGCATATGTTCAGGTTGTGAATGATGTTTGGTGAGATACTGATTGTTATTTTTGGCTTTAGATTTGGAAGATGCCAAAGTTGTGGGTAGGATTCTTAAAATGTGCATCTCAAACCCAACCGCATTCTTTCGGCGTGTTATTGCAGGTAACTCATCTAGTTGCTTTTGGATGATGTGCTCTTTTTGTTTTACTTTTTGTTGTGTTGTGTCTTAAATCCTTAAATGATGCTCTACTTCTTGCAGTTACCTCCTCCACAGCTTGAGAGTACGCTAAACAGGCATGCAAACCTCAGAGCTGGTCTTGCTTCCCATGCTAACCAACCTAGTGTAAAATCCACACTGCCAAGGTAATCAATCATATCACTGCACCTCTAAACAAAAATATCTAAAATGAAATATGTTTCCCATCAGCATTTCGGTAGGAAGAGGCTAAAGTTTCTGATCGTGGTTTATTTCATGGAAATGGAAAGTTTCACTAGTTACCTTTGGCAAGTCCTGGGTTTTGGGATCTAGGTTTTAGGTTGACTACATGTTTACAAAGAGTCGTGGATGTTCCAAAACGTAATGAGAACTCCACATGTAAAAAACTGCACATGTTGTCCGTGGAGTGTTTGTGGTCAAAATGATGGCGGGTTTGGCCATTTTGATGTTCCATTACTCGATAAAGATAGAATTTTAAGTTGTCTCATGCATAAGTTCCTTACAAGGAATGTGTTTTACTGAATTATAAATATTACCATGACTGAGTCTGACTAATATATTGTTATGGTGAAAAAATAAAAACAGATCAACTTTGGCCGTCTTGGGTCTCGCCAATGAGCCACCACCACCACATGCACAAAGATCGTACCACCCATCTGCACTACACTCAGAAACAGGTTCTTCAGTTCAGGGGGCTACACTAACTTAACACATTCATAGTCATCAGAAGACCATAAATTGTCGGCAGAAAACACGTACAGAACACATACTTGAAATGCCAAGCAAAATGGTTTGTGACCATCCACCTCAACTTAACAGACTGCCAATGTAACAGCGAACTACTGCTCGAGGAAATTTACTGGCAGAAGAGTTGCTGCGTAAGGCATTTGGTCCAAGACAAGCCACAGCAGCAAATAATCTTTTGAAGAAATCGGGCAGTGGACCATCTGTGATTATCTTGTCCGAGGGTTCTGGGTCCTTGAAGTAGTTGCAATTCAAAAATGTACCATAGCAACCATTAGCCTGTAGCTTCTAATTTTTATATTTTTTCCTTACATGTTCTTGCCCGTGTTATTATAAGAGCATATATATGAAATCAGGCTTGTAACATCATGTACAATGCTTGCTTTCTGTCTTTGGTCACTGGGAATTCTTTACCTCCCTAATTGAAGGGTAGGTTCGGTTGTTAAATTTTTGTACTGCATAGTGGAGGAACATGTCCCGGTTTTCCCCAAACCACAAAATAAAAATATACCATTAACCTTATTTGCGGCAAAAACTGGAAATTGGTTCAGTACTGGAACTCTAGATAGGCCTACTAGAACAAAGTGTAAAAGATTAACCATCCGAATTACAAATTTAACTAGAACATGATGCAACAAAACAGTAATTAAGGAAATGAATTACCGCAGCATTAAAATAGAAGAGGAGGCAGAAAAACAAAACCACCAAGTCTAAGTTTCCACCCTCAAAGACTCCACCAGTTGTTTTTACTTTTTGTTAGACGTCAAGCTCCAATGTTACATTTAAAGACATGATGGAGTTTCCTCACTGAGGCTTTGCCACAATCAAACTTCCAAAATGGGAAAAAAAGAGAAGAGAAACTGAGGTTTACATGCTGTAAGTAATTAAATTAATTGCAAGTAGGAGTTTTAGTTCCCAGATTTAACCACAAAAATATCTAACTAGCGGCTAGAATTCATAAATTCTGATGCCGTAATTTGTTGTTTACCGCTAGGAGTTCATCCTACTTCATCAAAACTAACATATCTAAGCAATCAAAAGCAAGATAAAATGGTGGATTTTTAAAATCATACCTAATAGAAGGCATTTGCTGGAGGATTAACTGATGTTCGAACTTATTGATCAATCAACTCTTCATTTTGTTGTGGGGTTCATCCCTCAACTTCACGGAAGAAATAAAAAACAAGAAGAAGAGTTTGATATTAATTTTCTTTTGTTTTTTTTGGGAATAATTATTAGATTTAATTAAGTTTAATTATGTAGGAAGAATAATTTGGATTTTGGACATTTAATATGAGACATGTATCCTCCTATCCGTGTTTTGGATAATTGAATCTTATTGCAACCCTCAATGCTGTAATTGAAGCAGTATTGACCATATAATTTCCTTTAGAACAAAGGGTAAAAGATTAACTATCTGAATTACAAATTTAACTAGAACATGATAAATGTAAAACAATAATTAGGGAAAGGAAATACCAGGTAAGAAAGTAGAACATAGATTGGTTGTCAAAAAAAAACAACTGAAGTTTTTCTAGCGCATGTGTAGCCCTTTCCTTCTAGTCTGCTAGCGCTTTCTTTTTAAAGAAGAACTCAACAAAGTTCTCACCATCAACAAAGAAACGAACACTTAAAAGGATGATCAGAAATGCATTTTCCATGGAAGAAAGAAAATGCATGCATCTGAAACTGCAGCAGAAAGAGGAAAAGAAGAAACAGCCCCGCCATTTTAAGTGAACTAAATCTCATTGTCCACAAGCTTTCCATCTGTGTTGTAATCCTTTCCCAACCTTACCCCCCTGCTCAGAAACCTAAAATGACCCACCCCCGGCTCCTAGAGTAGAGTTTAATTTGTTTGAAAAAAATTTGTGGAGAAAATGTTTTTATAAGTTTTGATCAAGATTAAAAAGTTTGATATAGCATCAGAGTGTACGAGCTGATCTAACATTCATAATCATCAAACAAAAACACATAAAAAGAAGATAAAATAAGAAGAAAAATCAACTTCTTAACTAAAGCATCAATGCTTCCGACCTCCTCCCCACCATCTCCACATCCACCTGAACCACAGTATGTCCTCCGCTGTCACTGACTCTGCTGCTTTCTTATGGCTTTTTCTTTAAAATCTTCATAATTCTTCGGCACACGCGGCACATACACTGAATGACTATGGCGCATAAACCCTAAAGGATGAATCCAACAATTGCACACCAGATGAGGATGCAGAAAAAGGCCGGAACATCATAATCTGACGACTGATCATCCATGTATGAATATCCTTCCAAGTACCACCACCTGCTAATTACTGAAGATCGATCCTCTCCTTTGTTAAGTCTGAAATAATTCAAACGAAAAAAGAACTCAATCTCTGAACCAGATCTGTCTGCTAAGCTCTCTTTCTTTTCCTTACTTTCTTCCTTGTTGCAGTATCTACAAGTAGACCTTAAATAGTTAAAGTTTGTACATCGATTGTAGACTAGTGTAGGTAGTTCAGTGGAGTTTTTACTTTTTGTTAGACGTCAAGCTCCAATGTTACATTTAAAGACATGATGGAGTTTCCTCACCAGTGGCTTTGCCACAATCAAACTTCCAAAATGGGAAAAAGGAGAAACTGAGGTTTACATGCTCGCACGCTGTAGACAATTAACTCTCTCTTGGCCCTCACTCACCAAACCCTGATGCAGCAGCAAATAAGTTTCCATTTATGCTTTTAGGTCTTTAAGCTTCTGACATGCGTTTGGTGAAAAATGACTGGGTAAAAACAAATATAACGATCAATGACAATGAGTGTGGCGCAGATGGGTGATACGACAATCTTTTTGTATGTGGAAGTGACTCATAGGGCGACACCCAAGACCACCAAAGTTGATCTGTACTTATTTTTTGACCATGACGATAAGCTCCAAAGGCTACAAGACCACCGCTGGAGACCCAAACTCGAAACCTTCATCATAGATATTCTTACTAAATGAATGAATTAATTATTAAGAGAGCTTCCATTCTATGATACGAGGATGATACCAATCTGCTATTAACAAATGAATATAACTAACTGAGCGCCAAAAAATCCTTTTAAGTCGAAAGCAAGTAAACTTCTTCCCTAGAGGACATTCTTGGACAGTCGACTCTTAAATTTTGCCAGTCTCAGGTTGGGTTTGGTGATGTTTTTTTTATTTTTATAAAAGCACTTTCAAAACCTATATATGTCAGATAATTTTGGAAACTAGTGTTTTGGTAAAAAAAATTAAAACACTTTTTATCCAAAGTACTTCCAAAATTCCTCAACTTTTAAAAGCTGGGGTGGAGGAGCTTTTTTAAAAGCTACAAAAGAATAAGCTTTGGTCCCACCTAAATTTAAGGCTTGATTTATCTTTTTTATCCCTATCTAATTTTATAAATAACAAAATTTATCCTTAAATTTATTATTATTATTTTTTATTTTCAAATTATTTTATATACCATTTCATTTAATTTGTCAATACTAAAAATAAAAACAAATATTAAATAATTACTTTATTTTAGTTTGATTTTTTGTTTGAAAATTATATATATATATATATATATATATTAAAAAGTGGCTAAATAAAATATATTTTTTAACAATCATAATAATAGTGACAATTAGTAAATTTAATATTATATTTATTTATTTTTTGTAGTAAAAAATTAATTATTTTTAACCCCAATAAAATTGAATAAAACTATTTTCAGAGATATGTCTGTTTTTGTCATTTGCTACAACAACAATGGTTGAATCTCATATTTTACCAAACACATTTTGATTATTTTTTAATCAACTTTAACTTTAATTAATTTTGTACCAAACGTCTAACTGCTTTTTTCTCACAACACAACACAGCAACGCACAACAGAAAAGTGCTTTTACAAAAGCTGCAGCAATACCAAACTAGGCCTCAGTCATGGTAATATTTTTAATTCAGTAAAAATGTGTTGAAAAACACCCATAAAATTCTAGCTATCTCTGGCTGACTCAGCTGGGTGTGCTGGGGATTCGGGCTTTTACTGTTTTTTGGCCAGGCCGGAGTTATATCGGCAGAGAATTGTCACTTTTTATATCTTGAATTCGAATTTTCAAGAACAAGTGAGAAAATTTTCACCCAATCACTTAAAAGGATGATCAGATCCAGAGCCCGGCCCGGTAATAGAAATGCCTTCAAACTTAGAAATAATGTCGACAGATCCATGGAAGAATGAATATGCATGCATCTGAAACTGCAGAAAGAGGAAAACAGAAGACAAAAAACACCCCCACCATATCAAACCTTAATCTCATTATCCAAAATCTTTCCATGTATTGTAATAATCCATTCTCAGCCTCACCCATAAAATAAAATTCAGTAGAGAAAAGTTTTTCTAAGTTGTGATCAAGATTAAAAACTTGTATGAAACTACTGGAGCGCTGTTAGAGAGTACTGATCTAGCTGAACAAACAAATTAATTGAACCGAAGAAAGCTTAATTAATTAAACAATAAAGTCTTCTTAGAAATTTAACAACTCCTTTTAACGTCCATACCTTGGAAGATCTCATATACTAAGTACATAAATAAAATCTTAACCGGACACAGTTGTTGGCGGCGGCGACACTCTAAATAGCTTGATCGTATCTCTCAATCAAACACACCACTTAAAATCAACATAACTCTTAAATTATTTTACTTGTAGTTGCATTTCTTTTCACTTAATAACCAACTTCTAAATTAAAGCATCATGCTTCCCTCCTCCCCGCCATCTCCACATCCACCTGCACCACAGTATGTCCTCCGTTGTCACTGCTGCTTTGTTCTGGCGTTTTCTTAAAAATCTTCATTATTCTTCGGCACATGCAGCATATACACTTCAAGACTATCACGCATAAAATAAAAAAGAGGAATCCAGCAACCGCACCCAATAAGGAGAAAAGAATGGCAACAAAAACATCTTCTATCCACTGATCCATATATGATTATGATGCCAAGTACCCTGCTAACTAAAGATCGATCCTCTCCTTTGGTAAGTCTGCAAAAAGAACTCAATCTCTCAACCAGATGTGTGTGCTCTAACCTCTCTTTCTTTTCCTCACTTTCTTCCTTGTTGCAGGAGCTACGAGTACTTCCTTCCAAGATGCACACCTTAAATAGTTGAAGTAGTACATTTACTTGTAGTGTGGTTAGTTCAGTGTTCAGATTTACCAGAGATTTTAGCTGTTTTACTTTTTGTTACACGTGAAGCTGCAATGTTACATTTAAAGACAGGAGGAAATTTCCTCTGCAACGGCTTTACCAACATCAAACTTCCAAAATCGGAAAAAAGACGAAGTGAGGTTCACATGCTCGCATGCTATGAGAAAATTAATCTTTCATAAAATTAGCCCTCACCTAACCCTGATGCTGCAGCAAATAAGTTTCCGTATATGCTTTCAAGTCTTTAAGCTTCTGACACGCGTTTGGTGAAGAAATGTTACCACGACTGAGACTGACCAAATTTACTGTTGTGGTGAAAAAGTAAAAACACTATCAACTTTGGTGGTCTTGGATCTCGCCAATAAGTCATCTCCACATGCACAAACATCTTCGGATCACCCATTTCCGCTGCACGCAAAATTGTCATGAATTGACGGCAGAAAATATGTACATATAACACACACTGGAGATGGCGAGATGCCAAACAAATTGGTGGGTGACCATCCACCATAGCTGCTCAAAGTAACAATTGTTGCTGTTAGTAAAATTATTAGTCTGTTTAGATACCATTTAAGAAATTACTTTTCAGCTTCTATAAACAAAAATGTTAAAAATTAGTTCTGGAAAATGATTTCTAGAACAAATAAAATCAACTTTTTAGGAAGCAAATAGATTTTGCTTATGACATGAAATTCACTTGTGCTTCTTGTATCCACCACCTTAGAGGTGTCTAGATACATTGTGAGAAATTATTTTTGACTTTATGAATCAATTTTTGAACGGAGGGCATAAGACCTAGGCTAATAGTTATCCTTATTTTACTTGTAATAGTATTTCTCATACTTCCAACCTCCACATCCACCTGCACCACAGTATGTCCTCCGATGTCACTGACACGGCTGCTTTGTTCTGGCTTTTTCTTAAAAATCTTCATAATTCTTTGGCACATGCAGCGGATACACTCAATGACTATGGCGCATATACCAGCAATGATGAATCCAACAAACGCACACAAGATGATGAAGACAAAAAAGAACATACCATCGTAATCTGACTCTGACGACTGATCCCATCTATAAATATAATTCCAAGTACCCTGCTAACTGAAAATCGATCCTCTTCTCTGGTAAGTCAGAGAAAAAGAACTCAATCTCTCAACCAGATCTGGGTGCTAACCTCTCTTTCTTTTCCTTACTTTCTTCCTTGCTGCAGGAGCTACAAGTAGACTTAAATAGTTAAAGTTGTACATTATTGTAGTGTGGGTAGTTCAGTTTTCGGACTTACTTGCAGACTCCACTAGTTGTTTTTACTTTTTGTTACATTTAAAGACATGATGGAGTTTCCTCACCAGTGACTTTGCAAAAATGAAACTTCCAAAATGAGGAAAAAGAGAAACTACATGCTCGCACGCTATAAGTAAATTAATCTTGTACGTACTACCTCCGTTTCAAAATAATAAACAGGTTTGTGTGTATTAATTGCTACTATTATTTTGAAACGGAGGGAGTATGTATTAATTGCTTTCAAGAAAATTAACTCTCACTCATCTAACCGTGACGCAGCAGCAAATAAGTTTCCATATATGCTTTTAGGGTCTTTAAGCTTCTGACATGCGTTTGGTAAAAAATAACTAGGTAAAAATACAATTCTCTGCCCGTATAACTCCGGCGGCCCGGGTAGAAAACAGTAAAAGACTGAATACCCAGGACAACGAGGCCGACTGAGCCAGAGATAGCGGTCCAAATAAAATTACTTATACGTAATTTTTTAGAAATTACATGCATGTTTTTGCCTTTTTTTTTTTTTTTTTTTTGCTTTTTCTTCTTTCTGTCTTTCTTTCTTAAAGCAAATTTCCTTCATTTGGATGGGCTGTCATTATGTGGGCATGTTTGTGAAAGAGTTCTATTATTGGGGTGCCAAGACAAAGTTATAAGGGCCGGCAAGACCATAAAATATGGTTATTAGGAAGAATAATTTGAACATTTAATATGAGACATGCATCCTCCTATCCGTGTTTTTGGATAATTGAATCTTAACGGAATCCTCAATGCTGTAATTCAGCCATTGACTAATAATTTCCTTTAGAGATCAACATAAAGCTCAATTTTTTCTGTGCTGATGAATTACATAGCAAACTTGAAAAGACGATGTACATCCAGTGGATTAATATTTGACACATGAATATTAGATTTAACAATAAATTCATCAAGATGATGGGTTCCAGAGTCCTTTTATCACGAACTAAAAAATGTCACAATGGCCTATACATGAGGGAGTGGAATGAGAATTATTACAGAAAAAATCCAACCAATTGTCTCAATTATAAAACCGTAGAATAACAATTATACATAACCTAACACTGGTTTCATATATTCTTATGCAATGTAAACTGGACTAGAACAAAGTGTAAAAGATTAACTATCTGAAATTACAACTTTAACTAGAACATGATGAAAGTAAAACAGTAATTAAATACCAGGTAAGAAAGTAGAACATACCCCATCTAGTTCTGAATTTTAAAGAAAAACTCAACCAGGCAAACAGCAAGAAGAAGAGAGAAAATTCTCACCATCAAGAAACACAAGAAACACTTATAAGGATGATAAGAAACGCATTTTCCATGGAAGAAAGAAAATGGATGCTTCTTTCCGTCATTTTAAGTGAACTTAATCTCACCGTCCACAATCTTTCCATCTATGTTGTAATTCTTTCT
This sequence comes from Papaver atlanticum, assembly GCA_023531105.1. Taxonomy (NCBI): domain Eukaryota; kingdom Viridiplantae; phylum Streptophyta; class Magnoliopsida; order Ranunculales; family Papaveraceae; genus Papaver; species Papaver atlanticum. The sequence continues at coordinate 483,816 of JAJJMB010013226.1, read as the reverse complement.
CAACCTTACCCCCTGCTCAGAAACCTAAAATGACCCACCCCCGGCTCTAGAGTAGAGATTAATTATTTAGAAAAAAATTCAGTGGAGAAAATGTTTTTATAAGTTTTGATAGAGATTAAAAAGTTGCACGAAACTGCTGATGGGCTGTTAGAGAGTACTGATCTAACATTCATAATCATCAAACCAAAACACATGACAAGAAGGAAAAAAAAGAATAAAAAACAAAAAGAGAAATCAACATAAATAAGGGATATATTAGTTGAACAAACAAATTAAGCAGTAGCCCATATTTTAATTTAACTGCACATCAATACCTTGGAATAACTCATCTCCCAAGTACATAAGATAATCTTAACCTTAACCAGCAGACACAGTTGTCTCCGGCACTCCTAATCACTCTAAATTATTTTGCTTTTAGTTGTACGTAGTTTTTTTCACTTCTTAACTAAAACATCATGCTTCCGACCTCCTCCCCACCATCTCGACATCCACCTGCACCACAGTATGTCCTCCGTTGTCACTGGTGCTTTGTTCTGGCCTTTTCTTCATAATCTTGATAATTCTTCCGCACATGAAAAACATACACTCAATGAATATCCTGCATAAATGAAAAATGAGGCATCCAACAAACACATACAAGACGAGGGACTGAAAAAAGGCCACAACATAATTATCTGACGACATATTCTTCCAAGTACCACCTGCTAATTACTGAAGATCGATCTGAAATTATTCAAAGGAAAAAAGAACTCAAACTCTCAACCAGATGTGTGTTGTAAGCTCTCTTCTTTTCCTTGTTGTAGGTGCTACAAGTAATACCACCTTAAAGCATTAATTGTCGTAGTGTTGGTAGCTGAAGTTTAGAGACACGGGGAAGTTTCCTCCGCAGTGGCTTTACAAACATCAAACTTCCAAATCAAACTTCCAAAGTCGGGAAAAATACAAAGTGAGGTTCACATGCTCGCGCGCTATGAGTAAATTAATTTTTCAGAAAATTAGCTCTCGCGTGGCCCTCACCTAACCTTGATGCAGCAGCAAATAAGTTTCCATATATGCTTTTAGGTCTTTAAGCTTCTGACATGCGTTTGGTGAAAAATATCTACGTAAAAAAATAATACAGCGATCAATGACAGATGAGTCCAAATCCGTTCACCCTCCTCTAAAGACGGTATATTTCACATATTTTTCTGTTTGGTTGATTATTTAACTGATCGTCCCATTACTCTCCATGTTTAGAATCATGACTCTCGTTACATAACTCCCTAAATTAAATCAAGGGTAGAAATTGAAATGTGAAATATACACTCGTTAAGGAGTGTGCACGAATTCACACTCATGACAAATGGGTGACACGACAAATCTTTTTGTACGTGGAAGTGGCTCATCGGCGACACCAAAGACCACCAAAGTTGATCTGTGTTTATTATTTTCACCATAACAATAAATTTGGCTAGTCTCAGTCATGGTAATATTTTTAGTTCAGTAAAAATGTGTTAAAATAAACTTGAAATTCTACAACCTCCATTTCAAAAAGATAGGCTTGTTTCATGTGCAATTTATACATGAAACCAGCCTACCATTTTAAAATGAAGGGAGTAGTATTGTATTTGGACTGCTCTCTCAGGCTGACTCAGCTGGGTATGATGGGGATTCGGGCTTTTACTGTTTTTTGGCCAGGCCAGAGTTATACGGGCAGAGAATTGTAATTTTGTACACTAACCGAAAAGTGATGGATTCATTGTTGAACATGAATATTAGATTTGATACCAACTTCATCGTATATCTTGCATCGGCTAACTAGATTCTCGGGTTTATAAGAATGATACGTAAATTTTGTTGGGTACACAATTTCAGAATGATTTCTAGTTAACTTTTTGTGAAGTAAAAGCACTTTTTTCTGACTTCTACTTCTCCCAAACATGCTATTAAGAATTTATTTTTGAACTTCTAAAAGTAATTTTTGAACTTCTAAAAGTAAAAATGTTATAAATGAGATTAAAAACACAGTTCTAAAATGACTTATAGAAGTAACAAAAAAAGGATTACCCTTTTTATAAAGCATTGTTTTGGCGTTGGAAAATAAAAAGTTACCATCACACAACTATATGCCCTACTTCTGTTAAACAACCAACTTGTCAAGTAACCCTTGTGGTACACTTTCCAGCCTTTATGAATAACTTGTGATGGACATAAGACCTAGTCCGATAGTTATCCCTTATTACAAAGTTGATGTAAAAGCAGGGCCGGACCCAAAAATATTCTTAGGTTAGGGTTAGGATATCACTAATTCTCAGGGTAATGTTCGAAGGTTACGATAATTTTTTAGAAAAATAAAAGATTAAATTGTGCAAAATTAAAAATAAAACGTGATGGGAGAAAAATAGAATTTGGCATGTGAGTGAAAAATAGAAAAACAAATGGTTGAGATGAAGAAAATTTCATGCTTTAAACAAGATAATGGGCTAAAAGTTATTTCGGCTAAAACTAAATAGACTAATTTTATGGGCCAAAAACAGGTGGGTTGTAGCGTGGTTTAGCCCCTTGCTAAGACCGTTTCTGTGTAAAAGGTTTACTGAATTTTAGAAGGGGTTACCAGTACCAAAACTGTTATTCATATAAAACTTTAACCCCATGCAACATCCTTGCTTCACAGTTCACACCCAATCAATGTTTACAATAACATGGTAAATTTGATCGGCAATAATAATTTCATCCCATATAGAAACAACCACCAAAGGAAAAATCTTCGAACTCATACAAAGTCTTCCTAAATATTTTACATAAAAAGTGTTGTGATATCTCCATAACTTTCTATTGACCAACTTCTGTTTGGGCTTTAGAGCAAGGGTTATAGAATGAGAACACTCGTTCAGATAGAAGGAATTTGATGGAAAGAAAAATTACCAAAATAGGTGTTACTATGGAATGAGAATACCCATTCATTCACTCTAACTCTTTTATACAATCCGTGTCACAGTGGAGACTAATAAGCACAAGATTAGCCGCTCAAAAAAACATCAGCGTATGAAGGTACCTTGAAGCAAAAAACATTGTTGGGAGGCACATGATCAACCTCTTGAAAAAAAAAAACCAATGTTCGGACGCACATGATCAGCCTACTGAAGAAAAAACCAGTATTAGGATACATCTAATCGGCCCCTTGAAGAAAAAGAAAAAAATATTTACAAAGTTTGGAGAGGCACATGATCAGTCGCTTAATGAAGTAGTTTTTCTCTGTAAGTGGCCGATCATATGCTTCTTAATGTGTTCTAATTGATTCCCCACGATAAAAAAACCACTCAATCACCTAGTCTCTCAATGGATTGAAAATAAATGAGTGTTTTTAACACTCATTCTATAGCAAAGAGCAAAGTATATGACAAAATCTCAAATAACCAAGTGTGCCTGCATAAAAATCCCCACTTAGGTCCGCTGCATTTTTACGAGTTTCAAAATCTCACTATCGCACCAATAAGCATCATTCCTAATAATAACACTCCAATCCAACGAATCTCACTTATAACAGGAATTTTTTTTCCTCACTTGAATTCTCATTTGGCTTTCGGCATCGATCATTCTCTTTAGATGAATTAGGTTGCGATGACATCGATTCAGAGAATGTCGTATCTAGCATCATGAGGCCCATGATGAATCCGATCAGAATCCATCATAACAGTTTGGTTACTTCCCGGATGAGGTAGCCGATCCTTGAGAGCTGAGAGAGGGATCACCTGAATGAAACCGATAAGGTTGAAACCAAAGGACGCACACTTCCCAATATTCGTTCTAAATATGGCAAAAAGTTCTCAAAAGATTCGTTTCTTTACCAATAGTAGCATGCACATTTATGGCATAACTGAATTATTTCATATAGTCTTCTTCCTCTTAACCTTTGTTTTGCAACTCCATCAAATGTCACCCTGCCTATTTCCTAACTAGACTCACTCTCTTTCTCTGTGTAAACATTCTACAAATAATTGGAGAATTTCAAAATTCATATGTCGACGGATGATGTTGCCACTATACTTTTTTCAGTTATGTTGGCGTTGATGGTCTTACCGGTTGTGTTGCCTATTCTCTTCATTTTACTATGCAGTATTTCAAGTATATGCCGCTTCATCCGTAACAGTGTTCTTAATTTTGCTCTGTTATGTATTTTCATTATATTTGGGATTCTGATCTTTGTAGAGTTCTGTATTACCAAAATATGCCTTTTTCATCTATAGAATTCTTGGCAGCTAGCGTGTATGGTCTTTTATTTGTTCGGCGAGAGGAACCAGGCGCAGTGCCAAGAGATCCATATGCTTATCAACACGAAACTGTTATCATAAATGTGAATGATAATACTGAGGATTGTCTGGAGCAATCATACATTGGAACAACTAATAGTGACTGCGGTATGGAATTAGCTTCTTTGAAGAATACTCAACAAAGAGCTCAGCCTTCGGGTTATAGAGATCCGGTACTAGTAGATGGGTTGCACTGCTTCCCTATATGTTTGGAGGATTTCGGACCAGGGAATGGTGATAATGGTAGCAAAATATATTCGAGGTGCAAACAAACTTTCCATCTCAATTGCATCCATCAATGGTTAAGACTCCAAAAACCCAAAAACATGCCCTATTTGCAGAGTTCACGTCCATCAATGATGCATTTCTTCTGTCTTTCTTTTTTAAGAAAGAGTGGGTTTTTAAGTTTAAACATACCAACTCTGCTATCCGAGGTATGACATGTAGATTGCTAAGCTCAACATTTATTTTTGATGTACTTTTTTATGTAGATTATACCGCTTGAGTCAACCAGAATGGTTAAGAATCAAGATTTAGAGGGTCAACAGAGTTTGACCATTTTTTTTAAGAATCACAAGAGAATGGTAATATTAACGCTGTTATGTCTACGATTATGATTACGATGCGTAAACATTAAGCAAGGTTGGAATCAAAAAAGTCAAAACAAAATGACATGCATGAATGATCAAATATTATAGCATAATAAACATTGCAGAGTCCACATCTTTCAGAAGGACATCTTTTCCCCATGTTGGGTGATGCAATACAAGAAATTGGTAAACAATATCATCATTTAAGAATCACAAAGAGTTCAATAATCATGTCTTCTCGAGAATAATACACCAATTAGATTTGTCATAAAAACGATCGCGTATGACTGCATTCTTTATACCACATGTTAACCTGCAAAACGATGAGGAAACACTGAAAAATAAACACACCCAATTTCCAAGTACAACGAAGAAAAAAAAAGTAGGAAGTAAAAGTGATTAGCAACAGAATGGTTGGCATTATTCGAAGAAAAAATGTTCTAACTGTGGTGAATAAGCTATAATACCATGGATCAGGATCAGATGCCTCGATATTTATCTATGTGCCTTGACTATAGCAGAGAAAATGCAAAAATCTGTTGCTACACAGTTAACTACTGAGATGAGCAGAATAAGAACATCTACTTAAAATGTCCGGTAAAATCGCGTTATCCGAAGAAAAGATGTTCTAGATGTGGTGAATAAGCAATCCATGGATCAGAATCAGATGCCTCAATATCTATTTAAGGGTGATTTATCTATGTGCCTTAACTATGGCAGACAAATATATCAGATAAAGAGGAAAACTGAAATTCGAAATTTAGATGGTTCCCTTACCTTTCAAGCTCTCCTTCCTTGAAGACATGGTAGTATCGGTTGTATACCACAGTGCCCTTCTTCTCATCTCTTTTTGCTAGTCCACTTGCAAGAGCACCAACAGATGCTCCGCTGATTTCAGCACGGTGATAAGGCAGATGCCATGGAACAAAATACTCCTGTTGGCTGTCAATGTCGTTTTCATTGCCAGATGTCACCAAACTTCCTTCCTCGTGTTCATGTTCTCTCTTCTCCTCGGAATCATATTTTATCCTATTTCCACCATTCTCATCAGTTTCTGGAATTCTTCCAAGTGTAAAAGGTGAAGGACTACTACGTACACGAGGGCTACCTGGTCCCACCCACTCACTAGAGTACTTCTCAGCAAGAGGAGTCCATTTGGTAAGCAAAGTCCCGTCTTCTTGTTCTACTGCCCAAACTGTTATAAGGGCCAACCCACCTTTCCTGACAACTCGGAGTAATTCTTCAATAGCTTTTATCCTTCTACTTTCAGTGCTTAGGTGATGTAGTACCGCAATAGAAATCGCTGCATCACCGAAATCATTCCTATAAGGCATATTTACAGCATCTGCAACCATCACTTCATTTCCTCTATCCAAACATATGTTGATCAAAGGAGGACTAATGTCGCAACCAATGTAAAAACACTCCGGATTCAATCCCAAGTACTTCCCATTGCCACATCCCGCATCCAAAACAAGAGAACCACGTGGCAATGCATTCAAAAACGTCGACACTTTCGGCCACTTGGCAAATCTAGTGGAGCTGAAATGCGGAGCAATTGCTTCATAAACACGATGAACATACTTCTTTTCAATGTCAGGTGTACATTGAACACTTGTGGATGAAGATTTTTTCGGATCTCCATTACCTAAAGATAATGGCTGAAGATTTAATTCTCCATCAGATACAGGAGGGGACGAAGAGCTCAATAAATCAGCTACACATAAACCAGTCATTGTCTTCAACACTCTCACACCAAGTCGGGCAGATACAAAAGTTCCCTGTAATCTCCCCAAGCATTGCCCTGTTCTCCCAAAACTGAAAAATCCCACTTGTGCAATACTCGGTCCTCAAGGCTACAACACAAAAAACAAGAAAAAAGCTCAACCTATGAATGAAGAACTGATCCAATTACTAAGAGTTTCACTTATAAATCTACATGAAACACTTTACACAAACAAAGCGAAGTTAAACTATCCTTATGTGATATAAGTTCAATTTCAGAGGTTTATCTAAACTCGGGGTTTCTTATTGGACGACCAAAGGAAGTCCCTAAGTGATGAAAAAAAAACCAGTCACAATAAATGTGCAGAAAAATTAAAATTGAAATTTATAATTTACCAATTCACAAAATTAAGATTAAATTTGAGGTAATCAATCAAATAAACACAATTAAACAAACAAATTCACTGTTAGAAGTTTTTCAAAAAAAGACATTAGATTGATCGGAATCATTCAATTTCAGTATCCTTTTCATAGAACCAAAAAAAAAAAAGTCCCACCAAAATTCAATCGAATTTCTTACAATATTTAGAAATAAAAGTCGAAATTGAATAACCCAATTGATTGATCTAATTCAATCAATTGCAGTATCACGGATAGAAATATCAAATAGCAGCAGAGATTTGTGACAAACTGACTGGGTCCGACTCAGAAACCGATTCACCCATTAGAGACACAAGTAGAAAGCACGTGCGTTGCACGTCGGCAAAGCTAGTTTTTCACACTTAATATCCATTTGTGCAGAGAGGCGAGTCCGTACTCTACAGCAAAATCGAAACTTTAAAATGGCTATTTAGACAATCACAACTAAATAAAGAAGAGGGTGGATAGTGACCAAGTAATTGATTAGAAAAGCATAATCATTTGAGTGGTATTGATACTTACAAATGAAGCTATATTCAAAGGCATTCGAAGATAATTGGAATAGAAAACAATCCACAATCGTATTAGATGTACCAATACAAAAAGTGATGTTATATTGAAACTACCTAATTAGAAATCGGATAACATATCAAACATATCTAAGTAAATTCATAGACAGATGCATAATGCGCTTCCGCAAGCAGCTTAGAGAACAATCCTGGTGCATTACTTCTAGTTTTTAAATGTTATGCATATTGCTTCCAACTCTTCAATATCGATATTGGTTCTGCAGGTGCATAGTGTTCATAGAGGTGTTGTCCATTAGTTTCCAGATTTTTACAGCTAATGTAAAGGTTACCACGTGGACTGCAAACGCCGATACAGGTAAGAAAACCTGCATATTTAAGCCAGTGGACATGATTTATACTTGCATACCTTTCATGTTTAAGCCAGTTGACATGTTGTTGTTTTTTGTAAGATCAAGCCAAATATTGCAGATTTGCATACACATATTTGTGGGTCAACGGCTTTAATGTATACAAAAATTGATACTTTCATCCGCAATCCAGCAACATACAAAACATTCAATATGTGTTTCTTAATTTATTTATGTGCATGATGTGGTTCGATCGAGCAATACCATGAGTTCCTATCAAACCCATTTTACATCTTTTGAGAGTCCTCTGCTGGGATATATGTGCCTACTCTGGGGTATATGTGCCTACTCTGGGAAGTGCATCAACCATCAGGATACCAATCAAACATTTTGACCAAGAAAACCAAAAGGAAATGGGGGAGATGGTTCTAATGAGATCAAGATTACGGGGAACCATCGACGATATACACAGATTGCTTGTTTTTTAGTGGTTATTTAGATCGGTCTCTTCAGATTGTCATTGTGGCTTTGGATCAGCACACACATCGCTTTTTCAACAGATGAAGTTAATCCCCCCATTCTCCTGAACTAAATTTATACCCGGTATCCAAACAGGTCATGTTATGAAGAAGAGCAGGGGTGAAAGAGCAAAAGCACAACAATGAAAAAACATTCCCTGTGGCACATAACATCACCAATAACTGGTATTTTACAGGCTCAAAGTTGCATGCTTGTACGACTGAATAACACACCCTTCAAAATCATTGATGAACGCATGTGAAATAAAAACCCCAAAATTTATAGGAACCCTAGAATTTCAGATTACAAAAATTAAAGAATTTGAGAAACTTTGCATACCTAATGGTGGAAGTGAAAAACAACCGACTCAGTTCTTCATCTCCGTCATTGATTGTCTGAAAATTGCTTCAAACGTAGGTGGAGATTCAGTTGCAGCAATGGATGCAATTCTTAATGAGAGCTAAGGGAGAAGAAAAACGAAGGAAGAAAAAATGTGCCTAATCGAGGAAGAGAGAGAAAAGAAATGAGGTTAACCGCTGTGGTAAGAGATGATGCAAATCCAACGGCTGATCAAAAACTCGGGCTAAAAGAAAAGTACGTTTGGTGTACGAAAAGTACGGCGGTACACCAAAAATGATTAGTGTTTTCAGTTTAGGCTTGCTCTCATTAAAGGAGGGGGAGATATTGCAATGTGATGTGAGCCAAATCTGAGAACACAACACCAACTTTCCCGCAACAAATTCAATCAAGAACGAAGTTATTATGATCCAATTCACAGGAATCAAGAATTGAAAATATAAAATTTACAAAAATTCCAAGGAAAATTTCACCAAACACAATCAAAATCAGTGTAACCAAAGGTGGTGGTTAACATCTGATGCACGACCTCAGTGTAATATTGACGCACCAACTTGTACGGTGAAAGGACAGGTTATAAGAAGGTCAACTGCTCAATAACTAAAACTTTCAACTGCACCACATTGCTCCAACATCATGTACATTCGAACACAATGCCATACATATTATAAATATCACCAAATGTTTTGCAACCAAAACCCCATAAAGCTGACACTTCCTAGACTTAGAACTCGGGAAGGCTAACAAAATTCAGATAAACAGTCAAGCTAACCTACAATCAACAACACAGTGAAAATGCAGAGATCCATTTAAATTCAACCAAATTAACTCTATAGCCATCCACAGAAAACTGAAATCACTAAAAGAAATTAACAGTCGGAGCGAAATACATTTCAAGTTCAATTGAGACCACTTGACTCAGTGGAATCTAAACTGTGTTAAGGTTCAGCTTGTATAAACCCTAGTCACATATCTTTGCAGTTTGGAGTCTGGATGTGTTTAAAATTAATCCCCTAAATTTATTAATAATTGAGTCATTTAGATGGAATGTTCCTGCTCAATTGAATTGAGTCAAAGAGACCCAAAATATAACAATTCATAAACCCTAAAATTCCCAAATTATCTCAAATTTTCACAGAACTGAACCAATAAAATTCTTCATAAATTACTTGAAATTAATAAAATGAAAAATAAACAGATATTATGTTTCCCATACAAACCCAAATCAAATAAAACCCCTAAAACTTACAAAAACCCTAGAATTTCAAAATATCTTATAAAAATTACATAATTAACAGAATCTCATGTTTTATTAAACTGCGCTATCAATAAATCATGCATGTCCAGTTATAATTTATTAAAAAAAATGAAGCAGTTTAATATCGAACACTAACCTGATGATAATGTGACGAATTAGCCAAGTGATATTGAAACTGGATTTGGGTGGATATGAAAATCAATCAATTAATTTGGTGCTTCCGTTTGGGAGAGAAAATGAAATCAAAGGAATTAATCACTGAATACTGTCGGAGAAGAGAGATAAGTCAGAGAAGACCGACGAGGAAAAAAAAACAAGTTTAATGTAATCTAATAGATCGTATCGGACGGCTATAGTTCGAGATGAACACAATCAACGGAGAAACTTAAACCGAGAACCCAAGCTTTTTTCTAGTAACAAGTATCAGATAGGTTGGAGAGAGAATCCTCGAAAAGTTTAACATAGTTTTTACGCCGGTTTGCCACGCCTTGCACAACCCATATTACGTAGGCAAACGGAGAATACTTAAACAACATAGCAAATGATACGGGAAAACATGGTTTCGGGGAAGCCTTGCTCTCACACAACCCCAACTTGTTAACAAGAAAAATCTTCAATTTCAAAAGTGAATTAGACCGAAACTCATCAAAATTTATCCAATTAGTAACATGGAAAACAAAAATTATCAAACTTACCAGACTGCTGTTAAAAGTCTGCCAAAACCTTCACCTCTTCGAGCAAAGTAAAGATTCAAGTGAGTAGGAGAAGATTAGATAGTGGGGAGAGTGAGTCAGTTCCGAGAGCGGCTCGATTTTTACCAAGACAAGAGGATTAGTGAATGAACATAATTGGGTTTGGCAATAATATGATATTAATACCAAATTACCCTCTGTATTACGCCAGTATATTTGTAACTAAATTTTTTATTATTTATTGAATAAAGGGTATTACCGGAAACTAGTTGGAAGCCCAACAAGCTGGACTCCAACAAGACGTACTATTACATTAGCTGAACATGTTGTCGTGTTAGCTTACCAACAAACCTCATGAGGAACCAGCTACGAGAGCCGAAACAGATTGGGGCTAATTATATTTGGAATTGTTTTGAATATATTTATTAAGAACGCGCATTCGGGATATATGAATTGAATGGGGACATAAATCACTATTCCCGTCCTTAGAATCCTGCTAAGGGCTCTTTTATGAGGGTAAAAGTACTTAACTACCCTTTACACTAATTAAAAACCAATGGAAACGACTATCATACCCTTTCACATAAATAAAAACCTAAATCTAAAAACAAAAATCAATTTATCATATCCCCTTCTCCTCTTCGTGATCGCCGGCTCTGTTCGGGTTAGGTTTAGAAGGACAAAAATCTTCATCAACGGTTTCATCGTAGCTTCAAAAAAGAATTTGACGATTAATTCATTCTATAAACATGTCTCCCCGAAAGAAACCCAATCCCCAACTTCAACCAGCGGCTAAATCAAAAGCTTAATAATGGGTTGCTCTTGAACAAGATGTCGAATCGGACCATCAAACTCATATTTAAATGGCTTTTGTTAGAAGGTAAGTCATTTCGAACTGTTTTGTAGGTGTTTTTGTTGATTTACAACTGGTTTTAGGTAAGAATTTTGAATTGTAACCTTCGAATTTTCAGTAACAATCAGGTGTCGGCATTGTATATATGTTTTACCAATATTGTTTTCATACGAATACGGCGCCGGCATTTTGTGTCGGTGTTGATTTTGATATGGAGGCCATACCGGCTAAACTCACTTAGTACACAGAAAAATGGAACCGTGACTTTAGTCGGCATAGTCGACATTTTTCATTCAATGCCGACACTTTTTACCGGCATTGTTTTTAAGTTTGAATTCAGTGCCGACAGATATTATATGTTGTACAAGAACTCTGGAAGGAATTTCATATTTGTTGGCATTGTAGGATACAGTATTTCAATGCCAGTTCTCTATGCCGGCATGTTCGATTAATTTTTTTAAATGTCGAGATGCTTTTTCAATGATGTCATGTCGCATTTCTATGTCGGTTACTTCTTTGGAGGTTGTTTGTTGTTCAATATTTGTATGGCTTCTGATGTAGGGATAAATCCAAGGAAATTAAGAAAGGAAATACTAACTAAGAAAGGAAAGAATAAAGATCTTGGCACTCCTCTAGGGAAATAATTTGGTCGAAGAAAACGTTTGGGGACAGGCCCACAAAGAGGGAAAGATTGGGAGAGTAGGGATCATAGTAAACTAAAAATTCGTTAAGGTACTAGAGAAGTCCAAGATGACGAGGAAGATTCAGAGGAACATCCAGATGTTGAACCAAGTCAACAAGTACTAGAAGCTGAAGATTCGGAGGTAGATGGAGAGGCTGAAATAAGTCAACAAGCACCAGAAGGTGAAGATTCATGGGTAGATGAAGAGATTAAACCACGTACACCAGCACGAGAAGCTTAAGATTCATAAGTACATGAAGAGGCCGAACCAATTCAACCACCACAACAGGGTGAAGTTCAAGAAGAACAAGGTGCGAAAAAATTAATCAACCAAAACGGAAGCACCTTCCTCATCGAGACAACATGTTACCTAACCGTGAAAATAGAAAACCTTGGGGGTGAGCCGAGTGAACCAAAACTCTTATTTGGCTACAAGGAATCGTGGGCTTGCAAAAAAAATTTTTTTTTAACATATATAAGAGTTTTTACTTTGTGCTTAAGTATGCTTATGTATGCTTTGTTTCATGCTCACTCATCCATGTTTGCAGAACGAGATAACTCTCATGACTTAGAATGGACCCAGATACACGCTCTAACTAACAAGTTATTTGGCTGGGACAAAGAGACTTCACTTGCAAGCTACTACATACCCGAGACTTCTAAGACAAAGACATTGAAATTGGTTAAGCTAAAGGAATGGTTCGGAGGGACAAAGAAGAAATCCAAGCAATTCTATTGGGATGACGCACAAATTCCCCGTACAGCTGTTGCGTATATGCTATTCATATTGGGCCCTTGGGTTTTCCCGGACACACTAGTGGAAACAGGGTGACTGCCAACTTTTTACAATACATGGATCCGTTGGACGAGGTTATTAACTACATTGGGGAACTTCGGTCTTGACATTTGTTGGCAGAGATTCGGAAGACCTCTAGGGCGACTTGCAACCAATTTTCCGGAAATTTCACTCTATTCCATGTATTTTTCTTTATCGATTTCTTTATTTATTGGTGTGAATTTTGTTAGTATTCAAAATGATTTATTATTGTCAATATAATACGGCTCGGACGAGTTACCCAAGTTCCTCGCGAGTATCTCGGGTATAGGCCTCTGAACGATACGAACCTTAATACTAGGCCGAGCCAAGCTTTTCCCCTTTACGCGATGAGTCAGACGTGAATCGGTCTCAGTCACGAGTAACTTGGCAAAGTGCCATGTTTACATGAAGATTCAAAATGTGTTTCTATAATTACGCATAACAAAACATGAAAATTAACATAAAAATGTTACAGGGCCTACGACCCATGGATGTGCGGTCTAACTAGATTCCTAGGGTTGTATATAAAGGAAACTATGTAATGCTTCTACCCTAATCTCCTAATAAGATTATTCATGTCCTTCCTCTTATCTTTGCTTGTTTCATCTAGTATTCCACTGCAACACGTTATCATACACGAAGTTGTACCACTGAGCTAGATTGGATCGTTATGCAATTATCGTCAAGCTAGCGTTGGAATCGTTGGAATTAAATCAGATAAGTTGGATCTACTTTCTCGTATATGTATATATATATATTTATTTATTTTGAATCTGTCAAATGGTTAAATTCTAATGTCAGAATCAATCAAATGATTAAATTTTATACCATAATTCGTATGTTTGTGGGGTGATTAATTGGATGTTTATTTGATTATGATTGTGGGGCGTTTAATTGGATGTTGATTTGATTATGTTTGTGGGGTGATTGATTGGATGTTGGGTTGATTCTGTCGTATATGGCTCCAACATAGTGAATGAAATGATTGAAATTAATTAAAGCTAATGGAATGATCATGTATACCTATGATTATGTATAAATGATTATGATTATTATTATGTTTGTAACATATACGTATGTTTATGTTTGTTTGGACGTGAGAGGTGATTTCTATCTGGGCAAAGAGGAGAAATCCGTCGTCTGTGTAAAGAGGAGAAGGAGCGACCGGAAGGTTTCCCCCTGAAATGTAACGTACAGCCGATCCAATTAGACCGATCCAACTCGGCCGATCCAGTCCAGCCGATCCAACTATGTCGATCCAGCCCAGCTGAACCGGTCTGACCCGACCCAGTCGAACCGGTCCAACCCGACCCAACCTGTTCCATCTTTTGTTCTGGTGTCCCGTTCCTGCCGGGTTTTTGGATGTGCGTTGATAAAGCTATTCCGGCTATGTCTATATGTAGCGGGAACCAAAGTATGAGGTATGTAACTATAACGTGGATTTTTACATTGAAAACTCGCTAGGCTTATTTATTTGTGTTTTAGAGCATGCCTAGTTTTGTTTATTTTTGTCTTAAGATAATTCCACGGCATATAAGGGGTCAATTTAAATTATGATTGTTGATCTCGATCATTAAGAATTTTTGTCTTAATGCTATTTTGTTCTCTTGAATATGATATTGGCTATAGTTAAATGGTGTCTTTAATTTGTTCAATTGGTTGTACCTACTCGATTCCAATGTATGTATTTCTTTGGGGTTTAGAAGTACTTGGAACATTATTGCGTACATGATATTTTGTCCCCAAGTTTGAATGTTCGTGGGATGTGATCCATTTGCTCGACTATTAAGAGTCGGTAGTTTAAAAGGATACGTTGCAAATAAAATCACATGTATTATAATTTTTTTGTGGAAGAACTCACAAAAGGTAATATGAGTCAGAAAATTTCCATTCCTCTACTTCATCCATGATACTAACGAATCTGTATGTTGAAGTATAACAACAAGAGAACTATCTTTAGTAATATATTCAACCTAAAGTAAGTGGTTGACATGTGTTGTGAGATTCTCTTGGCCTGTTGAGATAAAATAATTTCTCAAATTAAGCAAAATGTAGCAAAATTGAAAATGGAGAGAACCCCGAAGTAATGAGGGTTAGACGTACCGACTCATATAAAGCATGTGAAAAGGGACATATGTATCATGAGACAAAGATGTACTTTTGCCTTCGGTAGTAATAACACCGCCAATACACAAGTATCAACCGAGTAGTGGATCAGCTAAAATGTAATTGTAGATCCCATCATAAATAAAAGAGTTGGAAATGCACCTGGTCATAGATGTTGGTATAATGTAATGTGTGTATCATAGTAGCAACCGATTTTCATATCAACTTTAATGGCAACAAGATCTTTTCCGGGCCAATTGACTATCTTATTGAGTTGAACTAGATCCAATGTCTGCACTTATGGAATGAAAACATGAGACATAAATTCTTTAAAGCACTTGAGATATATTGGGTGACACGTGATATATATTCACTCTAAAGTACTTGAGTTGAATCCCACTTTTATTACGTAATAAGGCCACACCACTTATTAAAAATCTAAGGACCCAAGTGTATAAATCATAGTTGTTTTCCTTCAAACGAGAAGGTTTTCTTTATTTGTATATGAAATTTCAACCCTAGAGAATTGGTATATATTAGGGGCAGTATCTTGGATTAGGGTTTTGAATTCATTATTGAAAAATCTCATAGAATATTGCGTATTCTGTTTAAGGAAAGTTTCTCTATGAAGAGGAACAACAGTGCTGGCATTTGACCATGCGAGCAAAAGTAGGAAAGGAAATAGATTATGGTAACTGATCTTTTGAATTTTTTGAATTTGAATTTTCCGACGGTTACCCTTCTCAGGGGATTGCAAAGAATCGGAGCTGAATCGGTTTTCCATGAACATTTCCAGAACTTTGATGATAATCTTATGGGACACAAACAAGCTGTAAACACATTAGGAGAAACAAAGGAGGATTAGTTAGACATACTCAAAGTGAGAAACTATGAGAAAATTGGCTTTAATTCAAACCAGAAATTAGAGAGAAAATTGATGAAAGTTTATGACCAATGAACAAAAGCAAGAAGTTTAGTTATTTTGTGATTGATTTTCACACTCTTTCATTGTTAGTTGATGGTTGAAGGGTCAAGTATTAGCAAATACATTTACTATTCAGTAGCAGAGCAGAAGTGACTTTCGACCTTCGCAGAAATGGAAATATTAACATTTTCATTTTTCTTCTTCTATTTCTATTACTATTATAATCAATTTTCGTGTTATGGTTCTCGGGGATCTGTAGCCCTTTTGAACTTCTTTCAGTAAACAGAAGTAAACCATGATCTGTAAGCAAATAAAGTCTTACGAATATCTCTTTCTTTCTCTTACATAAGAAAGTGTTGTCCACTGGAAGAAAAAATAGAAATGGAGGATTAACTTATAAGTCTTGGATCAACAGAAAATTTGGTTCATGCATCCAGTAATTTGGTTATCCAACTACTAAAATTATTTATATACCTCATAAATAATATCCCAATAAAAAAAAAGTTATATAACGCTTTACACAATTAGCGGCGTTTTGGTTAGCCCTCCCCATTATGACAGCGGTGTTCTAGTTTTACCTCTAAGAAACAACCACAAGTAATATCTACAAATTCTTAGTCTTCCAAAATCTTTTACACAAAAAGTGTCTTGATATCTCCATAATTGTCTATTGACCGACTTCTGTTCAGGCTTTGACTGTCAAAAATTGCCACCCAGCTCAGCTGCATTTTTACAGATTTCAGAATCTCACCACCGCACCCAACCATCATCATTCCATTTCCAAATAATAACAGTCCAAGTCCAACGAATCTCATTTATAACAGAATTTTTTTTTTCCCCTCACCTAAATACCCATTTGACTTCCGGCAGATTTCATTCTCCGATCATCGATGAATTAGGTCGGTGATATTGATGGCATCGATTCGGAGAACACCATATCCATCATCTCCATTATACAATGATGGAGTCCCCAGAGTTGAATCTCCATCACATAAGCTCTTATACGGTTCAAATTACTCACCAACAACAACAACATCCAGATTTCGAAGATTCTTATCCGGATTGTTCTTATTTCCATCATCGCAGAAGAATTCGAAGAAGCAATTGAAAAGGTCAATCACTCGATTCTCATTGTTTTTTGTATTTGGATTCTTATTAGGTTTAACTCCATTTGGTACTATCGATTTTGATACTCAATTCACTAGTAATAATAGTCAAATTATTAGTCAACCACAAGATTTCTCACTTGATCATCATCATAAACAAACTGTTAATCATGTTATTAGAGAAAATGTTGGGTTAGAAGGTGGCGGTGACGGAGGTGGTGGTGGTGGAATTGGAGGTGGAGGTGTTGATGAGGGTGAAATTGGCATTGAAGGTGGTGGTGCAGGGGAAACTGGTGGAATTGGGGGTGGAGGAGATGATGGTGTTGTAATACCTAAGAAACAATTGATAATTGTGACACCAACGTATAATCGAGCGTTGCAAGCATATTTCCTACATAGATTAGGACAGACATTGAGACTTGTGGAAGCGCCGTTATTGTGGATTGTTGTGGAAATGAATATGTTGTCGATGGAGACAGCCGAGATTTTGAGGAAAAGTGGTGTTATGTATAGACATCTTGTCTGTGCAAAGAAGAGTACCAATGTGAAAGATAGAGGTGTTCATCAGAGGAATACTGTGTTGCAGCATATTGAGCAACATAAACTTGATGGGATTGTGTATTTTGCGGATGATGATAATATCTATGCGCTCGAGTTGTTCGAAAGCTTGAGAGAAATCAGGTAATTTTGTTTTTGGCGATTTGTGCATATTCTGTTTTAGTATATGGGTTTATGGTTGTCTTGCAAGTTTATGCGGTTTAGATTTTTGGATTTATTTTTGTTCTAGAGAATGCTTGTCAAAAGAGCACTTATATACATGATTGCGAGCACCACTTGAGAACGCTCATTGCCTTCTTTTTTGTTCATTTATAGGATAGGAGTTTATATGCCCATTGTTGTTTGCATATCAAAATTAAGAGTTTAACTTGCCATTTCTATACTGTAATGTTAAATGCTTGCAATTGTACACTTTTCCTTTCACATCTAATTACCGTAGAAGCACTCATTTTTAGTCATTTGTATTTGCTGGCTTATAACGGTGTTCTAGAGTTTAAACGTTTATTCATCAAAGGGATGGTGGGTGAAATTAGGAGTTGGCGAAGTAAACGAATTCGCTATTGTGGTTTTTTCTGTGCTAATGGTACTACCGATAACCTCACTTGATTATTGAACTGTAATGGGTAGACCGCAGTATAATTATGTAGATAGCAGGGCAGAGTGAACCCCGGGATATCTGGGTTTTAACAAATGCAAACGTCACTGTTGTTGCTCTAAGCACACTTTAGCACATAAGTGCATGACCCTGAATGTGGTGTTCGGAATACCACTGTAGAGGCAGGAAAAAACAATCCAATTGGAAAGATATAGGTTATGGGATGACAGTGTTAAAAACACAACTCAACAAAATCTACCATCCTAGCATTAGATTAAGTGCCTGCGGATGATATTTTCCTTTTTATCAATCAGGTTTGTGTGAGAGTTAGCTCTACACGCATAAATTTCCCTCGAACTCACATATTCATTCTCACTTTTTCATAATTAAGAGTATTTGTTTTACTGGGGTTTGTAGCCGCTTTGGCACTTGGCCAGTTGCTATGCTTGCTCAAAGCAAAGCCAAGGCGATACTGGAAGGTCCTGTGTGCAATGGAAGTCAGGTTATCGGATGGCATACAAATGAGAAGAGTAAGAGGCTTAGAAGGTTTCATGTCGATATGTCAGGATTTGCATTTAATAGCACCATCCTTTGGGATCCCAAGAGATGGCATCACCCTACATCAAAACCTGTGCGACAGCTAGACACAGTGAAGGAAGGGTTTCAAGTATGTATTAAAGAACAATCATTCATTTTCATCACTTTATTTTTCGTTGGATAAAGTACATATGCTAGCCCAAGGAGAAAAAAATAAGGTTTCATGAGGTGATGCCATTACCCACGAGTAAAAAGGAGATTTAGAAATGAGTCTGACGGATATTATGATCCTTGTTTATCTTTATTTTTCAGGAGACCACATTTATAGAGCAGGTGGTGGAGGACGAATATCAAATGGAAGGCATACCTCAAGGTTGTTCAAGAGTCATGAATTGGCATCTCCATTTAGATGCCCGTAATCTCGTGTATCCAGGAGGGTGGCGACTTCAAAAGAACCTTGACATTGTTCTCCCTGTTTCAGAGTTTGGCTAGTTTCTCTGCAACCTTGTGCTTGAATTGAAAGGTGTGATTCTGTAAACCCTGGGTCTTGTAATTATTCTTTACTATCTGCTGCACTTTAGAATTCGTATGTTGGACAATTTGTATTCGAAGACCTTCTAGCATCTTTCTTTATGCAAGAAGATATATATCAGTCTCTCTATTCAGAAGTCGGAAGACAATTAGAAAGCTTGTAGAAGTCATTTACCGTCTTAGGAAGCAGTTTTCTTTCCATTTTTAAACATTTTGTGTATTCTTAGTATTCTTACATGAAATTGAACCAAAGTATGTATATTGATGGTCCTTACTCTGCTATATCTTATTCATCCTAGGTTTCTTAAACTCTTTCATCGCCCCCCCCCCCCCCCAAAGGCAGTACATTTGGAGCAGACGACGGCTCCCATCTTGAACTATTTGGTAAATTGCAAGAGGGAAGGAATCTGCAAATCATACCAGAAGTGCCGCCATAGAACAGAAACAGGTAGACATCCTGAAGCGTTTTGTAACTAGACATTAGCAAATCATAGTCAGAAAATTTCTTTCTGCTCAGTGTATTTTTGTGTTTTGGGAAACGACTCAAAATCTTGTTACTTGGGGATGTGTTGAGTCCCCTTTAGATTCATCAAAAAATGTCATTTACAGTTTTACCTTACATACAGAGATGGTATGGTTGTCTGTTGACAGTAATCGAGGTTACGGTCTGCTAGGAAATGTTTTCATGAAACTGCAGTTTTGCTAATAAAGTAATTCTTTTCTCTTGTTATTTCTTTACTCCCCCATCGTTTACTTATTGGACAATTTTTTTCTACATTTTCTACTCTGTATTTAGCAATTTAAAGTCATGAGTAAAATTCGTATTATTCGCAAACAGACTGTGACCACCTTCTTCAACTCAAAAACAGTGAAACAAACAATGGGTTTTTTTGATTGCACCCTGCACTTGCATTTATGATCTAGCAACATAATTATGATGATGATACTTGGAAAAACACTTTGTAAATTGAAAACTTGTCTGGATTGATTCATCATAACTGTCCATACGGTTAAATTGTTGGTTGTGATACTGTTAGATCAGAAATGCTCGAGCAGCGCCCGATCAATTTTTTTTTCCTTTAAATTACGATTACAACAAATTTAGACACAAATACACAATAATTATATATAAATTCTGTAAAACTGAGTACAAACAATCAAGGTTTTGACTAGCTCCTTCTCTTACATACAGGGGAGGGGAAAACACACACACAATATATCATCACAAAAGTAGTCAAAGACACAAATCAAACTCAGATATATACATATTTCATCAAAATAAACATAAAAGTGCTAAAACAACAAGAACAACTGAAATACTACAAGGGTTGTTGATATATGAGGATGCTGAAGTCAGTGAAGTGAGCCTCAAACTTCCGGGTACGGTTTTCATTCCTTGATCGTTCACACTAACATTTACACCCAAACTCAAATTACGAAGGTGGATGCTAGTTTTGGTGCGCAATTTATAAGAAAAGGGTATCTCTAACCTGACAGTTGAAGCTAACTCAACCATAAACATATTCCTGGTACTACCCGAATTAGCGACTTCCATCCTGGATTCTTTCCAAGGAACCCCAAAAGTCTGAACAGTCTCAAGACGATGAACTGCTTCATTACCTTTTTTGAGAAATCCTGGAATAGATATATTTCCGATGGGTATGATCGGTTGATCGGAACCGATATTGATGTCATAAAGAGTGATGTTAAGAGTGTCATAGTTAACACTGCTGCGCCAATCATTTTCGTTCTTGAGGCTGAGATCAAATGAAATGGTTGTATTGATTAAGGCTGTAGAAGCGTTTTCATTATTGTTAGAGAAAGATTTATCGAGCGCAGGGACGTAAAATTTCCTTATTATTGTCAATTGAAATGAAGCTTTTTCTTATTTATTACACATCGTGGGTTGGGTACCGGGTCATCAACTTGTTGGCGAATGACGATGATCCATCGTAATTTCCTTGAACAAAGAAAGAAATCCTTTGAACTGGCTGTCACGATAATGTTACATTTTCTTCGAATATGAATCTCTTTTGCAAGAATATGCCTGACTTTCAAAGACAAAATTAAAAAGCAAATTGATATAAAGCTAATAACACCGTTACTAATATACGACATGGTTTGATATGTGAGGATGCTGCTGAAGTGAGCCTCAAACTTCCAGGTACTGTTTTCGTTCCTTGATCATTCACACTAACATTAACACTCAATTTCAAAATTTGATGGCTGATTGTATCTAAATCATGCAATAAATAGTGAATCTCAAGATTCGAAGCTAATTCCACCAGAAACATAGTCGTGATACTACTCCCATTAGCCACTGCCATCCTGGCTTCCTCCCAGGGAACACCAAAAGTCTGTACTGTTAACTCCAGACGGCGAGTAACGTACTCGCCGTAAGACTCATGGTAAAATCCTGGTATAGATACATTTCCGATGAGTAGACGCTTCAGATCACCATCGTCGCCGTGGTAGTAATAATAAAGACTGATGCCAATAGCTTCATAGTAAATTCTGCGACCACGATTTTCATTCTCCAGTTTAAGATTAAATAACACAGTTGTGTTGTCGACTGCGGCAGTTTCATTAGCATTAGAGAAGGCTTTATCAAGTGCAGGAACGTAAAATCTCTCTATAGAACATTTTGGTGAAGAAATTTGTCTCGCTGTAAAGAAACAAAATAGACCGGTTACAATAAGAGTCCTTACGGACCATCTCGTCAACTCAGTCCAGTATTCCGAGTTCGACATTTTTGTGTTTAGTTTGATTATTGCAATTAATGTTCTAGCTGTTCAACTACATCTCTAAGTTTATATATATTCCCTCCCTATATACAGATAAATCTCAAATGGAAGTTTTTTTTCTCAAAACGCGTACTGGATGATTCTTGCCATTAGTTTATTAGAGTCAACTATGCATTATAACGCGTAACTGCGCTGATTACAATATATATAATTATTTTTGTTGCAAGTAATTAATTTGTGATTCCATGAATGATTAGCTAGCTGTATAGTCTGGTAGACCAAATTGCTGGGGTGCAGCGTACATTTCACAAATTCACGACCATAAAAATGATAACAAAAAGAGTGCAATCATACTAACATTCACAACCAAGAAAAATTATTGTGACGAATTTTTCTTAATTATTTTAAAATTTTCTGCGGCCTTCGAACGCGAAACGCAGAATATTCAGTGCAGCTAGCCCTATCCCAAAGACATAATCAACCTCCAATACATACATTTTCATCAAATTAAACACAAAACTGCTAAAACAACAAGAACAGCTAAAACAATACAAGGGTTGTTGATATATGAGGATGCTGAGGTCAGTGAAGTGAGGTTCAAACTTCCTGGTATTGTTTTTAATCCTTGATCATTCACACTAACATTTACACCCAAACTCAAATTACGATGGAAGATTTGAGTACTATAATGAGGATAACCATTAACAGTTTGAATGTGCGTTATCTTTAACCTGACTCTTGAAGATAAACCAACCATAAACATATTCCTCGTGCTCCCATTAGCGACATCCGACCTGGCTTCCTTCCAAGGAACACCGAAAGTCTGAACCTCCTCAAGACGATGATCAGATTTATCACCTTGGTAAAATCCTGGAATAGATACGTTTCCGATGGGTATCTTCAGATCGCGGCGGACATCATCACCTTTTTGGATGTAATAAAAACTGATGCTAAGTGTATCATAGTAAACACCGGAGCCCCAATCATTTTGGTTCTTGAGTCTGAGATCAAATGATATGGTTGTATTAGTTGCAGCTGCAGCATTTTCATTATTAGAGAAAGATTTATCAAGTGCGGGAACGTAAAATTTCTCTATGGAACATTCTGGGGATTTAGGAATATATGGAAAAAGAAAAGCCAGCAGCAACGCTACGCCTGCTATGGATAGGAGCACTTGTATATCGGATTTGGGAACGCATCTTGGCATCCTCCAGCAGTGGCGCAGACGAAAAATTATTTATGTGCGCTTAGTAATTTGAATGTTTTGTTTTTACGAAATCTTGGTACTTAAATTCGTTTATACAGATCTTACAAGAAAATGACTCTGTCAGTTGACGCCTCCTCCTCTTCTGAATTATTATATATCTCAAAACGCGTAATGAGGGGATGTCATCAACATGTTGGCGACGAATTGTGGATGATAAACCCTCTGTTGCCCTGGCCTCTTTTTTTTATCTAAAGACTTAAAAGGCGTAGATAAATAAAGCTCATACGCCGAACGTTGAGGAAACCCTCGTTTCCTATTGGTCGAAATAAGTCTTTTTTGAGTTTTGTGAAACAAATGTTTTACGAAAATGATTAAAAAAAAGGAAACCAAATTCAATATTTAGGAGGGGACACTTGGCAACGTATAATTAGTTTAAAAATTACAAACTTAAAAGGAAAACCGAAAACCTAACTAACCGTGTTTGGAATTTTATAGAAGTCCGAATTCAATTTGGAAATCGAGTAACTACTATATTAGGATTCTTTTTTTTTCTAAATTAATATATAAAGGGAAAAAAATCCACATATTTTTTACAAAAATAAAAGAAAAAAACTAAATATATATGACTCTTTTTTCAAAATTAATATATAAATGGGAAAAAAATCTACATATTTTCTGCAAAAATAAAAGGAATAAATAAATAAAATCTGCACATATTCTCTATCTATTTAATGTATTTGCCCCGCTACACCAAATCAAATTTGCATCACCGCGGGACGGGGCGAAGCCCCGCGCAAACCAAATAAAAAATGCATTGCCACGGAGCGGGGAGAAGCCCCGCGCACACCAAATTAAAAGAAAAAAATAAATAAAATTTGCGCATATTCTCCACCTATTTAATGTATTTACTCCGCCACACCAAATCAAAAATACATCGCCACGGGGCGGTGCGAAGCCCCGCGTACACCAAACCAAAAATACATCGCCATGGGGCGGGATGAAGCCCAGCGCATACCAAATCAAAACTATTGTCACGGGGCAGGACGAAGCCCCGCGCATACCAAGTTAAAAGAAAAAATAAATAAAATCTACACATATCTCCACCTATTTGATGTATTTGCCCCGCCACACCAAATCAAGAAAACATCGACACGGGGCGGGGCGAAGCCAAATCAAAATTGCATCGCCACGGGGCAGGGCGAAATCCTGCGCACATCAAATTAAAAGTAATTATATGCCCGGTGCGTAGCACGGCCGCAAATCTAGTTTAAGTAGTAATTGAAACTATTTTTCTATTTTATGATACGACCTTTTGCACACAGAAGAAGAAGTAAACAATCTAATGAAGGACTTTCTCTAAATGAAGAATTAGCCTTCAAAAGCAACTTTTTCTTTGAAGATCAATACTTTTACAAAAAAAAAAAAAAAAACAAAACAAAAAGTTTGAGACATACTATTTCCTCAACACTCACCAAATATGCTGGAAGATTTCTGACCTGAACTTGAAGGTAGTCTCCATTTCTTTTTCTTTTCTTTTTTATTATTTTCTTTTCTATATATATATATATATATATATATATATTTATCCTTTTCTCTGTAGAAAGAGGCGTGCTGAAAAATTCCCTACCTCGACGTATCACTGTACTACAGTGACATCTGTAATATGGTTTTCATATAATTATTTGCAATAGAAGGATTATAAATTTACCTATCCAAATTCAGTACCGGAGACCCAAGATCAACAAAGAATCGATATGTGATTAAGATCTAGAGTATTTTCATCTTCCTTCAATGTTGTTCCTACAACACTTGCGACATCGAGTAAGGTTTGTTAACGCCAATATTCTAAGCAGAACAACATTTGCAACTTCGAGTAAGGTTTTTAAACGCAGGTATTCTAAGCTAAAGCCGTATATACGAGCCAACGCTTTAATTAGGATTTGTCTTTGATAATCAGGAATGAAATCCTTGGTCCAACGTTGTAAGTGCATCATACTAAGTTTCAAAGAGATTCAACCAATGGAATGATTTAGCAAACAACATCAGCTGAATTAAAAGGAAAGCAAAAACATTGTTTACCAAGAGAAAGAGATTAATACCCGGGATATATATGTTGGAAGGCCATAATGTAAATAACTATTTTCTTTCTTATCTCTTCGATCTTCATAGGAGGTGAATCCTTGGGAAGAATTAAATACCGGTTAGATTGTTCACCACCTATGAGATATTCATATTCAGATATCTTTGTATTCCACAATAAGTTTTGGAAATTCACAAAGAAAATACCCTTGATTTTTCAAACCAGGTGCCATCTCTGCTTAGGAGATGGGTTCCCACGAGTTTTTGAACTATATGAAAAGATTTGCTCATAGTATTATTATTATAGTAATAAGAATTATATATTATTATTATTTTTGAAAATAAAAGAATTTATTGAAAGGAAAAAAAGGAGCACAAAAGAATTATACTACCCCAAAAAAGAAAAGGAAAAAAAAAACGGCCAGAAAGAAAACATGTCAGGTACCAAAACCGGAAAAACAGATTGGAGGGTCAAAATACATGCTATACTATCTCGACTACCAAGTTGAAAGAGGTGACAAAATCTTTGAGGACCAAAGCCTATAAAAAACCTGGCGAGATTGGGGTATGCCCAAATTTAAGTGGACTCTTTTTAAGGGCTAACGGGGGTGTCCTAATGGATGAAGTTACAAAACTATCCTTTCCCATTATAATTCTTATTACCATAACCAGTTATCATTTTAGTTTCATCGATTAACTCGTCGTAATTGTCGACTCAAAAATTCGACTGTCGATTAATCTTCAAACATGGAGCGTCCAAAGGCTACTCGAATTAAATAAACACATAGAAAACCTAATCGAGATAACCCTGGATTTGCAAATTTAGTTCAACACAAACGGAGTAAAAAAACCGTTAAAGAAGAAGAAATCAATGCCGTTGAAACCGAAGAAATGATATGATTGAGAAAGTAAGGGCCTACCTCCAGTACTTCAATTTTATGTTTGCATACCAAATTAGGGAAGAAAAATCGGATTTGTGAAACTGCAGTTATTTAGCCGGCAAGGTATTTGTTCCATGACCTTACCGACTTTTCATATTTAGGGTTAGTCGTTACCTTCTTAGGTTGAAGATCTTGCCGACTGTTAATATCTGTAACTGCTATTTACAGGGTCGGTATGGTATTCAACCTTAATACCATGCCGACTAAATATGTTTTTAACACTCGTTGGTTTTTAAATTTTTACCCTGCCGAAGAATGCTTTGAAAATGTTTGTGTTTCCTGAGTCCATAAGTTATAAAGTCGGCAAGGTATTTGAATACCACCATACCGGCTGCGTATTAGTCGACACTGTATGGATTATAACAGAAAAACTGTGGTATTTTCCATCTTAGCTTCCTCCCAAGGAACCCCAAAAGTCTGAACCGTCTCAAGACGGTGATCCACCTTTGCCTGATAAAACCCTGGAATAGATACATTTCCGATGGGTAAAATCTTTAAATCGCCACTGATATTACTGTTTTGGTAGTAATATACGCTGATGTTAAGTGCATCATAGTAAACACCGCTTCCATCCCCATTTTCGTTTTTGAATCTGAGATCAAATGATATCGTTGTGTTGGCGGTGGCATCAGTTTTATTACTCGAAAAGGCTTTATCGAGTGCAGGAACATAAAATTTCTCTATAGAACATTTTGGGGAATGAATTTGATTGGTCACAAGCCAAGCAATTAGAAAGAGTAAACCTGCAACGACTATGACTCCAAAACCACCATAAACAACCTTTCTTCGACATCTTTGTCTGTAACAGTTTGATTGCAGTGTTTTGATTTTACAAATCTGGATCCATATGTTGATCCCTATATGCAGATATAAGTCAAATGGAAGTCTTACTTTTATATATTTATTAGTTCAACAGTTGGGGTAGGTACGCACCTGGTCATACTGAGTGGTTGCCGTGTTTGTTTTTTTTTTATTTGTACAGCGTGAATTGAGATTTTTTCCTTCATGTGAATGCCATTTTTGTTTACCATAATATGGTACCCTTTTGCACATTGAAGAACTTGTCCTGGGTGCATATGTAATATGTTGTTAATAGTCCAGGGGAAACATTACGTACAAAAATACGCACCAAGACTCCAAAATTTTGGGGTTGCCTGGCTTGCTTAGCAGCAGCCTAGGCCCAGAACGGCTCTTCTTAGTTCAAATACCCTTACCTCGACCGGAATACAAATGATAATAACTCTTGAATGTTTAAGGTCAATGAGATTCTCTGATAAGTAGAGCTCCGAGTTTCCGAAGTCACACTCGGAAACAACTGATCGTATGTCGCTGCTGATAAATAAAAATAAAAAGCTACATGCAGTGACCTGACCTTGCTGGCTGGCCAACACCATCTAAAGTAGTAGGGGAAAGCTTATAAATAATAACCTCGTTCTGGTACCTCCCCCTCGATTTTTTCTAATTAAATAGGACGGAGATTAGTGCAATGAAAAGTAGATGCTAATTAACAAGCAAGTGCAGCTCCAAACGGCGTAATGGGGTGGGTATCTAGTTATTCTAACTTTCATGATCGTGTCCGTATATTTTTATTTAAAGTTGAGCTAATTGCAATTCTTTGATTAACTGTGCATGAAACCCTTTCGCTTTATCATATTGTAGTCGATAAGGTTCTAGATACAATAAAAATATTACATTGACGTGTCTTTAGCTTCTTAAGTAGCACATTACCTGTATTTGATTCAGTGCCATTGACACCACAGGACCTAACATCTCCAACCAAATTGTATACCTGTATATTATTGGATCATGTACCTACCGTTCACTGAATTGATCTTGTTGCTCAAAGTCAATAATTAAGCTGACACCAAAACGTTTTTATTTTTTTTGGTCGGCATGACACCAAAACATTTACTCTGTCAATCCGTTTATGTGTCGTGATACATAATCTGCATCGCAACTCTTAACTATAATCCAAAATCGAACTCGGTTACTATGACCCAAATTTGTTTAGTTACTTAATGTACCTGATTGTTAAAAAAAATCAATGAGCCAAAATCTGCTTATAACACAAAGAGACGTGCAAAAACAATAATTTTAGATTGACATGGAGGCAAAACAACACAAACAATACAAAAATATGCCAAAGACAAAACTCCAAACAAGATGCATATTTCATCAAACCAAACACAAAACTAATAAAAGTAGCACAAACGTACTGCATGGGTTGATATGTGAAGATGCTGAAGTGAGCCTCAAACTTCCGGGCACCGTCTTCATTCCTTGATCATTCACAGTCACGTTTACACCCAAATTCACCTTCCGTTTGTCAGTTATCACCACATTACGGACGGGGATTTTATATCTAATTCTCGAATCTAAATCAACCGAAAACATAGAACTATTCCCATTTGCAACTGCCATCCTAGCTTCCTCCCAAGGGACTCCAAATATCTGAACCGTCTCAAGACGATGATCTACCTTAGCTTGATAAAATCCCGGAAGAGATACGCTTCCTATGCCTAAACGCTCTAGATTGCTTCCACCGCTAGTGCCATTCTTGTGGTAGTAATAAAGACTGATGTTAAGAAAATCGTAGTAAATTCCACTCCCTTCGCCATTTTCGTTCTTAAGTCTGAGATCAAATGAAATGGTTGTATTGGTGGTGACGCCGGTTCCATTATTAGAGAAGGCTTTATCGAGTGCAGGAACATAAAATTTCTCTATAGAACATTTTGGGGAATGAATTTGACTTGAAATAATCCAAGCCAACAAAAACAACACACCAAGAACAACTATGGTTACAACTACACATGTTAAGCAACCTTTTTTCGACATTTATGTATGTTTTTTTAGTAGCTTGATTGCAATGTTTTGTTCTGTTTCAGTACATAATCTTGATGTATTCCGATATATATAGACATATAGATATACATGTCAAATGAAAGTCGTCTTTTTTTATTGAGCTCGAACTAAACGAGTAATGGTAATGGGGGTTGGTTGTACCTATCTTCTACCTGGTCATTCTTACTTTCTACCAAGGTGTATTTTTATGTATTTTTTTTTTCTAACCAGTGCTCATTTTATTTACTCATTTCGTTTGGATTCCAAGAGTTTTTAAAAGTCACCCTTACTGGAATAAAATACATAACTCACTTTTCACATTGAAATTATTAGGGATGCACATGGTTCGGTTTTCATCGGTTTTTGGCAAAACCAAAACCGAAACCATAGTACTCGGTTTTTCAATATTAAAAACCAATGAAACCATATAACCTATTCGGTTTCACTCGGTTCGGTTTCTACTCGGTTAGGTTAAAAACCAGACGGTTTTTAGTTAACCAAATGATTTATAAACAATCTTTTATTTTGGTCAGTTTCTCATATCCGACAGGTTAAATTTTCAATAAAGAGTGTCAGCAAGACAAAATTCCACCTGCTACAAACATAGTTTTTACTTTTTAAGGCATGTGATTTAATACTAATACAAAAGCTAAAACAAAAGCAAAAACTCCAACAGATTCGACAAAGATCATCATTGTTCTTGCGAGTTGCGAGCATCCAAAGTCTGCACATAAAAAAAAGAAAAGGTTTCAATCATCTCATGCACCCATTCTGCCATTCATGCATAGCCACTAATAGAGTAATAATGTCAATGGGTATTTGAAACCATACAAAAGAAACAACAGCAAGAAACTAATAAGATGAAAAACATCTCAACTGAATACCAAATACATAAACTGAAAACCAAACAACACAAGCATCCATCACTAGCTATGTAAAAATGGTGATGCATTTCATACTCTAGGTTACACTGGAGCCGTTTGGCAGTAACATGAGCATGTTCAATCACTGAAGCGAATAACCGGAAAAAATAACATGAAGTGCTTTAGAATGGCAGTGTGATCAAGACCAATTCATATAAAGAAAGAAGATCAGCTCGTGATAAAAATCAGAAATCAGTGGATTTTATTAGCCACTTGGGACTTAGTTTAGTAGAAAAATAGTTGGTAATGCATGTTCAGGTGACTCTGTTTGAGGTTTCAACCCACCATTCTCGATCATCATAGGATGCATAATACTTTAACTAATTAAGCAATCCCTTAGATAAGATAATACGATAAGACAGAAAATACATTGTACATGAAGATAGGATCATCATAGGAAACATAATACTTTAACTGATTAAGCAATCCTAGATAAGATAATACGTGATACGACAGACCTGGAGTTAATGCAGATGAACTGTTTAATGGCAGTTCATAGAACTTATGGTACAGCTCAATCTTCTTCTTCATCATCATCTATGTCAATGCGAATGGACTTAGAATTTGCAAGAGAACCTAAAAATTCTGCAAGAAATTACATCAATAAGTGACAAACAATGAGTAGAGAAAATAACAAATCAGAATTTTACAAACAATGAGTAGAGAAAATACCTGAAACATCTTCAGCGTCATCAGTTCCTAAGGTGTTTGGATCAAGATCAACCGGTGTCCGTAACCAACTTTGCGTGCAAATCAACGCCTCAACTGTCTTAGGCAGCAGTGAACTTCGATATGGATCAATAATGCGCCTTCCACTACTAAAGGAAGATTCCGAGGCAACAGAAGAAAAAGAACTAACTATTTCTGTCCATTCGATTCAGTTAAACTAAGTTTTACCTATCAACGCCTATACGTATCAGTCAGAAATTACACATACAGTGTCTTTGTTTACCCAAATGTGTACCTTTTTGCGTATAGCAATCATTACAATTTCAAAATTGAAGTCATAGTTCATAATAGGGTAGATAGGCAACACATTGCATAGACAAGACATGACCGATAACAGACAAGAGAAGAGTTAACTATAGATATCATCATGATGTACAGGGTGTTTGAATTCTGATAGACATCCAAATGCAACAGTAATAACATAATAACTCCATAAATCCAGATTAGGTTTGAAAGATAAAGACACAAGTCTTTGATGAAATGCTGATAGCTTCAAACAAGCCACTAACCATTCCCCTGTAAGCCTAACTATAGATTTTTCATCCTGCAACCATAAAAGGGGCTATAAACAAGCAAACCACAATAGAATCAAGGTGGTGGATATGGTGGATAAACTTGTTAGTGAAAATGATGAATTCCAAACAACCAAAAAATGATCAAAACATCAAAATCAACACTATTGATTTTTGACCAAGTTGTGTGTTTACTAAATAAATTGACCTAATTAAGCATAACCTAGTTCATAATACTATGTAAAACAGCAAAAATGAACCCTAATTTTGAAATATCCCCCAAAAAAATTAACATCACAAAACCCTAATTTGCAGATTTGTAAAATCAAATCTTCCTCATAATATCAAAATCTATTCAAACCTAACACTCATAGAGTCATAGTCATAGTCATAGTATCATAATCTTTGAAGAAAAGAAGATAGAAAGAAACATTGAATACCTTTATAATATCTGAAATAATTTATAGTCTTCGTTTGTTGTTTGATTAAACTTGACGAAGAAGAAGAGAAGAAGAAGAAGTCGTGGTAGTTTACTAGTTACTAGTTAATCTTAGAGTGGTGGTGTGACTGGTGCTCGAGCTCGACTGCTAATGGAGTCATGGAAAAGAACCGATGAAGTGAAGAGAGAAAACTAAGAGCGAGAAGAGAACTGGGGAGAGAAGATGGAGTAGGAAGATACAGCCTTAGGGTAAAATATCTACTAACAAGTCTAACATCCACCGCTAATATTATTTCAATCCTACGGCCAGTAATAATCGGTTAACCATTAGGTTTTCGGTTCGATTTTGGGATGAAACCTAAACCAAAACCGATAGTGTCGGTTATCTGGAACTGACAACCATGAATGAACCATTGGTATATGGTTTCAATTCGGTTTAAATTCTTTGGTTCCGGTTCGGTTCCATAGTTCCGGTTCGGTTTTGTGCAGCCCTAGAAATTATTCTAGAGCAGGGAGGGTTTGCAATATCTCCTTCATTTAACGTATCACTAGCTACTCGCATCCAAATACTTCTTTATCTCCTTTCTCCACAGCCATAGGCGCCTTTGGTTGAGCATTTATGGTTCATCTAGCTATGCCCCTTATTCAGAAGTAGTTTTTTTTTTAGGAATCCATTGAAATTTAGATTTAGTCCCTTTTTAGGTTCTTTTTGGGAGAAAATTGAAGGGACAAGAATATCAACTACCCCACACACATACACTCACCTCGATTAATTTTTTTTACTTAACTCCGCCCTTTTAAGGTGTCAACTTCTCCCACTAATGACTAATCCTTACTTTCTCTCTATAATACGTTCTTATAATCTTTGTTCACATTTAAGAAACATCCAGCAAATTTCTTGTTTTACGGCAAAAGCATATTTAAGTACTGTTGATCATCTCTAAAACAAAATCAACTCGTCTTTTGCTTTTAAGAATAAAATTAACCTAAGTGCGACTTACCTATCCATCGCTATTAGAGCATCTCCAACGGGACATCCGTGTTCTCCATATTCGGATGTGCACCGAAAACATCCTCTACTGATATGTCTTGAGTTTTCCCTTGGTTATAGGAAGTTCAATGAAATCATGTCCAACCATATAAGTGGGTATACAACCTTCGCACTTTATAGCAGCCTCCATTGTTGATTAAAAAGAAGGCAATATACACAAACGTTAATGATTCTTTAAAGAGTGAGTATAGTATTGTTCGCTTGATCATTGATTTCTTTTCTTCTTCGAAAGTTTCCTCTCTTCTGAAATTTTATTGTCTAACACAAATAACCTTATTCTTATGTTCATTGTTAAAACCCATTAAAGAAGAGAGATTCACTAAAGAGAATACTCATATCATATATATACGAGGAACAGAAGATTATGGATTTTTCAAGAACATAAAAATTATTTAGATAAGAACATACAGATTATTTAGATTTTTATAGAAATAATAAATGATGATATGGATGATTTACATCCTCCAAGTGATCCTTTGAAACTAGAGGATGGGTTGGAGGATGTAGATATAACCGCTTGCCACATAATCTTCACATTCTCCCTTCAGGTTCCCATTGGAGATGAACTTTTAAGGAAAAATAGCTTAATCCATTAAAATAGGGACATGACAATTTCGCATTGGAGATGCTCTTAGAAGTAGTTGAAAAAGCTTCCCAATAAATACCATCCTCATTCTACTTCCTCTGTTTCAACGTAGCACTTCCATATCCAATATATATATTTATTTATTTTTACTGTTTATGCAATAGTTCAAGAAAGAGTCGAATCAATTTCTTACTTATTCCTTCTAAATCATTCACTTCTCGACTGAACGCCGCTTAACCAAAGAAGAGCATGAGAAAGGAGAAGTAGACTATCCCTCTCATGTTAGACCATTTTGGTCTGATCCATACCAATAAAAATGTCATCCAGTATAGGAAAAATTACTTCATCTTAAAAATTCACTTGAAAAATTCGAAACTTTTCAAAGTTGAATACTCCGGAAGGACATTAATCACATGTTTTTTCAGTGGGTAGCTATAAATGGTACGTATGTCATCTTACTACGTACGTACTCATTTTCTTCAAATTTCTCTTCTTCTTTTTGATCAATCCTTGAGGTTGGTTTTCATTATTACAGGAGATTAGTGATGTATCCACAAGGAAAGAGCCAAGTGTATGATCAGGTACCAATGGTCCTTGCTTGGGAAGACTCGACTCGAATTCTGCTTACGAAGTACACTTTGGTGATAACCAGTCAAACCAATCCAGAAACAATGTGATAATAAGTACTCCCTCTGGTGTGCGAAGGCCGAAGGATGATAGTCTCACAAGTACATATTCTAAAGAAGCAGAAGCTATATGAGTGCTGCAGGCAGCTATTTGGGAAAATGAGAAGGAAATCAAGAACTTCAGCATTGAAGGAGATTGCGAAAGCCTTTTCAATTACTTTCATGGAAAGAATTCAGACATTTCTTGGCGTGCTAAAGCATGTCTTGATGAGGCGGATAGGATAGCAAACTTATGCAACAATTTTTTGGGTTTTCATTTTATTCCTAGATTAGGAAATATGGTAACAGATACTTTAGCTAAATTTGTAAGGAACTTAAATTCAACTTTAAATTGGAAGACTATCCCCCACCCTGTATTCAGCATCATCTATCAGTAGATAAATCTAATATCAAGAGATCTCCTCAAGGATCGATATTAGATGACTCTGCTTCTATTGTAATGCAGACTCCTTTTGAGTTACCGAAGCCGAGAGCATGGAGCAGCTAGACGTAATAAAGACTGACTGGACAGAGCAAACAAAAGCGGGGTTCCAAGTCCAGTAACTTCCCCAGAATCACCAGTCATTTCACGATCACCAGTTCATACCGACTAACCGAACCCAGACCCAGTTTCTCCTGAATTTATTGACCCACCTTCCAAAGTCTTCCCTTTAGTTTTTAATGAAATACTTTACTCACAAAATAAAATAAAATAAATAAATAAATAAAAGATAGTCTCCACCGCTAATATATTCAATATAAACACTAATTATCATATGGAAAGGCCATTTCACTTGTTAATTTATTCGGAGTTGGATGAACACGTTTTAACATGGTGTCCGAACAAATTTCGTACATTAACAGAGAAAGTGTATATATAGTATCTCTTGATCTTGCTTTATATCTACTCTTTCTTATTCCTCAGATGATGTTTGATCCATCCTCTTTGAACCATTTTATTTTCTGTATTTTAGGCTTTAAATCTCAGTTTAACTTTGGATATTATTTATGGATTTTTTTCTAGTTCTCTGGGTTGGGGTTGTGTAGTGGTGGTGTTTAAGAGGGGGAAAATGGGTTATTTTAAAAGATTTTCATCTTCAATCTCTACAACAGCAACAACTCCATAAACGGCATCGACAACAGCAACAACTCCATCAACACATCGGCAACAGCAACAACTCCACCAGCAGCAACTCTGACGACAAAGGCTACTATTTCCACAGAAACTATTAAAGACACTGCATCAACAGACACAGAGACACCTTTCCAAATTCCGACCTATTCCGACCGACTCATACTGTTGCAGAAATCAGATGATATTTTAATTTAGTGTGTTGCTTTAGATTAGATAACTTAATTGTCATTCAAAACATTGAGAAATGGTTGGATCACTTGAAGATCCTAACACAACTGCTTCTTGTAGAGTTGTTACTTTGTTTAGTTTTGTTCATAAAAAAACTAACAGGGCCATTTAAACAAATCTTATGAAGACTTTCCTACAGAGGTACTGTGTATCCTCAGTTTGATATGTCGCATGATTAGTTCGTACGAGATTGTGTGCCAAATGAAGCCCAAACTTAAGAGATTAAACCGAGTTAAGTATTTTAATTTGTAATATGCAAAACAGAACAATCTCACTTAACTCGATGGTAATTGCGTTTGTGTTTGTATTAAGATTATTTGTTTTGCACTTTTATTTTTTGGATCGGTATGATTTTTCATTGTAGAACTTGCCCTTACAGAAGATTGAAGAGGCAGGGAGTCACGCCGTTTCTAATCAAGTAAAAAGATTTAGAAAACTGCCTCTGGAACAGGATTATGTCACCTTATATGGAATAAGTTTTGCTATTTTTAATCAAGCAGAAGATTAAGAACCGCAAGATCAAGTGATCGCGCGCGGAGATTTCTAAAAGGAGTGTTAAGTGTATATTTTTGCAAATAGAAAATTTTAAGATCGGTAAAAAAGATACATTGTCAAAACCAATACATCAAATTTGAATTTATAACTGTGCGAACCGATTCTCATGGAGATACAAGAAAAATCTACATATTAAATAGACATTAATGGTAGAACCTCTACGTAAAAATACTCTATCACACGGAAAAAGCTTCATGTATAAATTAAATTTTCTAGTCTCAATTTTGACCTATTCTTTACAAAAATTATCTCCAAATAATCTCCCTATAAAAAAATATTTTTATTTTGTCTCAAAATTATTTTTATATAGAGATTTTAATATATTATATTTTATTGAAGAAAATCAATGAAAAGATAGATCTATAGAATCATGATCACGGGCGGAGTCAACCCAAATAGTTGTTAGATTTTAATTGGGTTAGCAGTTGTTTCGGTACCTTAAGTTAACACTTTCACATCCATGTAATTTCCGGGAGTCTTGTCCCTGTCGATCTATTAATTCCTCATACTCTACTTCCAATTTGTATCGATCTAGGCACTTACACATGTACTTCTTCTTCTTTTTTTTACTGTTTTCCGCATCAACTTCAAACTTAATATACACTTTCTGCTGGTTGTAACCAAGTTGGTGCGTGACTCTGGTCGGATTGTACAGGATGTGCTCACCGTAAGGGTCAAATTTGACATTCTTGTTGTCGATCGTCCCACTTCAAGTGATTCAACGACACCCTTATGTACACCAAGTCTCGATCTTGGTTTTGCGAGGACACATCCTCTGCTTTGTACAAAATTGCAATGGGCACTCCTGCAGCCCACTCTGTTTCGTTTGTCACCGACCTCTTTCTCAATGTTGTAAGATATTCGTATATCCATACCTAGGCACAAAGGTATATTAATTAGTCCATAATTACATAATTATCAACCACATGTAAGTAACCAAGTCGAGAGTATGCTAATCAGGACTGTCATAATATGGACTCAATCAAGGGTTAAACAATATAAAACTGCAGTATAATTATCAAGGGGATCAAAAATTTCTTACTTGGATAAGAGTTGTATTACCACCCATTTGTTGATACTTTTTTTGGAAGGCTTCTCTAGAATTTTTGACTAAAAATGCAAGGCAAGCAGTGCCCCATGAATACCTACTAATAAAATGGAAATTTTGACAGAATCGAAGGTATTTGGCATCTACCAGGTTCCTGGTTGATTTAGAATGAAACCACAAAATGAATTCTCATTAACAAACAATGAAGAAGAAGATCTCTTCTTATACATGTGCAGAACTGAGTAAAAGCTGTCATAACAGCACGCAAACTGTATGGACTAAAAAACTAAACACACACACAATAAAGACTTAGGGCAGACCCTTTACAGACACACACATTTATTACACAGCACCTGAACATGCACACTGATACAATACTCTCACTAGTTCCCTCTTCTGTCAGGGAATATCGTCGTACCAAGTACAAACGTTAAGAATGCCGTAGCAGTCCACTTGATTTCGCCTGGGGATAGAGGAATTAATCTTTTGCCACTCTTATTAAAACGGCCCCTTAATTCTGTCATCCTGAAGAATTCCAACCACTTCTCTTTATTCTTAGCTTCTCCATTCGAGTAATCTTTAGGCAATTTAGCATGATTCTTGAACTGAGCCTCCATTTCGTCCTTATTTCATGTAAGAAAATTAGAACCCAAGTCTTTTTTAAGGGTTTCCATTTTGGGGTCGTAACTAGCCTCTACCGAATATCCAACAACGGGTAAGCCCAAATTATGGTCAATGTCATCTGGAATTATTGCCATTTCGCTAATGGGGAGATGAAATGTATCATTCTCGGAATAAAACCTCTCCACAGAAGCAGATATGACAACTCTATCAACCTCCTGATGAGCATCTCTAACTGTGCTATATAATCCCGACTTATGCACGATTTCTTGAACATCCACACATTCCTTGTTTAGCGGTCAACTTGACATTGTTTTGGGATTCTACACAGTAAAAACACGTTGGTTAGAAAGTGTAATATTCCTAAACAAATTTTACTAAAAACCACAGCGTTGCCATTACTGATGACGCCATATTTCAGTAGCAATGTGGTCTTCCCACCCAAAAATGACTTCACCATTATCCCTGGGCAACCCATGACCGACCTCTTCAATATCAACTCGTTAAAAATGTTTTTCTTATTATTTTTATTCTTTCTATTCTTTTCGAGACCTTTTCGGGCATGATTACCACAGAGGAATGGTTATCAACAACAAGGCTAAGGTGGCTAACCATTCCTCTGTGGTAATCATGCCCGAAAAGGTTCACGGATAGACGGATACTTTGCGAGGTTAAGTATCAGCGTTGCATATCATCGTTCCCGAAAACCGCTTATATGTTCGAGATATCAAATCAAGAAACAAGATTTAGAGGTTTCACTTAAGATGTTTCTCCAAGAAGCAGCATTTTATGCAGATGACTGGACGGATGTCAACAGAAAGTACATTGACAGGAGGTCATTCTCTAGGTTTCTTCAGATGTTAAAAATGTCTGGCCTGGACAAGTATGCCTCCAATGAGGTATGCAACTAAGTTCAACTCTTGTTTATACCTCGCATCTCTGCCTTTATTTCAATCTCAAGTCTCGTGATTTTCTCATATTCTATTAATGGGTACAGTATAAGGACATCAATATTGGTTACCAGCCAAATAGATGGTCGCATCTTATGCCGTCGCCAGATGATGTGGTTATTGCAGATAAATACTATGACGGGAGCTTGTGGTTGATGAAACTTCTAAAAAGAATTCGTTCAGAATCTGGCGATGATTTCAGGCGAGAGCAGGTAATTAATATTTACTGCTCGAAATGGCATCTTGGCTTTATTTTGGCACATAGGATAGGATTTGACATATTTTTATGACGTGGCATGTCTGTGCCTCTTCATAGGCTCGGTTGTTGGAGTCTTTCCTCGATCACCTAATCAAGATACAGCAGGAGCAGCAGTTTGTTGCATATAGTTTCTCTGAGCATCTGGAACAATTGAGAAAGTCTGATGCAGTTGCATTTTCTTCCAATGCTGTTGATGATGATGGAGATAGGCACAAGTGTCCTCTTATCCTTGCCAAGCACACCGCGGACTACTATATTTGGCGACAAAAGGTAAGTCTTTATCCTGCTGAATCAATAAGTATCTTGGCTAATTCCGAATTACTTAACCTTGTTTTGATATTTCAGCACCTATTCGATAGTCTGTGTACCATGTCACGTGAATCGGCTTGGTTGTTGAAGAAACTCAAGGATTCCCCTTTTTCTAGTCCCTCATCTATCGACCAGTCCAGCAAGATTCTTGACATCATCTTGGTTTATATTCTAAAGTTCAAGGAATCAAAGGTATTGTACATATTTTTCCTGTTTGTTCTCATTGAGACCATTGAATGTTATAAATTAGTATCCTTTTTTTTTCCCCTTTTTTTCTAAACTATTGAGTTTCTGTTCTAGGAATTGTTGGATCGGTATCTTCATGATGAATGTTGTCACCGTTCTGTTGACCCGATTCGATTAGTTATAGATACTAATAAGATATTAGATGCTTTTGGAGGGTGCATAAAAAATCTCCAGGAGCAAGGCGTTAAAAGAAAATCTGTCACGGAAACACTGCTTAGATGTTTTGTAGATGTAGTCAATATGTCCGACAAGCTAGGAAATCCGTACGGGGACAGCCGTTCTTCCCTTCGGCGTGCGTTTTCTGAGGCTGCCAACGAAACATCAGAGCTGATAAATGAAGCAGTAGAGAAACTAAATTCAGTCAGGCGTTCTATTCTTAGTGGCGGAGGCTCTCCACTTGGATGTATCGCTTTGTGGAGAATTATATTTGAATCATCTCTAATTAATCTTCGGTTGGATTGTATATGTGAAAACTACGGTGAACCAGTCAAACTCGGGGTACGTACGCATTCTTTTCTCACCAGTTTATACCTTAATCATGATTCCATTAAAATTATACCAATTGTTTCTTACATGCCTTCATCTGAGTTGAGTGTACTACAGGTTAAACAGTTGGACACTGCCACAAACAATCAACTGGATCAAATTAGGCTGTCGATTAATCAACTATTGAAGGTTGGGGAAAGCGTCGTAGGTGAATTTATAGACATGCAGAAAGCGGTATATACTCTATCTTTTAACTTTGTCCACTAGAATCAAACACTTTTTCCAAGTACTATTGCGGTCGTCTTGTGTTTGATACCTGCAGCTGAAAAATCCATGCGCACTTTTGAATGGCAGGTGGCAGAAGTTACTTATATCCTAGGAGATGCTTTTACAACTGGTGGTGCTGGTATGAGGGGTTCGAGTGAGGATAGGCGTCCTCGGACTTCTATATGGGAGGTGGCAGAAGTTCCTTATACCCTAGGAGCAGGCAAGCAGGATGACCAAGTAATGAATTTCAATCTCGATGACTTCCCTTGGGA
This sequence comes from Papaver atlanticum, assembly GCA_023531105.1. Lineage (NCBI taxonomy): Eukaryota > Viridiplantae > Streptophyta > Magnoliopsida > Ranunculales > Papaveraceae > Papaver > Papaver atlanticum. The sequence goes on along the minus strand of JAJJMB010013226.1, from coordinate 443,286 downwards.
TAAGCACAATGTTCCTGACCATTCTAGGATTCGTCCAACCCGCATAAACGAATATTTTTAGCTGTTTTCCCTCTTGAAAAATATATTGTAGTATCTTTTGCCGGCAAGACATAAGATAAATGTGGTTGTTTTTTTTGTGCTCCGGTGCTCATAATTATTACTCACATGTTCATAGCCATTTGTAATCAAAAGTTACATTGAACATATCACGTTTAGCTTATCCACAATTAAAAAACTTCACATCAATTAGTAATTAGCAGTTAAATAAACATATGTAACGTCCTTGGACTACTCTCAAATTCATGAGTAGGCACTGACAAATTGATAGATGGCGAAAACTGACTACGTCGTGGGGCGTGAATCACTGTTTTTCCTTACGCTACTCAGGATGCCTGGATTGTTTTCACCAAGGTAGTGAACCACCTGACACGACCCAGATGCGGACTCATTGTAAAAAGTATGGGCTCGGACGTGTTATGGAATCAGTAATGAATTCTCCTTTGGATAACACGTCGATGGAATCAAATCAAACATCCCGTCAGGTTGATAACCAAACGGGGGAATAAAAAAAAAAAAATTAAGTGGCTTATCAGGTCAGTAGTATTTTAAGTTTTTAACCCCATCAGAGCAAGTAGACTCGTTCATATTCAGAGTTGTCTTGCTAATTTACCAATTTATTATTTGTCTCTTTTTCATCTGCCAGTTAGTGTGGAAAAACGAATGGTTAGAATCATGCGTAACTTCTTATGGTGAGCTGTGGAAGGACGAAGGAAGTTAGTTTGGATTGGTTGGACAAAGATTTGTATGCCTAAGGCTAATGGCGGTTTGGGAGTGAGGAATTTGAGGACTGTCAATCCGGCGTTGTTGGTTAAGTAGATATGGAGGTTCTCGAAAACTAATAACAGTCTTTGGAAGAAGATAGTTAAGCGAAACAGGAGATTGCTAATGCCGGATGTTGATTCCACTTCTCAATGCAGGAGTCTGTGGAAGAATGTGGTGAACATGGTACCTATGATACAAAATATGGTACAGTTTACAGTTAAAGATGGTAACGGTATTAGATTTTGGAAGGACAAATGGCTTGATGGAAGTTGCTTGCAAGACATTTTTCCGGAGGTGTTTAAGGTAGTGAAAGTTAAAGACGCCACTGTGGCTGAGATGATTGGAAGCAATGGTTGGCAATGCGTTTTCAAAAGACCTTTGAATGCTAATGAGCAGCTTGAATGGGATCTACTTCGGCGTGATGTTCGTATTCCTAGCCTTGTGGAAAATGAAGATGAGATGTCTATTATGGAGAATTTTACTACGGCCAAGTGTTACGAATCTTTAGCTGGACAGAATGATTCTTGCATTTTCGCGAAGCATCTTTTCAAAAGCAATATCCCTAATAAGGTCAGTTTTATAATTTGGGATTCCTTTCATAATTCTCTTCCAACTAGAGACATGTTAAGGCATAGAGGAGTGGATATAGAAAGCGATTTGTGTGTTTTCTACAATACCGAAAGAGAAACAACGGATCATATGTTTTTGCATTATTCTTATTCTTTTGAGGAATGGAATTACTTCATTAAAGTTTTCGGATTTCTTGGCTAATACCGGGGACACTTTTTGATTTGTTTGAAGCTTGGACTACAAATGTTTTACGGGGTAGAGGTAGTTCAGTTTGGCGGATTATTCACTATGCAATTTGTTGGAGATTGTGGAAGGAACGAAATAGAAGAGTTTTTTGAACTGCTAGAAAAAAGGAAGCGACTGAGATTATTGACTTTATTAAACAGCTTGTAGTTTTTTGGTCTTGTGACTCGGGTACGTTTAAGTATGTAACTCCTAGTCTTATTTGGAGTAATTGGGAGACCCTCATGAATGTGTAACTCCCTTTACTTTGTGTAATGGTTTTTCTTCTTAATATAACCTTTTCTTCAAAAAAAAAAAAAAAATTTAACCCCGTCTGACTCTTATTGCTTTTTAGGTCGACGATGCGATCCTGAGAAACTAAAGAAGGCACTAAATTATTTGGAATATAAATATTTGGTAAACTTATCGATATGGTAAAAGGTGTTTTAAACCCTAATAGGATGACTTTTCCTGATTCTAAAGAAGAACATATGGAGATGATTATACATGGAATACAATACAATTACATGTTTGATGCTTTTAAAGACCAGTATTGTGAAGGAGAAGAGGCAGATTCTAGTGGAATTTCTATTCCATCTAGAGTTTCTCCTAGTCTGGGGCAAGAGTGCCATAATTTGGATCAAATAGAATAAGGCTGCAGTTACCTTTCCGTTCAGATGGACAATTTCGAAAATATTAATGAATTTCAAGAGGGTAAAAACAAGGATATGGGTATAAGTGTCCCGCTGGTTTTGAGACGAGTACACAAGCTGTATAATAATCTAGTTTAGGTTTCTTTATTTCTGTTCAGTGGGGAGGGGGATTGCATTTGAGTGTTTCGTAAAAATCTTAGTCAAATGGATGGATAATAATATGGTGCACAGATTTGAAATAAGGATTCGTATCTTATTATGAAATGTTTAATTGGAAAATGAGAAATGAGACGGTCTTCTCAGATGCGAGCTTACTGGGTGACTCAAGAGATATTCTTTTGGAGCATTAAATATGTAATCTTAGAGGTTGCTATTTCTTGTAGATGTCAAATTTCAGTTTGTTCAGAAAAATAATTACGTGGATCATATATATCATGTGCAATGCATGTAAAATGTTGTCAATTGGTGGAAATTTCGATCCTCCACCACTTTCCATCTCTTCAAACATCAAATCTAAATGAGGTATTTTAATAGAGTTTGGGCTTTCGGAAGTCCCTTTTTTCTTCAAAAAAAAAAAAAAAAAAAAAACACAGAATAAAGAAAGAAAAAGAAAAAGACAATTGAATTGACAACTCTTAGATTCATTCATTTTCGAGAAAGGACACCTATATTCATGACCGAAAATGTAATTGACTCTATTTATCCATGCATCATTATTTATTTAAACATGTAATCTTAACTCTTGTTTTACTAGCTTTTTCGGTAAGCAAATAAATAATTTGAGTTTTGTATCTTTTAATAGAGGGAAAGCCGATTTCCGTGATATATAACTGCTATTTGAAACTGAATGTCTGTGTTTTTTTTCAAAAAAAAAACTGCGGGATTATAATGAAATTTTCAAAAAGATACTTCATGACTTAAAGAGAACATATCAACTTTGTGTCGATTATTTCACATAGTTGAAACTTAGTGTATTCATCAAGGAGTTTATAAACAAGATAACTCCTACAATATTCCACAACCGCACTCCCCACAAAGATATGGCAATTAAGCACAAGTTCAATTAAGAACTCTCCCCCATTAGATGTCATTCCCAAGAGAACAACATGAGCGACCTTACTTTTACAAGAAAAGAAGGATTTCTTTGGACATTAACAAATCACATAGATTTGTATCCAGTAAACTCGAATAAATTAACCACAAGGAGACCTTATTGATTAATTTAATCGGAAACGCTCAACATAAGAAAATTTACGGAGCCATACCGTACTTTCACATAAAACTGGATCAGGAAAAGATCAATACTGGGGAATTTTTCAAAAATCCATTCTATCTTTCATCAATATTTGCATAATGACATAACAGTTAACTTTTGAGCATATACGAGATAAGCACAGTTCATGAACGTAAACACATATATATCTAGTAAGCAATGCAATATATGAAATCAAAAAGATTAAATATTGCAAAAATCATCTTCCAAATAACTTTAGAATTTAAATAAATAAATCTAAAAACATTGCAACATGAAAATCGTTGAAATAGCTATGTCTAATCACAAATAATGCTATTCCAAACCCTAGTTATCCTTCTTAATCATAAGAGTAAATTCTCAAAAAGAAGTTTCCTAAACATTAAGATTCTTGAAGGAAAAAAATTATCGTCCCCGAACTCCTTGTCGTCAACAGACATTAGAACATAAGGTTCATGAAGAAAGGAGTCCATTCCAACAAACCTTTTTGATTGTTGTCGAATCAAGGCCTTGTGAATTTCAAGAGATCTTAGAACAATAGCCTTTATTTGCTGAATCTCCATCCTTGTTTCTTTCAACTCTTCAAGAACAACAGAAAACTTCTGAAGATTTGAGGTGTTAGCCCTTGGTTTCTTCATATTCTTCCTTTTTCTCTTTAAAGTTGTAGAGGAATGAGATTTTTATTTTTCCTTCATGACTGATGGCTTAACAATCATACTAACATCTTTTCCATCAGAAGAGATGATGCCTCGAGACTCCATAAAATTAAAATATGGGATTTGTGAAGAAGGACACAATAAACAATAACTCCACAAGCAACCTTCTGATGAAAAGAGTTTCAGAGAAGGAAAAGAATGTAGGGTTACGGAACCTATATACAGAGTAATAGGGTTCACGTACGATCAACACAAATAGCCCTAAAAAGGGTAGGAATGTCGATTTTGACCCCTTTTTTTATATATTCAGATACTGAGAAATCTTTTCAATATCATTATTTGTCGATATGAAAATAATAACCAGAAAATCAGAAAAGAAAAATGAAAAATGAAAGAACAAACTAGAATAGTTTCTGATCCTATATCCCGACTGTGCACAACTCTTGCCTCTTTTCAAAATACGGGGATATGAGACAAGATGCACTTTTAACACAATTAGACTGTGTTGGTGTGAACAATAATCTGTCCACCACATGGTTCCTGCATGGAATTTTCAACACTCCTTTTCATAGGTCGTTTGGACCTAGTTCTTTTCTGTAGAGATCTAACCTTATCCTTATAAATCAACTTCTTAGGAGATGAGCTAAAAAGACATACCTCGGATGGATTTGACTTTAGAACAAGTTTGAGCTTGTTTTCTAATCGATTAGCTCTTTGTTGCAGTTTGTTGACATATCTTACTTTATGTTTGTACTTGAAACAATTAGAGAGTTCATGACCCTTAATAGTACAATAAGAACATGTCAAAGTGGAGGATGGTTCAGGCACTATAGGCGAACATGCTGCTAAACAGAGTGAAGTACCTGAAACATGTGAGGTAGAGTTTTCATTAGTCATAGAAAAATCCATTTCATCCTCCAATGTGGTCGATGAGATTTCTCCAGGAAAAATATCAAGGTTGTTATGAGTATTGCTACAATTATCAAAATTAATATTTTCGCCAAGGAGTGGTACACTTGATTTTTCATCTTCAGTCGAATCATAATGATCAGATGTTTCATCAAGAGTTGCAGCAAGACCTTTGTTCCCAGTGTATTTTATCCGATTTGGACATTCATTGGAAAAATGACCAAAACCCTTACACTTGAAGCACTGTTGCCTATCCTCATCATATGTATCGACAGTATCCCTGTTTTTAGGAGGGGCACGATCATGGGGTTTAACTGATGATCTAGGTTTATCTCTAGTGAATCGTTTACTTCTCTTCAAAAAAAGATCTCTAAACTGTCTTGTGATCAAAGAAACTTAGTTGTCAAGATCTTCATCTGATGATTCGGTCTCAATAGGATCATACACAGAGTTTCCAACACTTTTACATTTATCAAGTAGTTTAATGTTCTTTTGTGATTTGAAAGCAATATCCTTTCCAGCTTCGGATGAATGCTTGTGATAAAATATCTTTAACTTCCCAACAAGTGTATTTCTGGAAAGTGTTTCAAGGTTATTTCCCTCAACGATGGCATGTTTATTAGAATCGTTCTAGCTGGTAGCGATCTTAGAATTTTCATCACAATGTCCTTTTCAGGAATAGTCTTACTTAATGCAAAAGATGTATTAACAATTTCAGACACTTTGTGATTAAATTCATCAAATGACTCTTCATCGGCCATACGAAGGTTTTCCCAATCAGAATTTAGGTTTTGAAGTCTAGCTTCCTTCTCAAAGTTATTCCCTTCAAATACGGTTTCTAAGATATCCCAATCATCTTTAGACTGAATGCACGTAGTCATATGGTGCTGAAGATCTGGGGTAATGACATGGATGATATCATTTAATCCGTCAGAATTTTGCTTTGCACCGAGAATCTCGACAGGGTCATACTCACCAATATCCTTTGCAACAGTTACACCGTCTATTGTAACTAATGAATGATCATAGCCATTAACAACACGAACACATGATTGAAAATCGCGCACTTGAAGAAAGGAACGCATAACAATTTTCCACCATAAGTAATTCGAGCCATCAAATACTAGCGGTACGTTTATAGATATAAAACTTCTGTCTTTTGTTGGGAGTCTAGATAGAACCGATCCCTACCTATATTGGGACTCATGGTAGAACCGATACTATCTTTTGTTGGGAGTTTAGATAGAACCGATCCCTACCTATATTGGGAGCCATGGTAGAATCGATCCTAGCTTTTGTTGGGAATCATGAGAACCGATCCTAGCCTATGTTAGAAGCATGGTAGAACCAGTCCCAAGAGCAAAACTGATTTCCGATATTCGCATAAGCTTTAGGGTTTATGTGAGTTTGGAATTAGGGTTTGCTAGATAGGAAAATTCAACCATTCCCATATAATTAGCGAGTACAATCGGTCAATGAAATAATGCTTTCTGGATAGAATGAAGCCCTAACAACGTTGTTGGATTCAAAAGTTGTATTCCCTTGACCCAACCAAAAGCACACAATATCAAGAATCTGATGATGCTTAGAAAGAAAAGAAATCAAAGGTTTTGATGTTTTTTCCATAATAGAATGAAAATAAATCAACGCTAATTATAGGGGACTCATGCCCATTGGAGATGCCTATTCACTTCCAATAGACATCAATAGTGTCTAACGGGAATGGATGTGTCTTTTGTGAACCATCACACCCTTTGGAGAGGCCTTTTCATCTCCTACAAACATCCATTTCGGCACATGACATTCCCATCGTAGCGGCAAACCAAAAAAAACGAAAACCGTTTTATTTTCTATGTTGTTGAAAATATCGAACATGTGATTCTTCCCCTCTCCCCAAAGGGCGATGTTAATTCATCAGTGAAATTATAAAATACCGATCTCTTGCAAGATCAACTATGTAATCATGCCTTAATAATTACTGTTTAAATGAATGAAAATAAACCTTGGTATAATTACATGTTCCCATAAATGTTCCGATCATTGAGAGTGTTTTAACTTTGAATACAAGTTAAGAAATTATTTTTCAGCTTAAAAATTGAAATGCGTTAATTTGGCGATATAGTTTTGAAATGAATTTAAGAAGTCTTCTTAATTCTGATTTCTGAGATTGATTTCTGTTTCAGTAGAAGCAGAAGCGGAAGCATCTCCAAATATTCCATTAGTTAAATTTTAAGATACCCCTTAGTACCTTTTCATTTGTAAATAGTACCTGTCCACACACTAGTAATAGCAGTATTGTTCACCTACTAACCAAGGTGGTGAACGCAAGAAATAACTTCCCTTAACCCACCGTATAAAAGTGTTTGTGTGTGAATATCACTCACTTCCAATCCCCCAGTTTCCTCTGTTTTATCCAAGAATCCAATCATTATCTCCCAATCTCTTCCTCAAACTCAGAAGACTTTCAGACAAAAACACACAAAAGAGGGAGAGGGTTATGCTTCAGTGTTAATTGAGGTAGTAATGAATGCTGTTGTTGCTGTAAAACCACTTCATTATGTCATTCATACTAAACAAGCTAAGCTTCATCACCATCATCAAACTGTTTGTTGTTGCTCCTCCTCCAGGTGAAATTCATTCATAAACCCATTACTTTTTTTTCTTGATTTTTATGTTTTACTTCCAATTTACTTGCTTGGGTCTTCTTCAATTTACTTATTTGGTATAATCATTGCTCAAACAAAGAATATCTTGGTGTTACTTCAACTTTACCATATAATGACATTTTAGGTATTGTTAAGTTCTATAATGTGGGAGCCCAATTGCAGGGGAGTGTTTAGAAATTCATCACCCTTTTGATCAGTGGTAGTTAAAATGAGGCATGATTAAGAAGGATTGGGTTGCAATTTGTGTTGTGTATATGAAATTGGTGGCGCAGAGGGGAATTGAAGTCTTTGGATGGTTAATAATTTAGTACTTAGGGAGACATGAATGAAATTGTTATTTGAAGTCAGCTTTAGTTGACATGTAAGATGGAAAATAAGGCGCCTTGAAGAAATTGGCTTCAAGGAACAATGTAGTACTTTATGTAATTGAACATGAAACTGTAGGGGAGTGAGTACTTTATAGGCTTACTCAGTGGCGGAACCAAAGGTGGGCTAGACCTGGCTGTAGCGCCCCCTTTTTCCGCCAAAATCAAAACAGGGTAGTAAGTTTACCTTTAAATTCTCAAAAATATACGACTTAGTCCACCAGCTTGAGAAGTTTTAGTCCACCAGTTTAAGAAATTTTAGTCCACCAAGGAACCAAACTCATTATTATCTCTCCTATGTCCATCCTTTTTATATCTTTCAGTGGTATAATCAGATCACCTTGCTATCAGCAAATATTGAATTTTAAGGGAAAGGTTGAATAATTTGGGTCTTTAACGATCAGCTTTATGTAACTCTTGACATAGCAAATCTAGATTTTTGTTCATGGATGTATTACGGCAGGTTGTTAATCATCTTAAGATAAGAAGCTAAAAGGTACTTGTATCGAGTCGTCAGAACTCGAGTATATGAAGCTAAAAAGGTACTTATGTTTAGTCGTCAGTACACAAGTATTTGCCTTGTAAGTGCCATGGCTTGTAATGATTTTGCAAGATACATTCTATGTGAGTGCTGTAATTCCATATTCATCATATCGATGCAGAGCCAAAAACGAGAGAAAGGAGAATACTTAGAACATAGAAAGAAAGGGAGACAAAGTTAAGTTTAGCTGAGACTGAAGACAACTATAAACTATCATTAGTTATTAGGTAAGGATTTTGCTTTCAATTTTCTATGTTAGCTATGCATAAAGACAACTAAACACTGGTTTAGGCGTGGCAAAAAAAAAATTAGCCCCCCTCATTTTGAAACTCTGGCTCTGCCACTGGGCTTACTCGCTGCTATTTCGTGTAGTTGAACATAGAAGTTTTTTCTTTGGATAGCTCTTGACGATTTATTATTTTTATCAGGAACAATGAGAAAATCGATGGCTTATATTCAGGATTATCGCATTTTGAGTAAGCTTTTATCTGCTTTTCAAATTTGTGTTTGTGATAGCTCTCATTTGATAATCCCAATTGAATTGTTTGTCTAGGTTGGAGGATCATAAGAACATGGAAATTCTTGAAGTAAGTAAAGATTACTAAATGTTTATTCTACTTTTAGTTTTTAGACGACATAGCTATAATTGGCTCACTGATTTGTGTTTTGTATGGAGTCATTTCAGTCATCCAGTATAGCCAAAGAAAACCAAAATGACATTTGGGAGCTTTTCAGAGAGACACAACGGAGTAAGTCCATATGCGGTTACTTTGTTTCACTCATGTAAAGGGTAACATCTAAGATTTTTCATGCTTTATGTGTTTTGCAGATGCCCCATTTTGGTTTTATTTTATGTTCATGATGCATTTAATGATGGATCCACAGATATTTTGTACTTGAACAAACGTCGCCTGATGGCTTTGGAGGAGATGAAGAAAACTCAACAAGAGAAACAATCACTGCTAGATAGGGTACAGCAATTGGAGGTAGAGCTGGCTAGCATTCAAAACAGTAGTAATTTTCTGAACCTTGAATTCTTATAAATACGAAGCAACAAATTATGTGTTTCCACATACTGATGGTTACAGGCTTCCAGTTTACTTATGCTCTCCTGCATTGTTGTCCAATTTGACATATTAGTGGCTTCTCTCCTGTTGCGCTCAGGTCCTATTGCTGCATCAGATAAGGCAACAGCGTGGCCACAATTGCTGCTTCGAATAGATTCTATGGTCCTCACAAGGATAATTACCACAGAGGAATCTTCTAATATCAGAGGACTAATTATTAATAACAAAGCTAAAGTGGCTAGTACTTTCTCTGATATCCAGCTAAAAGGAGATGCTGAGCTTCTAGAAGAGCTTCGGGATTTCTCTATTAAATGCAAACAGTATGTCTTGTTAAAGCGGCATACTCATTCTGCATTCTACTCTGTTACTACCACTACAAATGGATAATCATTCTTTTTATCTCTGTGTGCAGAACTGGTTTCCATATTATCCATATTTGTACGGAACTGGCACCTGTGGCCTCAGTTGGATCCTTGGCATTGTATGTGACGGGCATATCCTCCGAGCTGCAGGAAAATGGAAACTTGGTGGAAGTCATTTTACCAAAGTAGGATAACAAAGACTTCATCTCTATCTCTCTATTTTGTGAAGTAATAGTGCTTATAAAGAATATGTTTTGACCTCGTCTGCTTCTATTCATAAATGTGGACTTAGATGAACGATTTTGTCTCTGACTCGTAGGAGTGCTCACTTTGCACAGATATGCTAGCCTAGACCTCGATGGGGTTCAAGGTTTAAGGGATACTAAGGCAGAGTTCTACTCCTACTTTGATGGTAGTTGGCATGGAAACAAAATCTGGACTGGGTGAGATATGATTTTCTTTGTTCAATTTTAGGTGCTGCTGACTCCGTGGTATCATATGGTTCAAATTTGGTGTAGAAATGGGTTGTTGGTTAAAGGGTGACCTTGTATTCTTATTCTTGTCAGCCTAATATATACCTACTCTCATTGCGCTTATGTTATTATTATTTTTTATGTAGCGTTGTTCATGGCATTGGAGTGACATTCATAGAGCCTGTACATCATGTGTCATATTTCAACCGTGAGATGATATATGGATACTCGGATGACTTTGAACGGTCAGTACACTTATCTCTATTATTGTTTCATGTTCGCTGTTTAATAATTTTTCAACTCCATTAGTCAACCTTGGTATTGTGACTGTACTATATTGAATAAGTCCCCTTAAGTTGAAGCTGAATGACATTGTAATCTCACGAGCTTATTTTCTAATTGGTTGTTTTATAGATGCTTACAGATTTTCCTATTTCTCCCGTGCTTCGCTGGATTATATTTTAATTTCTGGAAAGAAACCTGCCATCTTGCATATACACAATTGGGAAACTGCAATTGTTGGGCCTCTTTTTTGGGATGGTTTTGTTAATCAGGTGCAACTTGACCCCTTCTTTATCTGTCAGCAATTGCATTATTGCTTTCTTACTTTAGAATTATGAAGGAAGCAATCTATCTTACAAGTGTTGGCCATTGACTGTAGGGATTAGGAGATGCAAGAATATTGTTTACTTGTCATGACTTAAAAAATCAGGTAAATATAAAAGTTGTCCGTTTTCCTGTTTGACAATATTACCAGGTATCCTAAATACATACATTTTTCTTATCTCAAGTCTTTATTATTTTAGCGTCTGGAGCATCCGGATAAACTTGCTCTATGTGGACTTGATCCTTATCGACTTAACCGCCATGATCGTTTGCAAGATAACAATAAGAAGCATCTCGTCAACATTTTGAAGGTTTGGCTTTCTACCACAATAAAATTTATTTCACTTAAATATGGACTATTATAAAGAAAAATCAGTAGCTCTTTTAGGTAGATCTTCTTTGTTTCCACAGTTAACCACATTCTCGGGTTGTGCAGGGATCCTACTTTCAAGTTTGTTTGTTTTTTTTGTTTATCCATGAAAATTTCTGAATAATTGGTTACAAATGTGTTTGACCATTTACATTTCTTTCTTCTGCTGTTTTTGAAAACATATTCATTCTCGGGTTGTGCAGGGTGGAATCGTATACTCTAATAAAGTTGTAATAATGTCTCCAACTCATTCTGAGGGAAGAACAGATTCTAGTCTGAGTCATGGGTTGGAGTCCACGTTAGACATCCACAAGTTAGTACACGTTACGCGCATTCTTTCACAAAATAATAGTTTTCTTGTTAATCTTAATCACCTATATTTCCTTGCTTTGAATTTGTATTCTAGGGAGAAACTGTTGCTTGCCCCGTACGGATTTGATTGCAAAATATGGGATCCTTCCAAGGATACATCTCTTCCTTCAAATTATTCTGCCGATGATATAAAAGGGAAAGCTGTTTGTAAAGCTGCATTGAGGCAGCGTGTTGAATTATCCAGTCATCCATCTACAGTTGTTGTAAGTGGTACCTGCTGAATCACTCTATGAGTTCTGGAGTTAAAAAATATAAAGAAAATTATGTGATGCTGGAGATATTCAACCGTTTTGATCTATGGTTCCTTCTACACTAGTTGAAACACTTCAAACTGGTTATGAATTCTATGATTGTATATCAGGTCGGATGCATTTGTTCAGACTTTTCAGATATTGACTTGGAGAGACTAAAGGATGTTATCCAGCTTATTTCCCAAAGGGGTGCTCAGGTGAGCTTATTTTAATTGTCTTTACTCATTTTCACTTTACCTTTCATCTTTAAAAGATTTATCAGCTTATTTTTTTTGTTTGCAAATTCTTTCAGTTCATTCTAATGGGCTCCAGTAACATCCCAAGCATAAACAGTGCGTTGGAATCATTCCGGAGAAGCCTCGAGGTAAAAGCTCGACCTTTTTCTAGTTGTTCGTTATGATTCTAGAAACATTCTTCAAAGGATTAACTCATCAACATACACATTTCATGGAGCACAGTATGTTTCCTTTTTAGTTCATAAGAAATGTAAACTATCAGCTACGTTGCAGGATGAAGATGTGCGGATTATCAGCACATACGACGAAGCCTTATCACATTTGATCCTTGCAGGTGCTGATATCATCTTGTGCCCATCTTTTCATGACCCACTTCTGCAAATGCCGGTACGTTAGTTGACCAAAACACCGAGAATAACAAAATTTCAGTTAGATCAGACATTTGCTTGCTTCATTTTCTCTAAAAGATTAAAACAGATATATGAAATCAACATCATATGAAATTATATTCTTAATAGCTCAAAAGCTTTCTCCCTGACCAATTTTCTTAATTTTATTCCCAACTTCGCAGCTTAAAGCTATCAAATATGGAGCTGCTCCAGTGGCATTAAGGTCCAGTCATAAGTCTAGCCCTGTAAGCTGGAACACTGGCATGTCAGAGTACATCATGACCTCATTCGGTAATGCGTCCCTTAGCGAAGCCCTTGACCAAATTGTAAGTGACCATTTTCTAAGGCGCAATTTTTGAAATTACCTCTTTTTGGTAAGATCACGATACGTCAGAATAGCATGGAGTATCCACTGGACTAGTTGACATCTCACAGTAGTTCACGAGATACCAATGATTTAACCCGATGCTTATCCTTCTTCCTCTTTTGTATTTGTAGGCAGAGAATCCATCCCAATGGAATGAGAAGATAAAGGATGGTATGACTAAGGATTTCTCATGGGGTGCAGAATGCTATGACATACACTTGAATGCTTACACATCGATAAAGAATTTGTGAAACATATATCTATGCAGCCGTTAATCCCCCACCTTATTCAGCCCTTGTTACCCGTACTCTGAACCCCTTTGCGGGTATAAGCAATGTGTATCTGTAGGAAATCTGTCAATACTTGTATCTGTGATAAGATGTAGTATAATGTACAAAGAGTGTTACATGGGGCTGTTAATCCCCCACCTTATTCACCCACTCTGAACCCCTTGCGGGGTATATATAATATGTAAGCAATGTGTATTTGCAGGATTTCTGTCAGAACTATCTCCTTGTAAGCTTGTAATTTGTATCTGTGATGAGATTTACAAAAATGTATAAAGAATGTACTGTATATACTCTTTCAGATGGTTGCTCTCTACATTGTAAGACAACCTGAAAAATAAGACAAGTGACCAGAGAGTGTATAATGCCTGAAATCTATCTTGTGCGGCTTTCAGCTCTGCCATTCATTCTCTTATCAGCAACCTGAAAAAGAAGACAATGAGAATCAGCCCAGAGTGACAGAGTCCTTGTTTGGGAATGAGATAGTGGTTTGCACGTGCAACACAACAGTTTAAGGAGTTATCTCCTTCCTATTAGAAGCAAACCGGAAACTAAAAGAGAGATTGAGGTCATCTTAAAAATTCAATCTTTTGTCTCGTCCCTCCCTCCCACGCAAAGAATAACATATAAACCAACAAACCCAAGCAAACTCAATCTCTTTTCATATTCTTGGGAACAGCAATTTTGGGTTTATTTATTAGTTAGGTTTTTATTTCACCAGTTCAAGTGATGTTGTTGTGACTGATGGGATGGGAGCTCAGAAAAGTATACATGCTGGGAAAGGTTAATAGTATTCCTTTTTTTTTCAATGTTGGGAGAAACCCAGAATGTTAAATTGTATTTGAAATGGGAAATTTGTGATTTCTGATTGATAATTTTTTTGTGGAACAGCAAAGATTGATGTAAATGTTGATTTCACTCACAAACTATGTGCTGCTTTGATGCTTCATCCCTTCAGGTTCCATTATTCATTCCTCATCTTAATTTTCTTGCCTTTGTGTTTCAATCCTTCCTATGTTGTTGTTTAGTTTTGATTGGAATTTGCGTTTTCTTTGTATTTAGGAATTCTGGCAATCCCCTGTCACAGATTATTGGGAGGTAGGGCATTAACAGATCTTTCTGGGTTTCAAAAAAATATATTTGTGTGATGGAATTGTATTCAAATTGTGTTTGTGTAATGGGTATATGATATATTTTGGTGTAGTCCTTGATTCTTTGAATCAATTGGTTCTAATTCATCAATCAATTTCTTGTTTGAATTTGAGTTGTTTCGTCGGTTTTTATATTACTGCTTGGTTGATTCTTACATTTTTCATTTGTCTTGTGCTATTCAAGTCTTTGCATTAAGCATCCAAGTGTATTTGGTGGGAGCGAAAAGCTCGATGTATCATGGGATAAAGGTTTATATGATTCAAATGTATTGGTAGCTTACCGGAGGCCACGGCCAGAATGGCTTTCACAACAGTCTTTTGTTATCCAGGTGCTTTACGTTTTTTAATTGAGTTTGCATCATGTCTATTATAGCTTAACCAATTGATTTCGGAAATTGAACTGAGCAAAATTGCTCTCTTTTCTCTACTGCTGAATGACTTCGATCTGATTTGAGTTTTGGCATCTCACAGCATTCAATATCACCAGAAATTGGGGTCCATGGTTTTCCAGTTGATAACTTTTCCCGTTCAGGAAGTGGTGGTGTCAACTTACGTCGATTCTTTGCTGGTGTGGATCTCAATGATCCTGCAAGTTCCCACTGGAGCAGCACAACCAGCATAAAATTCGAGGTGGATGTTTTTTTATGTTTATTCATTTAACTCAGTTATTTGGGTTTTTTTCATCCCAGATTAAATTCCTAGTTGTTCATATGGTTCTGTATATCAGCATGTTCGTCCAGTCAACGATGATGGTAGATCCATTACCAGAGACTTAGATGGATTTCCCGTAACTTGCAGGTAAACTCAGGCCTAAATCCATTGTTCAACAACTAAATCAATTTCTATGCTAATTCTCCTCATTTTAACTCTTATGCAGTGGCAGTCCCCATGACAGTATGGTGGTCTTGAAGCAGGAATCTCGTTATGCAAAAGCCGATGACCGCAGTTTCTCCCAAGTAAATTTCATCTAAATGTCTACCTAAAGCTCATCAATGCCTTCTTATTTTCATTTTGATGCCAATGGTTTCCCTTACTGTTCTTTTTTTGTTTTTGTCACTATCAGTTGAGCCTACAAATAGAACAAGGGGTTCCTGTTTTGTCCAAGTGGTTAATTTTTAACAGATTCAAATTTGTTGCATCAAAGGGAATTAAAGTTGGACCGGCATTACTATCGGCTAGGTAAAGTCTTGGACTCTTAGTAATTCCTCATATTGAGCTGCACATAATCATATATTATTCACTACCCCTTCTATTGCCCTTACATTTCCGTCTGACAGCCTTACAGGTGGTTCCATTGTAGGGGACATGGCTCCATATCAAGCATTTGCTATTGGGGGTCTAGGCAGTGTCAGAGGATATGGTGAAGGTGCTGTTGGAACAGGAAGATCATGTCTTATTATGAACAGCGAATTAACATTACCAGTGGTATAAAACACTTCACCATCTTAGAGACCTTCTTTTTTGTATCCAATTGGGATAATAGAATTTTGAGTGTTGTTTTGTTAAAGTCGTAAGTGGGCTCATTATTTTCACTTTGTAAGGTGTAAGTGCTATAGAAAGTCAAGATCGATGTTGATATGCAAAAACAAATCCCAATCTGCAACTTTTCTTTAAACACTACTGTTTGTTGTGTTCAGAACAAGGTGCTGGAATGTGCAGTGTTCTTGGATTCTGGAACAGACTTGGGTTCTGGTCGCCATGTCCCCGGTGAGCTCACTGTTATCTTCAATGGCTTTAAACTTTTCCTTCGTGAAATGAATCTGTTTTCCTTCCTTAATTATTGATAATTCGAGTACCTTTGGTAATTTTCAGGCAATCCTGCGCTCAGGCATGGCAAACCTGGTACAGGGATTGGGTGTGGATATGGTCTCCGGTTAAAATCACGGATGGGTCAGTTTCAGGTTGATTATGCCATCAATGCCTTTCAGCAAAAGACGGTTTATTTTGGAGTCAGTAATATTGTTTCGTAAAGCATCGTGAAGACAGAAATTCATTTTACTCAAAATTCTTTGAAGGAAGAAGTCCAAGATTTGGGCTCCAGTGGTGCTCAAAGAAGTTATGCTGCTTGTGCACCAAATGAAGATAGAACACATCAGTTGTATACTGTATACTGGCACAAAATGTTTCGCAGGAGATCAAGACTAAGGCAGGGATTGCACGGAATTGGTCTGTGCACAAAAAGTGACTCAACTACATGAGTTTAATGGTTTTAGTTAGCGAAGCGACACAATAGAGAAGAAACAATAATGCATCCTTCTGAATCTGGAATAGATTCATATCAAAACTTTGTTGTTCTTTGGACTGACCAGTGTTTTGATGATAATTTATTCGATCACAGTGTTCCATGGATATTGTGTGTTTTATATTGAAAGTATGATGGATGCTCATGATTTAGGAAAAAAAATCAAAAAAAGAAAGAAATGCTGGCTATGGGGTTCGAACCCATGCGCACTGTGTGCAGAAGATCTTAAGTCTTCCCCCTTAACCTCTCGGGCAAACCAGCTGTTTAACTCTATGGCGATAATTGTTTCAGCTATACAAAGTAAGAACCATTGAACCCACCACAAAAATCTTCTCTGTCTTAAGAGGAAAATTGATAATTTCATTTTTTCGCCTATTTTTAAACAGAAATGAAAAAATTAAAAATATCATTTTTTTTTCTGAAACAGAGTAGTATTAAATCCGAAAGATGCAAAAATGAAACCAAAGATGCAAAAATAAAGAAAAAATGATAAAGTATCACTTTTCCTAGAACATTGGTAATAATTATTAAAGACCGAGCTATAAAATGCCCAAAGCTATTAATGAGGTCAAATAGGACAGTATGCTTACAGGCTGCACATTACCAGCACTCGGCAACTTAGGCAAACCTGAATACTAGGAATTATGAAAAAAGAAAAGCTATGAAGTTAAACAAGCACCAGACTCCTGGAAAAATATTATCTTTATTATATATTACTTGTTATCATGAATTCCTTTCAGCTGTTAATTTGCTGAATCCAAGTACAGCGCAATCACTAACTAAAATGATCAAATATAAGTTACGATTTCATAGAACTTGTCCAACAATCGAATTGTGCCTTGAACTAAACTCATCAAACATCCCCCAAGGGATGTACATGGTTAAGAAGAAAGGAAAAACAGGGTCCAAGTTAGGGACAGAAAAAGAATGAATGTAAAAATGTTACCTACAAAAATTCAGATATAAAAAACATATATTAACAATAAACAGACCTAAAATGAGAAAAAGAAAAAATGAAGAAAAAAATGATACAATGATTTGTGTCAGAAGACAACAAACTCTATGGCAGCTACTATGTGAACAAGGTAACCACATCTCTTCTGTAACCTCTAACCATCAACAGCCTAGGAACATTCTCCACCAGTAAATCCATATACTCCATGTAAAAATACGGCGGATGATTCAGTGGTGGTGGTGGTAAACTCACCAACACCACAGCCGCCATTCTAGAGTATCTTAATATCGTCGAGTTTAATTTCAGAGTTGTATACAGAAATTTCTCAATCTGTTGTTCATTCACAATAACGCGTTTCCCATCTGCCATTAATGGAGTCCCCTCATTTCGAGCTCTTTCCTTCATCTCCCCCAAATATGAAGCAATTCGTCTTTGGGCACTGGTAAATGCCTCTATGGAATCATCTTGTTGGGGAGGACCACCCTCCACTTGCACTTCCCATGACTTCATCGTAATGACAATCACCTCAGCTTGCATTCTTAAATCATACAGAAACTTTTTAACGTCAGCTTTGAGTTCCTCTGCCTCTATATCTTCCTCTGCAATACAAAAAACCTGTATTTTGCAGCTTTCGAAGCTTTCTTTAGTAAGGAGTAGCTGAGAGAGAAGAAGCATGAGACCACCATCCCTAACAATCCAGTACAGATCTATTGTACCATACTGTTTTTGGTACTCATTAGGCCATTCATCTAAACCCTTAACAATCACAACGGCTTTATTTGCAACAATGCAGTCATTTATGATGCCAACAAAGGTAGCTGGGATTTCAAACAGGTTCTCCCGCCTCCAGATTTCTGGGTAACGCATTACTACGATGTTGGGCTTGAGATTTCCAAGTCCCATAGTCTGAACAATTCCGCGAAAGCCATCAGACATGTTTGGGGCCACGATAATTTCTGCTACACCTTCACATCGCTTGTACTCAATGTAGGTGCTCAACTGACGGCATGCAGTTTTTGCATCCTCTGCACAATCATGGTAGTCCCCATCGAGGATAGAGACGAAGATCGACATACCGCGGCCTTTCTTTTTCATGCAGTTAGCGAAGTCAGCAAGTTTTGGATGGCAGGGGACATTCTCTGGTAGCTTTCCCCATGGTCGGCAGAATATGAGAGGGATTGGATACCAGTTTTTAGGGTGGACATTATTTGCTGAGAGAAAAGACATTATATGAGGATTAGTTGTTAGTATGGACTTGGAAACATGAAAAGGGAACTGAATGAACTTAAGATATTACCTCCTAGGGATCGAAGACTTCGGAGGGCAAGTTGGAAATATGCACTCTTAAAACCATCACCCCAGTCACCAGCTTTTCCTTTGAGGCTCACATAATAATATATAAGGCTGGCAAGGGCTAGAGAGACCACAGTGAAAGACCAGGAGATCAAGAACATGATCACTGCATCAGCACAAAAAGAAGAGCATGAAAAAGATTCATTGGTAATTTGGCATCCATGAAAAGTTGAAGACAAAGTGAAAGCAGGGTCCACATGCAAGATCCCTCCTAACAATTCAAACCATCCTACTGAGCAAATATGTAAGCCAATCGGCCATCCTCATATGAATCAAAAGCAAAAGCAGCTACGTCATATGATGCACAAGATTTACAATAGGTTGGTTTCAGAGAGGATGGTCGACATGGTTAGGAGAAATTTCTCCTCCCTTGAATAATCTCGATATCAACTAGATAAGCCACTGGGAACCTATGCTATATGTATGAATAAACGTTTTGAGGATCCTTTCTCAAAGGCGGTTCAGCTTACCGATGCAAAGTGATGCTCCAACAAGAGAGAGGCTCCAGTGGTGAAACTTCCATCGAGGGCGCCAGCTAGGAGCGTCTAGAAGGTCCAAAAGGAAACAGGACAGATTTACGCCCGCATAACAGAGTAGGAAAAACATGGTTATCGTCGGTGTGATAAGATCTAGGTTCCCCATGACAACACAAATCATACAGATGAAGGCAGTAAAAAGAGTAGCAAGGTGGGGTTCACCCCCATCAGCAACCTTGAAATAATTAAGGACTGGTAGAATGTCGTCATTAGCTATAGCCGCGAGTAATCTTGGAGCACCTGTCAGGCTTTGAAGTGCCGCTCCTAAAGTGGAAAGAATGATTCCAACATATATGACAGTAGGAATAGGCCACGCAACGGTAGCTGTAAGTAGCCTGCACAAAATTCAGTTACCATTCGAGTTAGGACTAAGAAAAGTAGCTTTGACATTACTGAGTACCCCTCAAAATAGATGTTGGGTACAAATTCCAGAATGTGCTGATTTTCGGTAAATGATGACTCCAAGTTGGCCGTGCAGGCCACAGTGTAAGATTGATGACTCCAATAGAAAAATTCTCACCTGTCTTTTAAAAGCTTCTCTCTTGTTGCAAGAGCTCCAAAAAACAAAACAGATACTAGATATAGCGCAGAGGTCACAAGAGTTGCAGACAAGGTTCCAACAGGAATGGACCGCTGAGTGTCTTTTAATGACGCAGAGCGATTTGAACCAGCCATAATTCCCGTCACAGCAGGGAAGAAGAGACCTACCAATGCACTGAAAGCAGTGAACAAGATTGTTTGTCAGGCAATTTGATTATTTAGCTTCTCCAATCACTCCACATGAACAATAAGATTGAATCCAGCAAAACTGGGAAGCTCTTAAATTTACAGCATATCCCTATCAGTGATTGGAAAGAAAATGCAGACTGTAAATTGAAATTTTCCCACATCTTCCTATCATATATTTTTCTCCGAGCAAATAATTTAGAGAAAAGATAACTTGAAGCAACTAGAAATCACCCTAAATTTGACGCAATAACGGAACTGTTATTACTTATTAGTTAATGATAATATTAATATCATATAACTAAGACTGCAAAAGGTGTACCAGATAATAAAATAGTCAATCAGTATAATTGGATAAAGTCAAAATCAGTCACTAATCACAAATTAGAAACTTTCAGCTAACCACTATATTTTGCCACAAGATAAAGCATATACTTACTTAAAATTCCAGTAACTCGATCCGTCAGGATCAGGTACTCCAGCACTATTGGTGCGTTGATACTCTGAACTCCAGTTATCTTTAAATGTTTCAGCACTCAACCCAGTGACTCCAGCTGCCAGCAAGACAGAAAAAAGGATATGTAATTGGTAGATGTCAGTACTCTGCATTTTTTAGTCATCCTTAGTGGTCAATTAAAAGCCCACCTTTTCCATCATAAAAACAAAACCACTACCGACTACTGTTAAAAAAAAAAGTGCCAAGAAAGTGAAACTCACGTGAAGGATAGTCTTTCTTTGCTGCAAACATCCCAACAAATATGCAAAATATTGAAAGTAGAACAGGTACAAGAAAAGCCGGCGCAACCTTGTTGATAATTTTTACTCCCCCAAACACAATAAAACATAAGATAATAGTTACAACAATCCCATATACTTGAAGGTCATGAAGATTTGGAGTTTGAATATGTTCTGTAGCTCCTGAAGTAGCATTGACACTTGTTATGCTCCCTACATTCACAAAATCAGGAAGCACTTCTTAGCATATGGTAGTCCACTTAATACAATTTTAAACTAATGTCACCATTACGAAAATTAAATAAACCTGTCTGTCAAACAGTATCTATCAATCTTACCACCTAAGAAGGAAACAATCT
Organism: Papaver atlanticum; assembly: GCA_023531105.1. Classification (NCBI taxonomy): domain Eukaryota; kingdom Viridiplantae; phylum Streptophyta; class Magnoliopsida; order Ranunculales; family Papaveraceae; genus Papaver; species Papaver atlanticum. Next base: position 421,793 of record JAJJMB010013226.1, on the reverse strand, counting down.
ATAAAAGAAAAGGGAGAAGAGATAAAAAAATATTAGCCAACTTAACCAATTAGGTGTCTGTTATAATGCTACAAAACTAACATCACCAAAGCAGTGTGCAGTGGGCAGAACACAATTATATCTAAATTACACACTTCAGATGTCGACTGATTCAAACGGTTACCTTTGAAAATGCCGGCAGCCGGTACAGCATCTAAAAAGGTTTCCACTGCCCCCAAAACATACCTGAAACAAACATTAAGGAACCAAATAAGCATAAGCTAGATAAATGTCAATTCAACTGCTTTTCCTAAAAAAAAAAAAAAAAAAAAAAAAAAAAAAAAAAGAAAGAAAGAAAGAAACAAGGTAAACCATTGTAAAATATAAATTAAGAGGTCGTAAGAAAAGATAACATCATATTGAACCTACAGACAGCCTCAGCCACCTCAAATCTCAGGACATCATTAGAAGAGAAAAGAACCATACTTACATGGATCCAGCAACAGCATTCCCGAGAAAGAAACACAGCCCAATACTAACACCAACCTCTGGACCAAGCGCTCGACCAATTAAATAATATGGTCCACCACCCTGTGCATAAAATGAAATATATGAAAACAAAATACTAGCAGCTGCTTCATCAAAGGCTAGGATAAACGTTTGTAGGGTCACTTTAAATACTAGGCTAGTGACAAGGTGTATATAATCCAAGCAAAGTTGTAGCAACTATTCCTGTCTCCAAGTGTGACTTAAAGGTTCCAATTTACCACTAATAACAGCACATGTAATCCAAGCACAGTTATAGCAACTATGTCTGTCTCTAAGTGTATTAAAGGTTCCAAGTTACCACTAATAACAGCACATGTAACACTATCACTACCTTCATTGCGCCATTAGTAGCTATTGCACTTAATGATATGGACGTCAAAAAAGTGCACAAGCCACAAAAAGAAACCAGCAATAGTGACTCCCATATGCCTGCCATACCAACAATCCTGCAAACAGTAGGTTCTAAACCAGTCATTATTTCCACATATTATAACTTGAATAGAAGAAGATTATTGTAATGGTGAAAGAAAAGCAAAAACATTTTGATGGATGAATAAGAACAAAACTTACTAGAAGCTGAAAAAAAAGGATACAATAGTTCTGAGCTAATAAATGATAGAAACTTGAAAAAGGTGGTTGATACAAAACTTTAAAACTCTGGAGCTACTTAGTTAGACTCAAATTCTGCCGTGGTTCAGGCTCACAGTACCTTAAGCCTTACCAGGGTACATCTTAAAGTGCTATCAAGCAGTGTTTAAAATAGCGAAAGCGTAATGCGATGCGCTCTCATGGTAAAGCGTAAAGCTCCATTAAAAAGCGTTACCAAAGCATTGCCTCACAATATATGCATAACTATTTCTACATGAAAACTAAGAAGTACGTGCAAGAAGAGGGAGAAGAAGTGTTAAAGAGAAGAAGAAACATCTTAAATATGCACAATTGTTTCCTCTTGGTTTATGATTATAGACAGCAGGCTTATTAATAACTGTCATATTACGCTCTTGACATGTTTCTACACCTTGGACAGCTGGCTTTTTATAAGCTTTACACGTTTTTATATGATCACTAGCTGTCATATTACTCTCTTGACCTAACATTCATAGCTTTAATATAAAGACAAATCCAGAATAGCCTTTTGGAAGAAAAAAAATTACCAAAACTTTATCTATTTCTAGAGCGCACGTTTCAGGGCGTTTCTTTTTCAAAGCGCAAAAAAGCGCGCTCTAGTGCGCGCCTTGAAACGCTTTTTTAAACACTGCTATCAAGTTCTAACCAAGAATTAAGGAGGGGGGACAACCTATTTTGTGGGTATAACTCATTTGGAATAACAAGGTTCTCGACTGATATCACCACAGTTGAAGGACCTGCATTATAATAAATACTCGCTTCTGGAATTATAAGAATATACATTCATGGGAGTTTCGAGGAACTCTTATTTGCTCAGGTGTCTCAAAGGTAAGATAATTAGTCATACATTTACAGATAGGAATCAATAAGTCGTAGATTCATGGCAATGGGTTGCTTCGACGGTAGCTAGATCATGCACCTAAGGAACACGTCAAGAACCCAACTTGATTCCACCAAGACTAGCAAAGCAGGGGATGTGATGCAGGTGATAAGACTATACCATATACAAGTACAATTCAGTAAGATCAAATTTAGATAAATCCATGACCTTTTCTAATTTACATACTACAATATGAGTTTCAACCGTTTCACACTACCCTTATATTGAGATTCGAATCTAAACAGAGTGCATCAGCACGCATTGTTCATGTCTTCTGGATGGACTTATAAATTCACTCGACAGAAGTTCGCAGACAATTTACTACCTCAAATTTGTTCATGTGGTATCAGGAGACAGTTAAATGATAGAGGTAAGCCTGCACATGCAGGTAACAAGACTAAAACAGTCAGACAAGTAGAGATTGTCTTACCAGGAAAACCGAATATAGTATATAATTCCCAAAATATTCTGCAAGCATGGTACAAACACACCCATCATAGTCCCCATTTTGAGATCATTTGGCTACATAATAAAACAAATTGAATTAGCCAGAAAGTTATAAGGCAGATCGAGTGCCGAACTCAAGGGGAATACTCTACTGGATGCATGAATAAAAAATTGCTATGTCAAAAACAATTGCTTAAACTGGTAAGCACAAAATTTAATTAGAGGACAACAGGGCCATTGTGATGGCAACATGCAGGATGGCGAAGAGCGTTATGCACCTTAGGGCGTCCAAGTGTGATAGAAACGTCCTCCCCATCTCTTGTTGGACTTGAAGGTGCCGCAAGTTGTTCACCTGTCATGCTGGAGAACACATTGGTGATTATACAAACCCCTACACTATCCAACTACAGAAACCAAATATACTCAACGAAACTAATCATAGAACGTGACTCTTTGCTTTTATTCATAGCACACAAGGCTAAGAACTTGAGGCATTAAACTTTAATCGGATAGAATGTAAAGTGATAAGACAAGACAAATCAGGTACCTCTTGAGGCCCAGAATATTTACAAGAGAATCGAAACCAAACAACTCCAATTTGGAATCTCTCTGAGGTCTATCTTGATTTCCACGCGAAGGAGATGATGTTTCTCCAGCCTCGGAGCTGAGTTTTACATTTCTACACATAGTATAAGAATGAAGACGTGTGTTAGTCAGGTGATAAGCAAATAATTGCACAATAAAAAAAATATTAAAAAAAAAGGTTTTTTGTTGTTTATACTCAGACTAATGCATCAACCGTCAAACACTGAAAAGGACACCTCAAACCCCAGTAAGGATAGATGAACGGTAACAATTGATTTTATGAAGAAATTTTAGTGCCGCAGTGGACACCTGAAGTAGGAGTCACCAGAAATACTTGTTTATGTTCCCTATCTGAGAAAACTATGGACCTAGTCATACAAACAAACCGTGAATGTCATTTATTATGCATAAGGTGCAATTGGAAGATTCAAAGCTTTAAAACATTTTCAGTAACATGTTTCTCCTATACATACTCAAACTTGATTATTCGTCTACTTAATCATAAGAATAACTTGCTTTTTCATCACAGACATTACTATTCTTTCCCGCATTGCTGAGCATCATCATTCTGGAAGAAACATTCTAATCAGTAACTAACTATCTGATAATATATAACTCAAACCACACTTCCTAACATTTGGACCAACTATCATGAAACTAGTCCCACACACTAGCACAATCAGCAATGTGCATCAATCAAAACACTCTATAAAACTAAAATTCCCTCAATAAAATTTCATCCCAAATATATTCTATCCAGTAATTCATTTAATCAATTCCATTCCAAAATTGCTCTCTCTTTCTTCCTATTTAATCATTTTCTCATCACAATCCAAGTTTCCAAAACATGATATATCTAATTATACAAAAATTAACCCTAAATCATGAAAATCAGTAATGAAAAGAGGGGAGCTTACTTTAATGGATTGCTGGGAATGGGTAAACCACCGGAATAAGGTGGTGGAGGAGTAGAAGATCCTCCTCCTCCTCCTCCAGATTCTAAAGAAGTCATTTCAAGAACAGCACGATCATGAGCCACAACCGGTGTATATTGTCTCCGACCACCAACAACAGTTTGATGAGATACGGGTATATGATGATGATGATTATCATCATCTTGATTTTCTATCTCTCCATTCTCCATCGGATCTAATCAACTCAAATCACAAAATGATTATTGATTCTACAGAGAGATTCAGATCTGGTGGAGGAGAAATGGAACGAATGAATGTGGAGATGAAGAAGAGGGAGGAAAAAAAAATTTGGTTGAAATTTCAATTTAACGACTAAAATAGATAGATCTGATGTTTATTTGTTTTTTTAGGTTAAGTGCGTATTATGCAAAGTCACTTGCTTTTTGTACATACTTGGCCTTGAAGCAGATGGATGTGCACATTATTAGTGCCATTCGGATAGCCGGGTTAGACCAGGGGACCGGCTCTGATGTTTTTACTTGCGTATACTGCTTCGGTTTCTGCAAAATTGTTATTATCACTTTTTAATTTTAACCCATGGAAAATTTGTCTATTCTTATCCTGTAATGGAGTAGGCTAACTGAAAAACTCTAATGGGTAAATGCTTATATCAGAGCATTTATCCATTTGTCTCGACTTGAGACGAGAGACTTGAGCGATCGGCCAAGTCTAGGTTGAGACGATCAAACTTAGACTAGGCTGATGGCTAGTTCATCCAAAGGCTTTAATTTCTTTATCCAGAAATCATACTCATTTCACTTCCAATATTATCACCTTCAAAACCCATAGGTTAAATCTCTCCCAATCTCAAGCTTTCACTTCCAATCTCTTCCAAAATCCGAAAAATCCTTTCCAAAGTCAAACAATCCAAATCTCTTCTGAAATCAAACAAATCTATTCCAGATGGCAAGTTCATCACAAAATACTCCAACCGAAAATGGTTCATCACCAAAAGTTGGTGGTCCGAAGTATAGTTAGGATGAAGATAAAGCTATTTGCAGAGCTTATGTACGTAGTTTTTACAATTGATATCAATGGTGTTCAACAAAAACATAACATGTTTTTTGTCATGAAACAGAGAATCCAGGAACTCGTGATGTTATTGGGTTGTCATATCAATTTAATACAATTAGCAAAGACATGAACAATTGGGTAGCTTTGATGATGCAAATCAATCGTTGCAAAATGAGCAACGAAACTGAAATCGATGTGGCAAGTCGTATTTAAATTTGTTTAATTGATATTTAAAATGTGTTATGTTTGTTATAGTAGCTTCAAACTACAACAATGAAAAACTCGAGAGGAATCACAAGAAAAAGTAAGAAGTACGAGTTTCAAGTACGAAGCATGTTTCCACATCCTCAGAAAGCTAAACCGATATAACCTGATTTGTTTATAGGATATCAAGTACTAAGGGAATCGTCATACGAGACTATAAATGTTTCTCAACAATCTGGATCTTCTTATTCTAGCCAAAAACAAACTCAAAACCCTCACTCCAACACTGGCGGATTCCAGCATGGTAATTTTAATCTTAATGTTAATGGAAATACATAAAAATATGATGGACTAGGTAACAAAAGAGCAAAAAAGAACAAAAAGGCAGCTCAAGTCCCATCCACGTATACCATCAAATAGGCATTTTTGACGGTCTCCATTAAACTTGCTCTAAGTCATGGATAATTACCGCTATGCAGTTTATATCATTTGCACTATCTGACGCTATAGATAGTTACTGCTATGGTAAGCGGTTCATACTATATGGTAGGCAGTTAGAGATATGTAGTTTATATTATCAAAGAGATTGTTACTGCCAAGTAATTCATACGTTTATATAAGAGATGATTGTTATCTAAAATTGGATAATTTAAATCATCTGATAAGAGATAGTTAGTACTATTGAGGTTAGTTCATATTATCCAAATCGAAAGAGATGAACTGCGGTCGTACTTGATCCCTTCGAGGAAGAAGGAGGTACATAGGCCATTTCGTGTTCAACATTATTGAGCGAGGTTGTTTTTATCATCTGAAATAGGTTGATAGTTGCTTGGATGTTCATATAGTTTATCTAATAGTTGTTCATACTGCCTAACGAGAGATGATTGTGATTTCATGGGAGCTCATATCATCTGATGAGAAATGAAGAGATGATTACTGTTGGATAGTTCATATCATCCAAATATATTGGATAAGAGATGATTATTGTTGGATGGAGCATATCATCTAAATAGACTAGAGAAGAGATAATTATTGTTGGATAGTTGAATAGAGTAAAGATGGTTATTGCCTTATGGGGGAAACTCATATCATGTATCAAGAGATATGGTTACTGCTCGGCAGTTTATACTGTATACTAGGCCATACGTGATACCCCCACAAAGTCTTGGCATTCTACCGTCTAGTACGGTACGACAAGTGGGACATGCCCATTAAGGCACAGTTGGCATTTTCATCGCAGGTGGAATATCCGTCTGGGACGGTGAACATGTAAGTTCTTAAAAAGGAAACTCACTATCTAGGACACTGGAAATCTGTGGAAACCTTATGTGATTGTAGGTTTGTAGACCATAAAATAGCCACTAGCATTGGTGCCCACAACCATCTTGGGCGGGTCATGTTGTCATTATCTTCAGGAACAAAGAGATGACCATTGCGAATTTCTGGATTCTTTTGAGATTCCTATGTATGAGATATGGAACAGATGCTAAAAACCCGACGTTCACGACAGAATTGGGAATCCTAGCTAGTGGGATTTCTAAGTATTTATGTATGGGTGTATGCTCAGAGAATCCTAACCCTTGGATAACTGAGATTTATGTTCCAAAGGATCTTCCAAACTTTGGTATTCGTTTGGGAGGTGATTGTACCAATGAGGTATTAGAAATCATCTTGATCGAAAGTGGCACAAAAGATGATGATTGTTACCTATTAAGGTAAATCATATCATTTATTAGTTTCAATAAATATATCAGTAATGCTATAAAAAATCGTAAGGCAGTTTGACAGGTTTGACGACCCTCGATGTTGATATCGTGTTTATCTATTCATAAAACAGTTCTAATGAAATTGAAAGAAATTCGTTTTGAAATAAAAACAAACTTTTCAGCGAAGTTTGGTAACATTGGTTTCTCGAGTGGTGTATCAGAAAGTCTTAGCTTTACAAGTGGATCGAAACCCGATCGTTAGGTGCGATTTTTTTTCCAATTTGTTACAATTGTCGTTAAGTATAAGGGAAATTATATATGCCATTTTTGAGAAGAACTTCAATGGATCCAATTTGAGTAATACTTTGAGATGCTTATCCTTTATGTTTTATTTGGGAAAATTTGTTTTTGCAATTTTTGTTTCACTGAGTTATTTGTGGGACTTCGTGTTTTTCAATAGCTATTCTCTAAAGCTCCATAGTGGTCCACATATACTATAAGTGATCTCACTCATGGTTAATAAGTTTTTGGACTTCAAATGCATAGACAAAATAATTGGATCAAGAGAATCGTTAAAAAAATATATATTACTATTTAGATTGAATTTGGTTATACTTGGGATTTATTCAAATGTATATATCCTTCCTTTATCAATCAAAAATCAATGTCTATACACAATTTACATATAAAACTTTTCAAAATATATATTTATCGTCGCCTTAAATATTATCTTATTTACCACAGAATGTAAGATTGCGTATTTTTCTCCTATCAAGCATTCCATTTTAGTTCTCCTACAAATATTTAAACATATACTTTTCCTTTCTTTTTCGCATTCTATTTCGATTATTGGTTATTTTTTATTAAGTTAATATTGGTACACAAAGTAAATGTACTAAGATATTATCGGTGCATTATCCAATTACTCCATGATAAAAAATTTGACTACTTTTGTAATGTACATATAATAATACGTTGTTACATTATTATAACTAAGTTAGTAATAGAGGAAATGTAACAAATTATTTACAAGCTCAGTAGACTAACTAACACTTATAAGAAATAATAGGACAACACTGTTACAGAAGATGAGGAAATGGAAAGCGCTGATAAGAAATAAAAGGTGATGAAGAAGGGGAAAGCACTGATACGAAAAAAGAGAAAAATTGTTTAATTTAAAGATGATGGAGAGTATAAAATTTGGATGAGTCATACACTAAAGCTGTGGGAACGCATCATCGATCGGCGGTTACGAAGACAAACCAGCATCTCACCAAACCAATTTGGATTTATGCCGGGAAGATCGACCACGGAGGCGATTTTCCTGGTTAGACAACTTATGGAAAGATACAGGGAGCAAAAGCGGGACCTGCACATGGTCTTCATTGACCTGGAGAAGGCTTACAACAAAATACCATGTGAAGTAATATGGTGGGCTCTCGATCAGAAGAAGGTATCACCGAAGTACATAAACTTAATCAAGGATATGTACGAGGGTGCAGTTACCGGTGTCCAGACGAGCGGCGGAGTATCAAGCGATTTCTCGATTAGGATAGGGCTACACCAAGGATCAGCCTTAAGCCCATATATTTTCGATTTAGTGCTAGATCAAGTTACAAGAGACATTCAAGGTGAGATCCCTTGGTGCATGCTATTTGCAGACGATGTGGCGCTTATCGGCGAATCAAAGAAAGATGTACAGGAAAAACTTGAATTGTGGCGCCACACTCTAGAATCGAAGAGCTTCAAACTTAGTAGAACCAAAACCGAGTATTTGAAGTGCGATCTCAGCGACTCCGGGACAGTTGAAGGGGACATTCTGATGGATGGACAACCTTTACCAAGGAAAGAATCTTTTCGCTACCTGGGATCGTGGCTCCAAAGTGATAGGGGAATCGAGGAGGATATTCGACATCGAACTCAATCTGGCTGGGGGAAATGGCGTCTGGCTTCTGGCGTCCTCTGTGACCGCAAAGTTCCGCTAAAGCTTAAAGGTAAGTTTTACAAAACAGCGATCAGGCCTACCATGCTATATGGTGCAGAATGTTGGGCGACGAACAATCGAGACACTTTGAAGCTGAAGAGTACCGAGATGCGGATGCTGTGGTGGGCATGCGGACATACGAGGCATGACCGTATCAGGAATGAGTACATAAGTAAGAAACTTATGGTAGCGCCAATCAAGAAGATGCTCGCCCAGCATCGGCTGCGCTGGTTTGGGCATCTCCAGCGAAGACCGCATGATGCTCCAGTGCGAGTAGGTCGCATTAGGCGCACGGAAGGAAGGATGCAACGCAGAGGCCGACCGAAGCTAACTTGGGATGAGTGTGTAAAGAAGGACATGAGCAATCGAAATCTCTCAACAGAGCAGGCGTTGAACAGACAGACATGGAAGGCGGCGATACGCGTGGAAGAGGTAGGTTTCAGGTATGAAGACTAACAAACCCATTTTCTGTATTCTTCGTCAATTTTGTTGCCACTCAATCAACGAACATGTAAAGACAACCCTGCAGATTGTGAAGGGGGGAATCCCCTATAGCGCTGCAGTTGGCAGGATTGTGAAGGGGAAACACCCCGTAGCTTCTGCAACATGGACATGGTGTAAGCATATCCGCATTAATGGTCGATAATTCGTAATCCCATAAAAACGGTGATTACTTACCATCTGGTCTATAAACAATCGCGGCGCGGGTAGCGTCAAGTATTTTGCTTGCCGTAGTGCAAGTTGTGCAAGGCTTGACAAGCCGGTGTAAAAACTATGTTATATTTTTATGAGATTTTCTCTAGTCGACCCGGTACTTGCTACTGGAAAAGACTTTGGATTTTGATTTGGAGAGTATAAAATTTATTACGAGCAAGACTATGAAGACCTATGTCTCAAAGTTAAAGAAGTGGGTGAGAATATAATAACTTGCAAGGGATTTACAGTAGCTTTAGCTAGAAATTATAGTATCGCCCATCTGTCATGCAAAAATCTTAGAGAAACTTGGAAAAAGGGTGACAAGGTTTCTTAAAACAGATTTTGTGATACTCACACCAAGTAATGTTCGGAGAGAAATATTTTGAAACTAGTTATGTGACACTAGAGAGATCATGCGCTATGGATCATGACTCACTTTGTGTGATCCTTTTCACTTTGAATTTGTACTCGAATATTTATCTGGACATCAGATAGTATACAATCCAAAAAAATTAAGAAAAAATAATAACCTGTTTATATCTTTGCAAGAAATTAAAATTACATAATTAAAAAAATGGATAAAAATGATTATTTGTAGAATTATAATTAAATTTTCCAAATGAAAGGTAAATCAATATATATACTTATAATAACCTGTTTATTTCGAAGCCATCCAGAGTAATTTCTTATCTCTTAACTCTATTAGAATTGATGTAGAAATTCTCTGTTAAGTTATGCAGTCGATTTCATTTTGCTTGTTTCACATAGAGTTTGAATTGATTTTGATTCTGATTAGTGTTGCCAATGCTTGGTAGTGGTGTACTTGTGTGGTATTTCTGCATTTGGATACAATTATAG